>JAUMHE010000072.1:5186584-5210501 GCA_032359235.1 Enteromius mattozi
CCCCCCCCCCCCCCCCCCCCCCCCCCCCCCCCCCCCCCCCCCCCCCCCCCCCCCCCCCCCCCCCGCCACAAATACTTGAGAAGAACAGGAATGTAACAGAAACATTGTCCAAAACGGAGCTTAATATAAATATTATTAAAACTACAGTAACACTTTACAATAAAGTCCTATTTCTTAACACTAGCTATTTACTAACATAAACAACAATTGCTAAAGTGTTTATTAGACTTTGTTAAAGTTATGCAATGATTCATTTTTACCTGTTACATGTCAGCTCCGGCCCATTAACAGATAAACTTGTGATTTTAATATAATGTATTAATTGTTCAAATAACAATTAAAATAAGATTTTTTATTGTTAGTGTTAGTTCAAGTTACTAAAGAAGTTTTGTAAATCTGACAAAAGTCAAAAAAATCTGTTAATTTAAACCTTTTTGCAAAAGTGTTACAGAAGTTTTAATTGCCTGTTGTTTCAGTGAAAATCTAGTTTTTTTTTCCTTCTTCAATCAATCAGTCACTTTTATTTATGTAGCGCTTTTAACAATACAGATTGTAGCAAAGAACTGAACATTAGCACTGAATTTTGCTCCTTCTCTTTTACTGATAAATCTTTTTCTGGCCATAATTCACAGCAAATTTCAATACAGTGTACGGTAACTCATGCTTCTTTACACCCAAACTCACTCGCTTCCTGGCCATGGGGCAAAAAATGCCACAAATTAGATAAAAATGACCTTGCACAAACAAATGAAATCTGTTACGTGTGTTGCAAACAAAGAGAAAATGTACTCACAGTATCGATTGTGCCATTAAATACTGCTCATGTTGCACCGTATTTTATTTTAGGCGTTTTTACAGTGTTGCGCATTTTAACCAATCACACACAATTGTTGAGCTTTAGAATGCAATGGCCAATCAGAAGCGATCAGATGGGCTAAAACCACTGATCCATAATATATATAATAATATATAAATCAGTGGCTAAAACTCATCAGTTCTATTGAGTGCGTACGTTATCGGACCGAATTCCGGACTCTTGCGAATTCTCTCATAAACAATAAAGCAGATGTAGTGTGTTACAATTAGGCTACACTAGCTCTACAGGCCAGTGAGGATTTTTCTTATTTTGATGTGTATGAATTATTGTTAAGCATGCACTGCCCTCTTCAGTTCAGACTGCATCATTGCCTATGACATAGGCCTACATGTTGGAGCTAAACTTGTGTGCTGGTAATATTATACATTCAGTTTTGTTCATGTTCATGGGCACATAGAAATATATACATGTGCATGGTGTTTAAGGAAAATGAGTCTTTCTTTCTTGTAATGACATGGAATGGATAAAAATCAATACCAGAATTGAACACACAGACATTTATAGGTTTAATTCATTCATAAATGTTTATATATATATATGTTTAAACAGGCAATATTCTTTCAAAATGTCATGTAATTGGTCTTTAAGTTTTGAAAAGTGCGTGGAAATGCATGTCTTTGCTCTTCACAACAGGATATTTTTCATTTAATTTGTCACAGAGTTTACTTGATTACATAGCAACTAAAACAACTATTTAACTATAATAAATAATAATCAACCCCATATTGCTGAAGTCACCATGAAATTACACTCAGTACTTTTTTACTGGAATATTTGAGTGTTTATTTTGAATGATTTATCTCATATTTTTTCTTTATTTTGAGTTATTTTGCCCTCGTGATCTTTAATCAACTTTCCTGTCCTTTAGCGACTGCATTTCCAAATGCAAATAAAAATAATCAAACAATCCAATCAATTTTCCAAAGGATAAAATCAAATCCCAACTTACTAAAAATAGTTTTAATAATTAAATGCAGAACTCTTGCACTATATTTTGTCTTTCAGTACAGTTTTAATATGTACATTTTAAATTAAGTATCTTCTTTTCACTATATGAAAGGTTACTGTATGGTAACAAACTGCATAAATATTCTTTCAAATTTGCATGGTCTTTCTAAAGAAGTTTATATGAATATAAATATATTGTACCCCAACTGAAATTAATTCAACTTAAATGTGTATGATAATTTTTGGTTACCTTTTGTGCAACGTAGGTTATGTTATAAAACAATATAGCCTACTGCCCTCTGCTAATAACTTCTGTAGTTACATTTATCTGTTATTTTGTATTATTCATTTTTCGTTATAGTGAAAATGAATTCAGTTTAATATGTGCATGTTGGGCTTCAAAACAAGAACTCCATCATTGTTGTTAAAAAAACAAAACAATGCAATTAATACAATGTCAGTTTCAAAATGAATTCAATCAATGCATTTAAAATTATTATTAAAAAGCATACAATATTTTCTTAAATGCACATGCATTCAGACCTTTTATTTAGTAATAATGCCACTATGAGTAATTATCTATAGTAATGAAAATCATCCTGACAATTGTTTATGAGTAGAATCACCATCATGTTATTGAAAATATTTACAATTATGTACAATTTATATGTAGTGTATAATGCTATATCACAGTTATTTGATGGCTTGGCTTTTGCTCTGTCATGACTTAGGAATTGTGGGGTCTTTCAGGTGTAGACAGATGCGTGCTTTGGGACTTTCTAGAAACATCAGAAATATTACCAAAAGATAAAGGAAATAATATACAGAATATACACAGACAGACTCTGTGCACTTTTTGTGCAACACCATTTTTTCAGGCCTTACTGCACGTTTTGCCACAGTTTCAAACAGAAATGTCCACTGAGTGGCGCTAAAACACTGGTTCAATATGGGAACCCTGACACATTTTTATTACATTGATATAGGTATGTACCGCGGCCGACCAACCATGTCATTTCATCACAGATTTGAACTGTTTTGTCGACTCGTAGTTACAAGGAATTTGAACTCCTCACCTCTCAAGTACATCTCGTACTCTTCCGAGCAAACCCATATATATGAAGCTGGATATGTGTGATGCTAACATTCAAAAGCATCAGTTTTCAAATATTCCAGCATATTAATATTGTTTTGAAGTCATAACATGATATTCTTCAAATAATTGTGTGAAAAATTATGCTTTATTAATCAAAACTCTGTAAATTTGTGTAAAAAGGAATAAAAAGTGTCAGAGTTTTACCACCTCTAGTGTTCATTTCTTCTGCAGTGATATGTACTTGTTGGTACGTATGTAGTGTCTCGCTAAAAAGTGCACCAAGGTACGTTTATGCCATGAGACCAGGTAGGATTTGAACTGTGAATTTTTGATGCAATGTGAAAAAAAGTTAAACTTTTGAGTTCATACAGTTCATACAGTAATTTAATAAATACTGCAAATGTGAAAATTTTATTGTGAAATGTGCAAAAACTTAGATGTAAGAAGAGCTGTATGTCACTGTCTCTCATTGACGGATTTAAAAAAAAAAAATACAATCAAGACAGGAATAGTTGGCAAGTGAAATGAGTGTTTAGTATATAGGCTAATCTTGGATTTGTTTTACCTTATTTATTAAGACTTTAATAAGTATTTTATTGCTATAACTCAATAGTCAAACAAATGGATAATTCACTTCGCAAATCCTGTCCAGATCACAAGGTGGCAGCAAAAGATAGGATACATGCAGTCTACATTAATGCAAGAAAAAAAAACGTAAATGCAAGAATGTAAACATTCAAACACAACACAAATAGCCTAATAGTTTAATAATCACCGTAATACTTTGTTGTGCAGATGAAAGCTGCAGCCTGTGGGTCTGTGTTTGAGCTTCAGTGACCTTGTAGGAGCTCTTGGCTATTGGTTGGGAGGCAGTTCTTCTGTTTGACAAAGTCGGAAGAAAACATAATTCTGAAGTTAAACTGAAGAACGCTTTCAACAAACACAGTACACTGGACAGCTGATGGATCTTTGAATGGGTCTTTAAACTGAGCGTTCAGATGAAATTGCTTTTGCAGTTGTGTAAAGTTTGAAAGTGTGTAAATCGTGTGATAGATGTTCACTTGGGTCATTCTCAGGAAATGCCATTTGTGTGCAATGAATCACTACGGATAGAATCAACAGCATACTGAACTCAGTCACATTATTTGATAGATCTGACTCTGTGTAATGTGTAATGCAAAAGAAATTTTAAATATTTATAATATATTGTGCAATATTTTAAAATGTTTGTTTTCAGCAGAATATCAGCTAATTTAGATGTGTCCATCACCATAACATTTTAATGTGTTATATAGAGAAAAATGGAATTAGATTGTTCCATTGCCTGTATTTTTTTTCTAAAATGCTTTATCCCTTATTTTATGGTTTATTTAGTATTATCTTTGAAAAACCTGCATTTGTTTAGTCTCTCATTTTATGTTAATTTCACTCTTATATTTAATTTAATAACATTTTTCATTTAATTTTGATTAATCCTTTTTTTTTTATTTGTTTTTATCGTTTGATCTTTCTTACATTAAGGGAGTGTCTATTAATAGCTACATTAAAACCTTAAAATAATATGACATGGCTTGCACAAAAGGTCTAAGTACAAAAGTGGAAAGATGTAGCAAAAGGTGGAATTTATTTTGTTTATTTTAAGAAATTACTTTAGAAGCATGTTATCTATAAGAAAAAAAAATAATGGTTTGGTAAATCATAATTGTATTTAAAAAAAGTCAATCATGTGATAAAAAGGTTTGTTAGATAATAAGTCACACATGAGATAAGAAGTCAAAACTATGATAAAATATAATTATAAGATTAAAAATGACAATACTGAAGTTATTAAGTCTTAATTACGGCATAAGCAATTGACTTATGTCATAATTATAACACTGTCTCATTTTCACTATGACTTGCAGTAGAATCTCATAATTCATACTTTAGTCATAATATTGACTCCCCGAGTTTTGACAGCATCTTATAATTTTAATTTTCTTATCTTATAATTTGTCTCTCATAATTTATTCATAAATCTTTTTTGATCTTATATTAATGACTTGGTATGCTATTATTTTGACCTAATACCTTAATTATGTTTACAGTCATAATTTTGACCTTTTGACGTATTGTCAAAATATTTTAAATTTAGCTAAATTTTGGCTTAGTCTTTAACTTATTATCTTATAATTGTAATTTGTGACTTCTCAGTTATGATCGCCCATGTACCTCTCTTTCTGTTATTCTAATTTACCAAAGTGTGATTTTTTTTTCCTTTTGTGGTAGAAACTGGATTCCATAAATATTAATACAAAATAAAAAACAGCCTAGAATGTTGTCACTCTTTCACAATAAGTAACTTGCTCATTTAATAAATAGCATATGTCTATAAACAGGTCTCAGATGCAGTCAAAACATCCTTGTCGTTCCATCCTATAAGGAGTGAATTTATAGTTTAACTGTCCTTCTGGCTCTAATTACTTCACCTCTGGGGTGCAAATAGGATAGTATTGTAGTATGAGGGTTCAGATGGAGGTGGGGCAATTCACTCACAGGATTGTTTATTATTTTAAGACTTGCCTGAACATAACTGAATGTTCAGAGCTAGTTTAAAGGGGTCAGGGAGTGCATTTTACATCTCATACCCAACTACTCAATAAACACACAGTTAGTCAGATAATACAAACAAAAACATAAAAAAATTAAAATAAAACCTAATAAAATAAAGCCTAAATAATGAAATAAGACACCATATGTTCAATCCATAAAATAAAGGCTGCCAGTGCATTAGAATTCTGATACATTTCATAAAAAAAGGGTTGTAGGTTATTTGAATCAACCAATGAATCAAACAAACAACACATACACAAAAAACATAAAATGCACTAATGTATTAGCCTGCATTTTGTACTGAATGTGAAAAAAGATGAACAGATGCTATCATTCTTTGAAATAATTAAATTAACTGAATTTGCGTTTGCATGACAGCAGCTTTATTGGAAGCTGTGATCTTTGGCAGCTAATCTAGATCATTTCAGAAGCTAGGCAAAGTGTCATTCATTATGTTGGCTACTCTTGATTTGCTTCATAATAACTGTGGTCAGTGAAGACCTCATGAGGTTACAGTGTCTCTAAAGATGCTAAAATGATATTAGTATACATTGTGTACAGCTTACGTGTCCTACGAAGCAGATTCCTTATGACTCCTTAGTGTCAGCTATAAATATTATACTTCTGTAAAAGCTTTAAAGGGATAATTCACCCAAAATTGAGAATGCTGTCATCATTTACGCACTCCCATGTTGTTCCAAACACATGACTTATTTTTTTTCTTTCTGTAAAACACCAAAATAAATTCAAAACAAGACTGGAACTCTGAGTCATTGTTCAGAATTTCACTTTTATGAAGAAAGAATACCATGCAGGTTTGGAATGACACGAGGGTGAGTAAATGATACCAGAATTAACATTTTTGGGTGAACTATTCCTTCAAACCAACTTTAATTGACTGCAGGCTGATGCATTTTCATGAGGTGGCGCTTTTCTGGTTCTTGAGCAACATTCCCGTAGTTAACTCCAGTTTGCTCTAGGGGATTGGTTTTGGAAGTGTACTGTAACATAAAAGTGCTAAAATGACAACTTAGTAGTGTGTGAGCACTGCATATGTGTGTGTTTGTGTGTGGGAAAGAGAGAGTTGTGGTATTAGTTTGTTAGTCTTTCAGAAGAGCATGTCTCCTTCACAGAGCTCCAGGTGGAGGACTGTAAGATCTCAGTCTCACTTTGCAATGCATCTGCCCAGACTGTTTGGGTTGGTATGACGTTTATTTAACAGGATTACAGATAACAGCATGTGGTGATGGGGCTCGGACACTCTTCTCTTACACTTGGATATTAATCCTCTATATGCTTTGGGAAACTGATTGCATCAGATAGTCCAGCAAAGCTTTGGTCTGTCGGGGTTACCTCAGGTTAGACCTGTAGTTATGTGCAATCGTTACCTTGAACCATTTTCTATTTTTGAAACTAATTCCAAATGCAAAGTCAGATTTCTCTCATGTTTTTTTCATGAGAGAAACCTATCCGCCTTTTAAACATTTGAACGGTTTCCGCACCTCGCATTCTGCTTATTTTGCTCCATTTTATTCAGTTTTTTTCTTTTTTGTACCTCCCTCCATCTCTTCGTCCTTCACACCTTCTTGGTTTAATATATTCATTTCAAGAAGCCTAAACCTTGCCTTTCAAACAGGCAGCCATTTTATGTCTTATCACGGGTGGGCCACAAAGGCCCAGGCAGGACTAGCACCATTAGCATTAGCATAGCACAGAAATGCCTGACATGACTGACATCTTCTCTAGCGTCATTGCTTTGATTGACACATCACCTGACCAGGTGGACTCAAAGATAATAATATTCCTTATGTGGCAGTCTTGGCTGAAAATGTAAAACTGCCTCATAAAAAGAGAGTAATATGCAGGGTTTGCTTTTGAAGACCCTTTTTTATAGATTACTAATGCATTATTATGTTTACTTAATCTATATCTGTTATGCAGCCAGTATTATTATTATTTTTTTTTTAAGATGTTTTATTTAGTCTTGTTTTTTAGCTATTTCTATTATATTAAATTAATACTGTATTTTTCTGTTTATATTAATAGTCTGTTTTTATTCCTGAAAGATCAATAAGGTGCAGAGAGATATTTAAATGTTAAATATTTATATAAATAAATAAATAAATCCAATGAAAGGAAACTGAACAATAATATTTGTCTTTTTAACTCTCCTGTTCTTATTTTTTTATTCTTTAATTTAAATGCCTTTCATTTTTAATGCAACATATATTGAAGTTTTTGATTTAAAAATCTAAATTTTCCATGTTATTTTGGAAAAAGATCCTTACTGATCAGTCAATGTAAATGTTCTAAAGGCCCACTGATAACATGTTATTGTCCAGTTCATTAGAAAAGCATTATGCATACATGCAACATCCAAATTGTTCATAAAAATAACCGTTGTCGATGTGTGTGTGTGTGTGTGTGTGTGTATATATGCTATATATAAATATCCAACTAAATCAATAACCTAATAGCAAACAAAAAAAAAGATACTTTGCAAGAAAATGCTGCAATGCGTAACTGGGCTGAAAACAACTATTTCTATGGGTTTAAAATCAAAATAAGTAAAAGATTATTTGCAATGATTTTAACTGAATTTTTGACATTTGAGGTACTTGCCTGATGCTCAGGTAGTCACCAAATATTTACACTCATTGGAGTGATTCATTTTCATATGGAGCAAAAAAAAAAAAATAATTTTCAATCAACAGTCTGCAGTGATTTAATGGATCTGGTTTGTTTCCCACACTCACTCTCCAAGTGCTCCGTGTTCTTGGCCCCGGCCTGACCTTTGGGTTTGAACCTCGGTCAAAAAAATGATATGCTTTATGAACTTCTCGCTGAGCACCGTGTTTTCTGGAATGTGTGGTTTTGCTGACGTCTTGTAACCCTAAAAGCTTTCAGAATGTCTTTTTACTGATTGGGGATCGTGTGTTTGATTAGGACATCCATAAATCAGTCTGTTTGTCACACAGTAAGAATGTGACTTTCTGTTCCTCTCTCTCTAAAACACTTACTTTACTGCAGCATCTGTGACAGAGAAAACAGAATATAAACACACTTCCAAACACTGAAAATTAATTCACGTCTTCACATAAACCTTTTTTGGCCCGGGCGGTGGTTTATTTTCTCTGAAAGTTTGCGGAGGTCGTCACTTCAGAGGTCCCGCGAGAGGTCCCTGGTTTTCACGCGTGTGTTCGTAACAATTTATAACAAGTTAGACGAATAACAATAACAAGCACGAAGCTGCAGTGTTTAACAGAACATTACTGTAGTCTATGTTAATATACGGTGTTTTTAAATCCTCCTGTATCGGCATTTAGAATTCTGCAACATGTTGCTTCAGAATTCTCTGGTTTTAAAACAATACGATGACATATATAACACGCTTTTGAGTGAATGAGTGATTTTGAGACACCACAGAGCTCCAGCAGTTCAGGTGTAGCTTGGTCTCTTTTCTTAGCAGGCTTTTATATTTTACTTATCACTGACATAATCTCCATGCACACCCCACTCTCCTCCGAGTATAACACACATGCTGTGCGCTGGCATTTGAACAGCTGCGATCCATATTCCTCTGTCTCCATATTTCAGTCAGCTGTCGAGGTTGTGTAAGGAGAGCTTTCGCCTTCTGTTGAAACCGCGCTATGAAGTCTCATAAACAATTTAATCGTGCATAACTATTTGTTTGAATTGCAGCAAACTGTTTTCACTTCAATTTTGTTTTTGCGTTTTGAAAAAAAAAAAATATATATCTCTCCAAGGTATTTCAGCTCAAATGTGTGCGTCTTCTCACCTTGTTTTTAAATACATCGCTTTGAATGAGACTGACATATATTTTTAAGAAGTTTCTGTTTGACATATTTCGTGATTCCTTGATTTATATTTAGTCACAAGAAAAACGAACCATTGAATTAATCTTTTTTTTTTTTTTTAAATAAATAGATAAACAGCGCTTTAAAATCTAGTCTTCAAATCATTTTGAATTTGAATAACTTTGCATTCTAAACATAAATTCAAAAAAGCTGCCAATAGATGTCGCCGTTGCCTAGTTACGGTTATAATAATTATAATAGCGACAACTTTAGTCACTATTAAATTTTTTCAATTTAATTTTTTGGTAAATCATATTTAATTGGTATCCCCCGTGTTACGAATTAACTGGTGCTGATATATTTTATTGTTAATCAACATTTTAATACAAGACTTTAGCTCATTGGCTGACGTTTTCATATGTCGAATCATTAAAACGTTTTTTCCCATTTATTAATACCATTTATTCCACTAATACCATTTTCCAATTATTCAACATATATAATTTGCTTGCCTTACAATTAAAGAAGCAAACTATTAAAAGTGTATTCATTCAGTCATGGCTTTTGAATAAATAACTCAACAGTTATTCAACTTAATAGATAATAGATTTCAGTAACACAATTCATCTCATTTTCTTTATTACACAAAAATATATCATTTTCACAATTTCTGACAAATAACTCTTATTAACTCTGTAAAAGAAATGGAGGCGAGCTACACGGAAAACTCAAAAATGCTGAAATGAAATTAACATAAAAAGACAAAAAATATATTTATATATTGCAGGATGGGAGCGTATTAAGAAATACAAAAATTATTTTGGTCTATCCGATGACGTATATGCTGTTATTGAATTGTCACATTTTAGTTTCGTTAAATAATTTAGAGTTTTCTGATAAGTTCTGTGTTCATGAAATAGTCTTCAGAGCGCGTTGTGATGTTTCATGATGAGACCTGTGTGAGCAGAGAAGTGGGAAAAAATGAGTTAAAATATATTTCAACAAATGATACACAAAGTTAACAGTGATCTCGAAGCAAATGACTTCTTTTTTTTCCAGCTAGTTAAATAACTTTAAGCCATTAACAAGCCACACACCATGCAGTATAGGATTAGGCTATTAACGAAAATGTGTTAAAGTTTCATTGCTATTTAAATGTAAATGAAAGAGTTTCTACCCATTTGAATGCGTTAAATAATGATGAACTAATGAGAGCTGATGGTGCTCATTAGCTAACACAAAATCTGAAAGAAAGTTGCTATAAAATGGCTCCGATTGTTCTTTTGACAAGTGTGTGAAGTGAAACTGTATTTTTGTAATTATTAAAGCTAATACAAGTTTGATGCCATTAAAAAAAACAGCTTGAAAAACCTGACGTGTTCGTTTATAATTTACCTGTCATGGATGACTGGAAACGGTGGTCTGGACGCAAGTGTTGGAGACTCAATTCTCTGAACGTTCTCTTGATCTAAATAAAATTAAAAGGGTAAATAAATAAAAAACGTGTTCTTTAAAACAAACTTATTTTTAACCAAACTTCAGAGACTATATGTTGTGGGGTTAGATAATGTGACAAAAAGATCAATCACTATCTTGAAAAGTATTTGCATATTGAATACTAACCATTATGTTTGGGACTGAAACTGTCGGATGAGTTGTCGCTGTCTAGACAAGGAGAGCCAGAGGCCGACGAGGGTTTCTTTTCGGGGTTCGTTACGGGGCTGTGGTTTGGAAAGTTACTGTTTTGACTCAAAAGTGAACGTACGCCCATCAGAGAATTTGCGCTGAGGAAAGCGGCGCTCGCCCAGTTGTGTAGTTTCCCAATCTGGCACGTATAAATCCCGTTAGTGGAGAGGAAAGCGGGATGGGTCGAGGGTGAGGCCCTGAGGCCTGCGGGCGTCGAGGAGACACCGAGTTTCTGCGTGTTATCGGGACTCGTCGCCGTCTCCGCCAGGGACCAGATTTTGGGTTTGCTGTTCCCAGGCCTCTGACACACCGGTCCACCCGGAGACACCTCACCAACGCTTTTGACCACACTCTGTTGTTTATTACTACTCGACATAGGGCTGTCCGTGTTTTTAAGTGCTGACGGTGAGGATAATATCCGCGGCGTTTCTACGGTTTCTCTCTCGCTCTGATTATCCGAGCTTTCCTTGTTCAGATCTCCTCTGGGCTCCTCGGGCTTGTCCATATCGATGGTCTCTAAATCGATTTCTTCCTCGTCGTCGTTTTTGTCCGCGTCGTCCTCATTGTCGCTGTCAAAAATTCGTCCGTCTCTGTCCTCCGCGCTGCGACCCCAGGTCACTTTATTCTCCTTCTTGAGTCTCCGGCGCGCGTTGGCGAACCAGGTGGACACCTGCGTAAGGGTCATCTTAGTGATGATGGCCAGCATGATCTTCTCGCCCTTGGTGGGATACGGGTTCTTTTTATGCTCCTGCAGCCATGCTTTCAGTGTGCTGGTGGTCTCTCTGGTAGCGCTCTTGGCCCGGGCCGGATCACCGTACTGGTACTGGCCGTATGGGTAGAAACCGGGCGCAGCGTGGACTGCAAATCCTGGTGGATGTGCCCCGGGGTTATCCTTCAGCTCATACTGCGACCCCTGGGGATTGGAAAATTAATTATCAGTTAAAGCGTTGAAACCCTCAGAAACAGGCTAGAGATGTAAGGTGTAGAAGATCTCTTTTCCTTTTCGTTTTTTTTTTTCTTTTGAAAAAGATAGAGAATAGGCTATAGGCTATTTTATCTTGGGGAGAAACTCTACTGCAACAAACTTTTTAAGCTGAGGTAAAAAAACAAAAACAAATTACATGTAGTAAGTATTTAGCGATTCTTACTTGAGTGTCAAAACAGAAATATTCGCAAAAAGTTTATAAATTGGTTAAAAATAAACCAAATTAATAGCATATTTTAGAAATAAACATGACTCATCGTTTAATTATTTACTTTTATATTTATTTGTATTTTTTTTGTATCTGCTTGTAAATGGCAGATTATAATTTCCTATTTCAAAAAACAACAACTAAATTAAGGATATTCTTAAATAAATCCCATAACTGAATTCTATGACTTCATGCAATTTTATAATATTCATGCAAGTTATGTCCGTTATACCGTTTCAAAACATAGCTAATTGACATATGATTCAACCGTGACAGAGTCCTGTTTAATGCTTTATTCATCACTTCAAACGCTGCATAAATATTCAGCCGCGAGAAAGAACTCTAGAAAACCAATATAAAGTATTAAAAAGTGTCTTACCATCTGAGAGAGCAGGGCCAGCTCGGCACTGTTGTAAGGTAAGAAGGCGCTATAGTTTTGCACGGTCCACGGATTCGCGTACATGCCGAGCATCGGCGTGATCGCCGCCGCTGCAGTCGCGGGATTTGCGCTGCTCTCCGAGCTTCCCTCGCGTGGAGAGGACGGCATGACAGCCGCGCGCTCCGCTCCGTACACCTCTTGGGAGGCGTTTAGGAACTGTGGGTAACCCAGCTGGGGGAACGACATGTCCAACTCCCGAGGAACTCTGAAGGAGATTTACAAGAGAGAAGGGCAATCCACTTTCAATCACAGCGATAACTCTCGACTGGTACAGAAGCGCGGTCTCGTCAGGAGGAACGTCTAGTGATGCGTCTACCCTCTGGACCTCTCACAATTTGAAGTTGACGGCTTGATTGGCATGCTACTTAAGCGCGAGGCCCCTCCTATCCGAGGCCACGCGATAAGTAGGCTGCAGTGTGTATTACTGTGTGTTTGTGTGGCAGTGTAAACGAAGTGCTTCAGACTTGTTCGCGTGAAAGTGTTGAATATGACAACAAATATCGAAGTCTTTAAACATGAAATAAAGAAATAGTTATTAAAACAATATTATATGCTGTGCTGCTTTAGGCTACACGCAGACATTTTGACATAAATTAATTGACTCATAAAAGATTAAAACGATACTGTGATATTGTTAGTTTAAACTTTAAAATAATGCAAAAGTGTTGTAGTTAAATACAAAACAGTTAATTTGTCTTACAAATTATTTTTAATCTCTATTAATCTTACAAATGCAGAAACATTTTAAAATGTGATACATAATTTTACTGTAGACTATGTAGCCTATAGGCTATTTTATAGCCATTTAAAGAAAACGTGTATACAGTATATTGTTGACAATGTTTTTATAAAAAAAGTTAAGTCATAATGAAACCTTACATTGCGTCACTTTTACGAAGACAAACAGCCTAATTCAATATCTTATCCAATTTAGTTAACTGAAATTAAAATTAATGAGAAATATTAATTTACAGTCAACCCACTGACCAACCATTTCATATTAAATGAGAAAAATATAAGTAGCCTATTATACAAATATAAAAAAGTTCCATTAATTATTTTATCCTAGAAACAGACTGGATTTAGTTAAGTAGGAATAAAGGAATGGAAAAGAAAACAAAAAGTCAGTATGTACTGTGCGTTCATTAAATTTTTGCCACTGTCCATCTATGATCAAATACATTTGACCATTCCTCAGTCAATTTTTCATGTTTTACTACGCATTTTCCACACGCACATGCAGCTCTAGGGTTTGTATGTAGAAGCGGCTTCAACGTATGGTGGTTTGGACTGGTGAAGAAGGTAATAAAGGCGCGTAATAGTGATTTGATGGAGCGGAGAGAATCATCATCATCGCTCCCTCCCTCTCAAAGCGCGCGCGCACACACGAGCGTTCACACGGCGTGCCAGAGAGGGTCTCAGTAATGTCCAACAGGGAAACAAACGATCCCGTTTATGGTAATTTGCACATTAGCATCACACAGGTTGTCCCGTGATAAGGTGACAGGTTAATGAAATGCTCCATTCAGAGGAGCCATTTGATCCCTCTGAGAGGTTGTGATAAGGAGCCAACCAGAGAAGCCTGCAATTAAAATCACAGCCTATCTCTCCATCCCAGTATATTTTCTCTCTCCTCCTCTCATCCACTGCTGGTAATGAGGGCTAACACCCCTGTCTGCGCTAATCCTCCCCCTGGGTGCACCTTGCTATCAGATGTTAGCTTTGTAATTATTTATCCAAAAAAGTCATAATTTCATGCTCGAGTAGCAAATGAGTTTGGCGAGCTGGTTAGTCAATTCTCTTCGTGTCCTGTGAAGCGGAGAGTGGGATTTAATGATTTAATTACAGCAGTTAGTCCTCCATTTGGCAGCAAGGAGGTTTACGTTTTAAAAATGGCAACGGAATCACCTGTCAGTGACGTTCTCAGGTGTTAAAAACACCTAAACACGTTTCCGCTAATATTTAGATTATCAGTATATCAGAAAGGGCAGACATCTACATTTGTTTACAATATTTATTTTTACTGTACACACACATTAAGAAGACCATGTGGCTATTGTCGTTTTAAAAGATGACAAATGAAAAGCCATTCTATGGGTTATTATTATATAAATTTGACGGCTTTCAAGGCTTTATTTACTTTTTAAACGTCAGAAATGGAAACCGCTGGTTACATTTCTTTTTCATTTTGTCACCTGTCTTTTCCCACGTACTACCTAGGTTGAAGCTGTATGGAAAGAGATCAAAGTGTCTAAAATGGTTCTGTCTTCTCACCAAGAACAGTTTCAGGTCCTGATTTGATTTTTTGGTTAATTTGAGATTAAACAAATCTGTGATACTGTACTGAACGATTATTTGCCTATATTTATGTGCATTTGTATTTACAGTGCATTTAAAAATATTTAAAACATTTTTTTTACCATGCATTGCTAAAAAAATACATTATTATGGTAAAAGTGAAGCCTTTGTGGGTTCAAATATACAGTGAGTACAGAAAGTACTCAGACCCCCTTAAATTTTTCACTCTTTGTTATATTGCAGCCATTTGCTAAAATCATTTAAGTTCATTTTTTCCTCATTAATGTACACACCCCATATTGACAGAAAAACACAGAATTGTTGACATTTTTGCAGATTTATTAAAAAAGAAAACACTCATATATGCTGTGACACTCATATATTTAACTCAGGTGCTGTCGATTTTTTTCTGATTATCCTTGAGATGGTTCAGTAGGTAAGGTACCCATAGCGTGGGTGCAACGGCAGGAAGGGGTGGGGGCCTTCTCTGGCGGGAGCCGTCCACACGGTGGGTGCAATAGCTCCGACTTTCGAGGTCTACTGCCGAAAACAGAGGTATGAGTGAGTGTCCATTGCCGGAGCAGTCCACGCTGTAGGTGCAATGCTCCGGTTTGGGCTGTCCACCGAACGCGGCAACGAATGTGAACGACCACTTCAGGCTGGAGCCGTCCATGCAGTAGGTGAAGTAGCTCCGACTTTTGTGGTCCGTTGCCGTGGCTGTGGGTGTGTTATGCCGTCCCCCAGGAGTGGTCCACTTAGTGGGTGCTGGACTCCTGGTCAGGGCGACCCATTGGAAGCGGTAACGAATGTGAAACGACCATCTCTGACTTGAGCCGTCCATGCTGTGGGTGCAATGGCTCTGACTTTTGTGGTTCGTTACCGAGGCAATGGGTGCATTGTGAGCGTCCCTTGCAGGAGCGGTCCAACGCAGTAGGTGCAATGCTCCTGGTTTGGGCTGTCCATCGGACGTGGCAACGAATGTGAAATGACCATCTCTGGCCGGGCCCACCACACAGTGGGTGTAGTGGCTCTCACTTTTGTGGTCAAAGTGGTGAAAGTGGAAGTCATCCATGCAGTGAAGACTTCCACTTTTGCGGTCCGCTAACTGATACCGTGGGTGCGAGGGAAAAGCCTCTGCAAAAGCGAAAGCCTGTATGAAGGCCGGGAGAAAAGACCTCTGCGGAGGGGAGAAGAAAAAAGTTAGCCTCTGCGTAGGCTGAGGAAAGAGAATGACGATAGGCGGGAATATGGCAAGGTGGAGAGCCGCTGCTCAGGCGGTAATAGGGAATGCCACTGCAACGGTGGGACTGGAGGGGAGCCTCTGCGGAGGCGGGAATATAGCAAAGTTGCAGAGTGGGAAGGAAGGGGTGTTAATAGTGGCAGGGTGTCAGTGTCGGTAAACAAGGATTGGTGAGGGGTGGAAAAAAAGGAGATGGTTTTGTTGTCAAGGATAGGTAGATCGAAAAATTGTGGGGTGGATGTTTTGAATTATTCTAAACATTTCTGAAAGCTGAAAAGCCAGGATGAACATGGCGTCGAGAGTTCGAGGAAGCCCCTGCAGTGGCTGGGGTATACAGGGGAGCCACTGCGGTGACTGGGGTAAACAATAGTAGTCACAGCGGTGACTGGGATACATGGGTGACCACTGCGATGGCTGGGATACAAGGGGTGAATACTGCGATGACTGGGGTAGAAAGGGTAGCCACTGCGGTGACTGGGATAGCCAGGGGAGCCACTGCAGTGGCTTGGGAAAGGCAGGGATAGGTGAGCTTGGGAGCGGTCCCCACTGGAGGATGCGATGCTCCAGCTTTAGCAGCTACTGGGGTGGCAATGTTGTAGTGAAATTAGCTTTGGTGGGAGCGGTCCATGCAATGACTCAGCATAGATGAGCCTGGGAGTGGTCCAAGCTGGTGGGTGCAATACTCTGGTTCAAGTGAGCCTTGGTGAAAGTAATAAATGAGAAAGGGTAAGTACTAAATGGAGCTGGCCACTTGTTGGACTGGCCACTGCGGTAGCTGGCTTTAGGTTGCTTGGGTAGGCTGTGGAGAAGAGAAGCCTGTATTGGTTAGTCCCATGCGAGAGGACGGGAAGGAGTGAGGTTAGTATTACTGTAGTGGTAATGTCTCCAGCAGAAGCGGGGGCGGTCCACTGTAGTGGTGGTGGTAGCGTCTCCAGCCCCGGGGACACCAAGCTTTGCAGTTTGATGAGGCCACCTTGCGCTGTAGCTGGACGATGGGGTTGCACCGCTAGCAGAGGCAGCCTCACACTAACTTGTGCTACGGGAGCTGAAGACCACTGAAACAAAATGGGGTTAGGGTTACTAGGAGAAAAGCTTTGGGATACACGTCTGATTTTGTTCCCCCTCGTGGTTTGCAAAGGGAACTCGTTATAATACCACCACCACCTTATCTGTAGATTTACAACTGCTGCACCATCATTTTAATTTCACAGGTGACAGTGGTTACCAGTTCTTTGCTTTCTGTCCGAGTTCTTTGGATATGTCCACTTGGAAGACAGTGAATCAGGAATTTCGACGAATGTAGTTTAAAATGCATTGTTTCTACGCAATAAATGTCATAATCAAGCAAAACAGATGCAGCTCTATTCTGGAAAGAGGGGCCTGAAGCAAAAGCTTATTAGCTTCCACTCAACGACTTTTTCAAAATAATATAAAAGAATGTTTTGTAAGGTATTTTGGGCTGAAATTTCATGAACACATTCTGGGGATGCCAGAGACTTATATTACATTTTGTAAAATAAAAGGAGCATAATAAGTCTCCTAGCCAGCCAAGCAGTACATTGGCTGGTATTGTTCATCAGATTATTATCTTTTAAATTGTAATAAATAAAAATAAACAAAATGGTACAAAATAAATGTAGCACATGCAAAGAATTTAATAGCCGTGGCAACTTGAATACAATGACAAAGTTATCGCTTCATTATTTAGAGTGATTTTTTTTTAAAATATAAATCCCTATACTTTTAATATTTGTCCACATGCAAACTCAGAGTACTTTTATTTTGAAATCGTGATGTACACGAATCGTGAAATATGTTGATGTATTCTCCTGTGTTGGATGACTTTTTTAATTATTTACGTGACAAATCCAGTCAAATAACGCATGCTTTTTTCCCGAATAAAATGTTAATCAACCCGAACTCACAGCATATGCAGTGGAAGAGTTGAGGACCCAGCTGCTGGGAGAGAGATGTGCTTCAAGCTTGTAAATGATAACAGTGCAACGAGAAACTGCGCCAGACAATATAATGCAAGCACTATCGATTGTTTTATCACAAAAATCCATTTCTGATATCGCGAGACCACTTTTCGCCTCCAGGAGTAATATCGCGAGATCTTGTGCACTCCCAAAACCTGGAAGAAACGGCTTTGTATTTATCAAACGAGCTGCCTAGTTAACTTTGCAGAAAGATTTTTTCTTTGTTTGTTTTTTATATAAATGAAACACTGGAATAATACCAGTTTCATAAAACATTCCGCTACTTTAAGTACCTTTTCAAAACACTGAAATGCTGGTGGTTTCGCGCCAGCCACTGAATACAGGAGCTAGGGCCGGGCTGCGTAAGACGCTGTGGCCGGAAGAGCCGTGATGAAAGGCTGAGCCGAAGCGGGAAGCGAGTGAAGTTGCGGCGGTGAGAACTGGGGTGTGGCCCTGGCCCGTTAAAGGCCTGCTGCTGCGACCCAACACTCACGGAGAGACGGGTCTGTGCAGGCCAATAGTGTTGAACAAGGCAATTTTTTTGATCTGATGGTGTGCCCGGATTTTGTCGGAAGATCGGCAGTGGAGGCGAGGTAAAGCCTATGCTGAATCGAGTGATGCAAAGAGCGAGATGCTAGAGAAGGGAAGTTAGCTCTATTTAAAGGGGAATCTCTTAGCTCTGATAGGATAATCGGATAATAGTCTGATTAGGGAACGAGGAATCAGCTGCGGTTAATCATTTGTACGTGCTTCTCCCGAAATTTGTATAGCCTATATCTAAACATCATTTCTAGAAATCTGTTCTGATGAAACAACAGACTCATCCACATCTTGAATAGCCTGACAATGAGTACATTTTTATTTATGGGTGGACTATTGCTTTAAGGTTCTTTTTTTTATATATCTTATTGCAATCGTGTAAGAGTGAAATGAGGGCTTCCTGTGCCTCCGCCTCCAACTGTGAGCGTTGAAACAGCACGGTTAAAATATGAAGGGTCTGACCCTGATTGTCATCTTTCACTCCATCTCCATCTGCCTCTGTATCTGATTTGATGACACGGGGGACCGGGGCTCATTTTGCAGTCCATTAACAGAGGGCAGGACTCCAGTTCCCATGGGTCCTGGAGATCCCCCTCCCTCACCCGAATACCCTCATCTGGTGAATCTCCTCACCTCTCTAACCTCCCCCCTCAGTTGCTGACCTTTCTAACACTGTTGGCTAAACATTGCCTCCCTCTGTAATGAGCCATTAAACTGAATGCATTAATGGCCATTTAGGTTGTGAGTGAGTGTGTGTGTGACTGTGCTGTGAATCTGACTGCAAGGGATTTCACTGCAATAGATCAAGGGATTTGTTTTCATTGCATATAAGACAAATGCCATCATATCTGTTGTCTTTGGATTGTTAATGCGCTTCATTGTGTTCATAATATATCCAGGCATTTTTGAATCCCTCAAGAATGAAAAAAGGTAATCCTAATGAAGTGGAGATTAATTACCCCCATTTGTGTGATTTTGTGTGTCAGACTTTGGCATAAGAATTAAGTGTGTGTGTGTGTGTGTGTGTTGCTCCTTTAGTTGACAGTGCGGGAGGAAGTGTGTGCCAACATTTTCTTTCCTCCCGGATGTCCTCTAACAGTACTGCTCTCACAGACCATGTGTTGTCTTGCTCTTTACACACACACATACAGAGAGAAAGAAAGAGAGAGAGATGACAAATATTTGTCACAGATCTCAGGAATTAGTGGTCTTAGTGTCATTTATTTACCTTAATCTTAATCTAGCTCTGGTTTACAATTAGACTAAAGGTATCTAATATTGACAATTTTGCTCAAGCAACACAATCTTTAGGATTATTTTATTTAACTTAACTTACCTTAAATGTAAACAGTAGCAAGACCAGGCCAATGAAATAGCTCAAACTTTAGAACAAAAAATGCAATAAAAAACAAGTAATCTGGAAAGTAACTCATTAACTATGTTAAAACAATTACATTATATATATATATATATATATATATATATATACGATTGTTATCTTAAAAAGACATTTTATGCTGATCTAACTCATAAAAAATGTTTTGTTGGTATAAATTAGTGTACTCACTTAACTGATACTAAATGTAATTTAAATAAAACTATTTCAAAAGATTGAGTGTTTTTAGATGTTAATCTAGTATTATAAACTTCATATTTGCAGGAAATAAATGTTTAAGTTAAAACACAGAAATAAAGCTAATTAGTCTCTACTAATAATAAGATAAAGCCCCCTGGAAATCGGTACAATATCAAACTGTCTTAGCCTTTCAGGATTTCCTGATAGCTCTGCACACATTGTCCTGCAGCAATGAGCCAATTACCCCTGGAGTGTGTATTAAGAGATGACCAGATGACTGTGCAGTGGAGCTTTTGTAAGTGACAAAGACTCAGTGATAATGAGTGTAGGATCCATTGATGAACAGCGATTTGATGCCATCACAGCTTCATTCCCAGGACAAAAACAGGTGAAGAATAGGGGGGAGCTGAGTGAGAGATTTTAACAACTGATGACCCTTAGTGTGATGCTCTGATTGTGGACTTCAGTGCTTTCATTGACATTGCATTAAATGAGCTGTTAGTTGAAACAAGTGGTTCTCAGCTGATTTTGCTTCAGGACCCAGATGTTATGCTGGACGTCATGTGGCAACCAAACTGTTTATCGCACAAAAGTAACAAAATAATAAAAAATAAAACATTGTAATTACATAAACACACTCAATCATTTAGCAGCTTAACACATGGAAGAAACACTGTGCTAAATGTTGCGTTATTACCAGCCTGGTTACCAAATGACAGATGAATTCGAGAGTGTGATTGAATGTGCAGCCTCTGATGTCTACAACTAAAAAATATGGAAGTCTTTTTAAACAGTCTATATATTTTGTTTTCCAAACTGCACATGATCATGCTAAATGGTTTGCATTAGCTGCATTTAGCTTCATTGTTTTCTTCCACCTGCAGCCTCTTCAGAACAGACCTGTGACCCATTTTTTTTTTAAGGTTGTGACCACCAGTTGAGAACTAGGTCATGACAAGTATCCACAAAGAAAAAAGGGGGTTATTTGTTGTTTTGTTTTGATTTCATGTTTGCTACACCATATGGGTTTGTTGATTGCACCACATGAATTTGATATAGTTTAACAAAAGTTTATCCATTTATAAATAAACAGATAAATGATCCAACAATCATTATATATATATATATATATATATATATATATGTCTGTATGTATATGTATATATATATATATATATATATATATATATATATATATATATAATATACATGTATAAATGATAGGTGCATTTATATACTGTATGTTTATGTTTTGTATAACCAACAGCTTAACAGTTAGAGTGAATGAATTTTAAATCTACGTAATGCATATAAATATTTGAATTCCAGTATTATATAGACACGCATAGACATCAAGAAGCAGCATACGAATCTCAACAATGGTGACAATGAACAAAATGCTTTATGCTGCAGTGCATTCTGGGTAACACCATAGTAAAAACTCCCGTAATGCATTGCATTATGAAAAAATATTGACTGTTGAGGATCATATGATAAGAGTTCATGTCTAAAAGTCTGAGCCAATTGAGCTCTTTATTTGTATTTTCTGCTTTTTCAATATTTAAGGATTATGGTGGCATTTTAATAGCACTTTTTGTGGAGTTCAGTAATAGCTGAATGTCAGTCAGTAACCCAAACAGAGAGTACTTCATTATGTTCATGATGTTAATAAGCTCATCTGCTACTTTAAAAGTTTGGTTCAGCAACACACAAATGCTTTCTGTGAAATAACATTGTAATTGCTTAAAAGCATATTACTTTGAATTAGTAAAAGGGTCAAGAGCCCAACTAAAGCAAACACTGACCACCATGGTGGCATCATTTTAACCTATAAAACATCACCATCTGATCCTCTGTAATTCTCAATAACAGCAGGTGTTCATTACTAATACACAATCATCATTTAATTAGTCACTTAGTTAACTCGTTAACTTTAACTCTTTAACCCTTTAAAAGTTCTCGACACTGGACTCGGATGGACTTCGATGCTGGACTCGGATACAACACTGACTGGAAATTCTTAATTATTGCCCTGATGATGGAAATGGGAATTTTCACTTCTCTAGCTCTTATAGCCAAGCAGCACATCAGAAATATATTCTTTGGTTTTTATCATTGTGATGGAATTTGGACTTTGATTTCCCCCTTTTTTATATTTCTGTAAAACAGGAGGCCAAGGATGGACAATTTCATGTTCATAATCTCCCTGGAGTGCTCAAAATTGTAAATATGAATGGGAATATACTTCAGAGAAATTGTACTCATAAGAAATTCTAGGGGTACCAATAATTGTATCCAGTGTGTATTTGAGAAAAAAACAATCATAATGATATTTCCCCCCAAGGTTAATTCTTATTCTCCAATAAAAGGTTTGATTTTTGTATTATTTTTTTTTAGATAAAACATCAAAAGGATTAACCATGCAGATAAATTTTTACAGCCTGTGTGATTTGTATGACGATGATTGTGTTTGTCAGGTGCGGATGGAGAATGTTACGGTTCTAGGTGAAGATGTGATCGTGAACGATGAGCTCTACATCAACGGTGCCAATGTCCTGCCTCATAAATCCATCACAGACTCTGTTCCTGAGCCGCGGATCATCATGTGAAGGACCCTTCACGTCCCTCACAAAGTGCGCGAGTGTGCAACTGCTGGATGACAGGAGAATCGACCACTGTGCTTGATGAGCATGAGTGTTATTTGTGAAGAATCTGAAGTATGCAGTCACTGAGTGTGGTGTTTGAGAAAGTGCTGCAGGAAAAAAAATCACATCTTTAATAGATCTCCAGCTTACATTTCTGACCCATCAAGTGCTGTTTTTATTTCCCTCTGTCTGCATTGTGTTCCCTATTACTGACAATTAGACCAGGACTCACCTTACTTTGGTGCATTTTGTTGATTTTTGAGACACTAGTAAGCTTTCTAGTTTGTATTCTTTTCATTGTGTTTTTTTGTTTATAAACGGAGACATGTAATTCTTTCAGGATAAAACTCGGTGCCTGTAGAAAGAATGAGAAGTATGTTTATGCATCAGATGATGCGATAGCTGATCACTGTAAAGACTGTTCACACCTATAACTTGTAGTGTGTACTAAATTATGCAAGTCGTTTTTTTTATTCATTGCTCAAGGTCATGCAGAAACGTGATGGTTACTTCCTGTGCAGATGAACAAAGATGAAAAAAGACATTCAAGGCTCATGAAGTGATGTCTCTGTACACAAATGAGGATTTTTGGTCTCAATGTCTTTTCTATATAAAAAAGAAAGTTACATGAAACATATTTACATGTTTCTATGTGTCATTTCTCGACCATAAACATCCAAGGCATTAAAAATCAAGTAGAATGCATTAAGGCATTCAGTTTAACCTATTATTACACCGTGTTCCAAATTATTATGCAAGTTAAATTTCTGGTCATATTTTTTTAACAAGAACATTTTACCAGTCCCAAACCACATCAATCTTAATAACTACTATTGATTTTGTATTTCAGTTGATCGCGCTTCCTCATAAAATGTTTGCAGGTTTGGCGTGCTGTCCGGGAGCGGGCCGAGAGGAACGGCGGGCTCGAACCCTAGCGCTTAGAACCCTAGCGAGGGTTAGGGCTCGGCGTCCGGCACGAACTCTGGCTGC
>JAUMHE010000072.1:5212308-5267953 GCA_032359235.1 Enteromius mattozi
TTATAATATATAATTGAATATTTACGTTACTAGTATTTAACTAATAATGTAAAATAAAAAATTACATGATCAAACAACTAAAATGTTTCAGGAAAAAGTTCCATGAATGATGTATAAATAATATTTTTAGATGTCATTCCAAAAATTACCCCATTGACTTTTAACACAGACGCACACACACACACACACACACACACACATATATATATATATATATATATATACATTGAAATACACTGAGACATATTTTAAATATATAATTTTTTTGCGTTCCACAGAAGAAAGATGGACAGGTTTGGAATGACATGAGGGTGAATAAATGACGACAGAATTTATTTTTCCCTTCAATTACCTGTACTCCCAGATTTGTGGGTTTATGCTAACAATAATCATCTGTTTATCACAACGAATTGCATTAATTCTATTGATTCAGTGATTTTCTTGCCATCTGCCAAATCAACTCACCATGGAGAAGCCCAAAGGAACAGTCTGTTACATTCATTGCTAAAATCCGGTCCGTGTGCGAGCGTGTTTTGGTTCGCCGAACCTCAGGGACCAACTGGCTCCCCCAGGACTAAGTGCCCCTCATGGGGTGGGATAAAGAGGGTATCCTTTACAGAGCAGGCCTTCATCCACTCCCCAACCCCCACGGAGCACAGGCTACATCAATCGACACCACCAAGCCTATTGTCTGCACCAGGATTTAATCAGGTATTAGTTACCCAAACTGCAAGAGAAAGCTTAAAGACGGTAAGCTTAAGTGATCTCCATAGTTACCTTACAGCTCATAGCCTTGAGTATTATTAGATTAAAGACGGCAAACTGCTGGAGCAATGGGACGGAGAGAAAAGCTAAATCCTATAAAAGCCCATACAGCCTTTAGCATTAAACAGGCTATACGGGGAAACTTTTTGTTGGTAGTCAAGGTAATCGCATTGGACGTATCAGACACCTACATCTGGCATCTCATCTGATGAACCCTGAAAGTCACGGCGAGGTTACCAGAGCTCCTCCGGCCCCTAATGCAATGCCGCATACCAGGATTTCCCTCAGATACATACGGCGTCCAGGACTGTATCAAATTAGAGGCGCGGATAGAAAGACAAACATATGTCAGGCAGGAGCAGATCGAGTATTTTAGGAGGAGCTTTAGTCTTTTCATCTAAAGAACGTGGCATGCTCTTGTGTGTGTGTGTGTGTGAGTGGAGGCCTCAAGAATGTCGGCATTACCTGGAGTGTGGCCCATATGTTTCTACTTCCTGTCTGAAAATATTCAAAACTTCCTGAGATGATCTCCAGCCTCAACCTGAGGAAATTTCACCCCTGGTATCAAAATCCATATCCCACCCATACCGAGGGTTTGTAATTACAAGAACAATATGCGGTGTGTGTGTGCAGTACACTTGGGCAGAACAGAGACAATGTTGTTGTGAGATTTCGCGAGGGTTCGAGAGAAGGGCTCCTCCAAAGGGAGGCGATGATCACGGTACAGACGCCAGACTGTCATTAAGTACTCAGAGGCCTAATTATAGATTTAAACGTGGCTTAAGTTAAAAGAGAATATATTATTAATTTCAGACAGTGACAACCTCATGTCCTATTACTACATTTATTAATCATAGGATATCAATTATTTATGTTTAAACAGAATTCAGATGAGTATATAATATCCTTCAATGTATGCTGCTGAAGAAATATTACAAAAGCCATGTTGATTAGACTGGTCAGTTTAGATAAAGGGTATTTTAGACTTCTCTCCTCATTAAATTCTAGCAGGGAGTGAAACTCTCTCATGAACCACAAATACAGAAACCAATTAGCAAGTCTGTGACTTCTTTTCCTAGTTAATGATGCTATTAACTTTTGATGGCTCTCTTGTTGTTTGCTTTATCACTCACTACCCTAAATAGTCCAAGTTGCTGCTCTAGTCCTCTTTTCTCAGTCTGGTGTAAATGCTGGGTGTTTGCAGGGCTGTTTTCTGTGCCATGTGGCTTTTAACTAATCATGGACAGACCAGTATCAGTAAACACACAGCACATCAGTGCTAGACTGAGATGGGAACCTCCGCTCCTCACATATACACACTTTTACCTTGCTATGTAAATTTGGACATACCACAGACATAGTCAATGACAAATAAATGATAAAGAAAAAGAAAAAATGAGTAAAAACTTAATCCTTGCTTGATGTATTTATTTATTTTTGGTACATATTTATTTTTGCATGTCTAAAATATCTAAGACAACTGGATGTTTTGAATGTTCAGAGAACTTATTTAGAACATATTTTCCATGTTTCAGTCAAGTCATATGAGTCAATCAGGTCATATTAATTGGATTTTCGTGTATTCTATGCTGTTAAATTAATAATCTGGCCTTCTCCAGATGTCAATTTTACTCTATGTAAACACACACACACACAAGTCAGATTAACTCGTGCAGGGTGGTGTAATGAAGCTTAATTAAGGAGGTCTGTGTTAGCTGTTGTTTTAGCAAATATTTGGCCAATAGCAACACCTCTGTGATGCAAACAGATAACCAGAGCTTTGTTTTCTCACCCGACTTACATGGGTCACCCAAAAAAGCTTGTATGAAATCAATGCTTATCTTAAAACAATAACAAAAGCATAGAGTCCACTGTCCAAGAAAGTCATACTTTCAGTACCGAATGACAGAGTTAAATTTGGGATTAAATGTTTCTGAGAAATGGAGCAGGAGTGCAAATGTTAAAGGAAAGAGCTGCTCTTTTGCTCTCCAAATCCAAAAGAAAAAAAAAAAAGCATGTGTAGGGCAGTTTCAGCTCTGGTTCATTGTGATGCTGTTCTCTTGAATAATGACAGCTCTATTTGTATTCCTCTCTCTCTCTCCTTACACACATATATAAAAATCGGGATAATTACTTAAGTCATGACAGATTGTCTCAGCGTAGGTCACTTTAAGGGGCACCGCTCTCCCTCTCTCCTTTCTCTGCCCAGCCCTGCTCTGAGTGCCTAGTAGGACAGTCTCCCTCCAGTGTTAATGATTTCCGCCCGGTTGGCTAGCAGCATTTCTGCCAGCACAGGTTGGAATGAGGCAGCAGTGTGGGTGACGCTGCCATCTGTCCCAGTAAAGTGCCCTGTGTGGTGCCCAGCTGGTGTGGAACTGCTAACGAAGGAGGGAGTCTCATCTTGCTCTTTCTCTCAGTATTTTTCTTTTACTCACTCGATCTAATTTAAGAAACTGTAGACCAAGTCAAGTGAGTAAGACCTCTGTCTAATTCTAGCTTAAGATATATATGGACATGTAAAAATGGGATGTTCAATGTAATCCATGTGCATTTTATTATACTGGGGCCATATATAATATATAAATAATATAAATCTATTATAAAATGTATATATCACATCCCCAAAAAAAGTTTAATATATGCGTGTACTTGTATTTTTATATTGTATATATAAAGTCACAGACATACAGCAAATATTTTGAAAAATATTACCATGTATTTGCATGAATATATTTATATTCATATACACTATATCATATATTAATTTATTTTTTAAATATATACATGCATGTGTGTGTGTGTATTTATTTATACATAATAAATATACACAGTATATTCATATATTATGTAAACAAAAACTTTTATTTTGGATGCGATTAATCATTTGTCAGCATTAATACATACACAAATATTTATATAGACACACACATATATTATATATGCGTGTATATTTAAATATTGTAAATACTATAATATATATATAATATAATGTAAGTAAAATTGTTATTTTATATATTATTATATATTATTTTCATATTTATATATTTAATATTATATTTAACATTTATATATATTACATATTTTTTGTCTTATTTTGGCGAACATGCACCAATATCCCACCCTCATCCTGCTGTCTCAAATTTGACCAATCATTTGATTTTCACAATCTATTTTCATCCCTGTTTAGTTATTTTTCTCTTATTCTTATTCTTTTCCCAGTGTCTCACCACACAGGTCTCTCTCTCTCTCTCTCTGGCACCTCGTAAAACAGCTCTATCTAATTGCTGCCGTTGGCTTTTTGGCAGTGTGTAGAGAGTCTGTCTCTGAGGAATAGAGTGAGGCTGTGTTTAAACTGTGCAAACACACACATTTGTGTCAGTGAGCGGAGGGTCTACCGCATTTACTGCCCTCAGGGCTTCTAGAGGGAAGAGCTCAGCAGGTCTGTCTGAAGTTCAGCGCATTATCACCTCCTCTTCTCTCCCACCGCTGTAACAGCACCTCCTAATCCACTTCATCCGCTCGTGATCTAGTGCTGCGGTATGTGAGGGCAGGGCCGGTATTTGCAGTTATTCCATGTATATCCAATGTTCCTTTCCAGGGACAAAATTTTCTAGCACTATTTAAAACCACAAATTTTAAATATTAAACTGGAAAGATCTTTTTCTTTTTCTTTTTTTTTTTTTGCTATGAACATGAAAAATGTCTTGCAGCTTTATGCAGGCAGTTGCGCTATTGTGTTTATAATCAATCTGTTTTATGATTAGAAAAATACAAAACAATAGACTTACATCATGTCTTTGGGACATAAATATCTAGACAAGAATGTCATAAGTGAGTTACAACTATCTAGAAACCATTTAGAACATTCTAGAAACCACTTCGAATAACCTAACAACTCCCTATAGTGACCACACAGAACACCCTAGAAAAACCCTAGCAACCACCAAAACAACCAATATATCTCCCAGCAACCACCAGAAAACAGTAAAACCCTTAGCAACCACCCAGAACACCTTAGAACCCTTAGCAACTACTGAAAATACTTTAATAACCAGACAAAATGATGTAACAACCTCCTGGCAATCACCAGAACATACCAAAATCCTTAGCAGTCACCCAGAAAAAACCCCCAAAAAACCCTAGCAATCCACCCAGAACCACCCAATACACCCTTGCATAACATTAGTAGAACGTTTCCTTAACGTTATCTGCAATTGATAAACGTTCCAAAAACGTTAGGATAAAAACATTACCATTGTGTTGTTGGTGGAATGTTTTAAATAACGTTAACAAGAGACTAAAACGTTTTGAATAACGTTCTTATTACCAAACAAGAATGTTAATACAACATCTAAAAAACTGGATGTTTTGAACGTTCAAACATAATGTTTTTTTTAACTTAATGGGAACGTTAGGAAAATGTTCTTAGAACATTAATATAATGGGGAATGGAACATTTTAATAACATTTTAAATAACGTTCTTAGAATATGAATATAACTATATAAATATGAATATGAGAGACTAAAATGTTCTTATAACCAAACAAGAACGTTTAATACAACATCTAAAAAACTGGACATTTTGAATGTTCTAAGAATGTTCAAACAATAACGTTTATATAACTTAATCGGAACGTTACGAGAACGTTTTTATAACGTAAAATTGTTAGCTGGGTAGCAACCATCCATAACACCATAACAACAACCCAGAACACCTTCAAACCCTTAGCAACCACCCAGAACACTTCAGTTACAGACAAAAAGTAACAACCTCCTTGCAACCACCACAACTACCTAGCAACAACTCAGAGCACCCTGTCAACAACAGCAACACCAACAAAAAATTTATGAAAAATCTAAAAATGTTCAGAACATTTTAGCAACTGTACAGAAATGCTCTGGCAACCGTGCAGAACATCCAAGCATTATGAATCATTTTCTTTATAAAATGTAAAAATCTAGTTTAATATGGACCAACAACATGGCATAAAATTTTTTTACATCAGGACCTTTTTTTCAGAACTAATTAAAATATCAGAACATTACAGGGAAATATAATCCACTGCTTTTCTAAATAGTAAATGCACCATAATGGCCTGTTGAGCATGTTGAGAAATAAGCAACGTTGTACATGGATAAGCCCATCTTCATCTGTCACTGATTCTTTCTTCTGTCTCTCTTCTCACACTGCTGTTGTGAATAGATCAAAGCTCTCAGACACATTGTTGACCTGTCATTTGTGTAGATCTGTCCATTTGCAGTCTATTCAGCTCATTCTCTATATTCAGCGGCATCACAGTCTGCATGGTGCTGTTTGTCGAGACGCTGAGCACTCCGCAGAGAGGTCAAAGGTTTGGCCCGGCTACTGTGTCAGGGTCACCGGGAGCTTGGCTTGGGGTCAGAGGTTGCAGGGGTACAGTAGGTTGGTCCGTGACTTGGCACTCCATCAAAGAGTCTCAGTGTGAGAAAGCAAAAGCTTTCTTTGAGGTCGCATCCTCTCAATTTGCTTCGAACTCACCTCCCATTCAACCTGTTGCTATGAGATTCGCTGGTGAGCACAGGCGAATTCAGCCCCCCTGGGCCATTCTGGGCTTGTCCGTATTGTCCCGGTTGTGTAAGAGGTAATCATTAGACACCATTAAACGGCGGGAACGTTTAACAACTTATTGGGTGGCTGAAAAAAGTCTCAACTCCCAAACCTGAGAAAGATAGAGACTATTAGAGGAGGTGAAAGCAATGAAAGAAATTACAGCAAAAATAAAGAGCGAAACACAGGATTGCGGTGAAGACATTAACAAGCGGCTGCATATTGTCTGTGTTTCTTTTGTGCTGGAGAGAATGGGTGGAGCTCATTCAGAATGATATAGGGTGAGAAAGAGAGAGGGCCAGAGGAACAGAAGCATAGTCAATGTTAGCTTGTAAATCCCACAAATGCTTAACTTCATTACATGGCAATTATCATCAGTAATTGGGGAGACAATGGCTTTGGCGTCGTTTCAGGGCCGGGATGAGGGGGAGAGAGGGGAAAGCCTGAAAGGGTCAGGCTTTTTACATAATATTAACTGAATAGGACCCTGGTTACAGTGAGAACAAAAGCAGTGTACCTATTCTTCTGGAGTGGTTAAAGTTTAGCCTTAATGTGAGTGGGAAGTGACCAATCTGTAAATGTTACAGTCGTAGTTTGATCGGTGGATGGGCAGAATGGCTTTAACTACTTTAGGGTCATGTGTAGGTAAACGCAAGTTCACCTTGGTGCTTTACTAGGGAATCAATTATCTATTTACTACAAACAGAGGACTGACATCTCATAGGAAAGAGAAGTCATAAATTTGATTTATTTTATGTCGCATTTGTTTGGCAACCTTGGTCTCTTCAATGCCTCAGTTGGTGCTCAGATTTTCCAAGATACCAAAGTTTGCAATCATGAGTCAGAAGTCTCTTTCATCAAATTCTTACCAATCACACATTATTTAGGTATATGTATCTTAAATAATTATACTAAACTATACAATAGAAATATATGTAATATACACTATCATTTCAAAGTCTTTTTTTAAAAGAACAGTAGAAAGGTTTTTAAAAGAAGTCAAACCAAGGTGATATTTATTTGATCAAAAATATGGTAAAAACAGGAATATTGTGAAATATTATTACAATTTCAATTAACTATGTTCTGTTTTAATATATTTTAAAATGTAATTTATACCTGTGACATATAGCTGAATTTTCAGCATCATTACTGTAGTCTTCAGTGTCACATGATCCTTCAGAAATCATTCTAATATGCTAATTTGCTGATTAAGAAACATTTGTTATTATCATTATTTCAAATGTTTATTATTACGCTTATTATAATCAGTGTTCAAAACAGTAGGGCTGCTTAATATTTTTTGTGGAAATTGAAATATGCTTTTTCTTTCTGATTTATTTTTAACATAAAGTTCAAAAGATCTGCATTAATTAATATATTTAACAATAAGAGTCACTTTAACTTAAAATGTGTCCTTGCTGATTAAAAGTATTAACTTCTTTCATAAATAAAAAAATAAATGCACACCTGCTGTCAAATGATTAATCGTAATTAATCACATCCAAAATAAACGTTTTTTTTTTTATGTAATACGTGTGTATGTTGTGTATGTATATATAAATACAAATACATACAGAATATATTTAAAAAATATTTACATGTGTATATTTATATAATTAAAAATTTCTATAAATATATTTAATATAGAAATATAACATTTTTCTTAAATATATACATGCATGTGTTTTTATATATACATAATAAATTTACACAGCACACACACACATATTATGTAAACAAAAACTTTTATTTTGTATCACCCAAACTTTTAAAAGATTACATATTGTCACACAAATGTAAATAATGAAAATATTTTACTTTAATCAAGCTGCAATATTTAGAAGTTCTCTATATTAGTAGCATAGGAACGTCTTATTAAAGACTTCACTGTCAACATGGATCTGGCAGCCAATCAACAGCCTTCATCTAGTCACGGCCTTTAGCGCTAATCCAGCTCAAACACTCGGCTTTATCTGTTCTGCAGTAAAAGACGATCCAGTTACTCTTGACACATGCCAACGTTCTCACTCAGTACCGGATGCTTTCTTTAAATACTAGTGGACAGGTAGGAGGCGTAATAATATTTCGATTGATTGAGACCTTCCTCTTCTCAGGTTCAAGCCAGCATAATAATGATATTGGCGGAGGTCAACAGTGCTTGGCTGCCATCATCACTAGCTTATTAACCCTGTGGCCCGCAGAGATCCACACAAACACATCATACAAGAGGCTCATTCAGGCCTCAGGTTGGCCAGGCAGAGAGAGGGGCTGAGGTATTATAAGACCTAATCATGCCGAGGTCAAATATTTATGAAAGCTGCTTAGAAAGAATGTGTTTTAAAGTCGATGCAGTTCAGAGTTAACATAAACCCTCTTAAACCATTCAGAACGATCAAATCCTGCTAATTCTAAAGTAATGATGCTAATGCTTTTTGACTCTTGTTGAGGACTCTTTTTGACTTGTATGAAAGGCTGAGCTGTTTGATAGTTTTGAGACAGATTAGGTTTATTGATTGTATTGATGATAGATATCAGTGCACTCAAGCCCGCTTATATTTGCCTTTACTTGACTTGAAAAATTTTTATTTTATTTCATTTTATTTTATTTTTCTCAATTTATTTATGTTGCCAATGAGAAAAGTGAAAATCTATTAACATTTAAATATACTATTTTAGTCTATATTAAACCCTGTGGTGTATGGAAAATACCAATATTGTTATTATTATTACAATTTAATCTATGAATTTTATTTTCTTTAATGCCACATGATCCCTCAGAAATCATTCTAATATGCTGATTTGCTGATTAAGAAACATTCATAATTAATGTTAAACAGTTGAGCTGCTACATATTTTTTGAAAACCACAATTTATTTATTATATTCTGAGATAATTATTTATTCTACATGTATTTTACTCTCTGGGAGTGTTCTTTTAAAGTCATTTAAAAGAACACTACCATTCAGCCATTCAGGCTGTGATTTTATATCTAACCCAGAATAGGCGATGACCTTTGACCCTTACCCATAGTTCTATATGGCTCTCCTTTTCATATCTCATAACGTTCGAAAAGACAAATGAAAGCGGTGCACCACATTCCTCTGTAATATTTATTATTTCTTCTTTTTCAGTGGACAGAAACAATAAACACAACATTAACATTAAGAAACATTAAGTTTGTTTTACATGTTCTCAGTGCATTGAAGGGTTAATATTTATTTTGACGTAAAACATGTAAAACATACATTTGGTTTAACCAACATGCCAAAAATATATCAATATATGCAAAATGGATGTTAGAATTTCTTGCTTGCTTGCTTTATTATTGTTAGTATTGTTATTATTATTTTTAAATAAAACATTATATGAAAGTAAATGGCCAAATCTTGGACCGAACACAAAATAAAGCATTAGAGTATTTAAATATTAAAACAGTATTAAAGTTTCTCAGTTTAAAATGAATAGTTAATTCAGAGTTCAAATCAATTTTCTGAAGCTCTTACCATCTCTCTAGCTAAAGTCAGTTAAAGTCGTCCTGTACTGACTGCAGTGTAATATACACCCGGATGATGAATTATACTCCTCAGATCAGCCGTGCAAACCCAAACATTCCTCAATCTCTCTCTCTCTGCCTCTGAGTGTTCTAGCAGGATGGACTATAAGCACACGAAAGAACAGATGTAGTTTACATCTGACAGTAAATGGCACATGACACTGAGCTCTGTAGGAATTTCCAGATGAAAACAGTTCTACTGTTCGAAATAAATCCAGAGCAGCTCAGTCTGTAATCAAGCAGCATCATTCTCTAACAACACTCACTGTAAGAAACCCCTTTGAAATGTGCTTGTGCTTCAGCCGTAGAGAAAAACTGTGGAAAATTCAGTAGTTTATCAAGAAATGCTTCAGGTGGGTAAATAATCAGACGTTATTTAGTCTTGCACAGATACACAAAGCCCATAGGAGTGTTTGTGTGTGTGGATAATTAAAGAGCAGTTAGCTTTGTGGAGCAGGTTCCTGGAGAGGCACTCGTTACCCTGTCCATGTGTTTCTGACCCCCATCGTCACGTCAGTGTCCTTTCCTACAACACACACACACACTAATGAGCCATGAGGGGATTGAGTGAGTAGAGCAACGGCCATCGTATCAACACACACTCCACGCGCAGGAATGTGGGAATGATGTCATCTCCAGCGCTGGACTGTCTAGACAGATCGTGTGTATATTTGGAGGTGTTGTGTTTGTGTTTGGAGAGATCTTAGTTTGCTGAAGTAGAGACACTGAGGAAAAAAACTAAAGAATCAAAGAAGAAATGTGTTTTAAAACAGACATCGCTGTACACCTGTTAAGTGTGTGTGTGTGTGTGTGTGTGATACAGATCCAGAGCAGGGGTGATTCTAGGGTTTCAGTCTTATGGAGCCTCAGCTCTTTATCTGAACATGAGATGATGTGGGTCAGAGGGATGTTTCTTGTTATAAGAGCGAGAGGTTGCATTTCAAAACAGATTTTCTTTTCTTCTCTGTTTTTTTTAAGAAACTAAACCTAAACTAAACCTAAATAAGGACTAGCTGCATAATCTAGATCACTCCTTCAGTTCTTGCTCTAAGTATTCAGTTTCGACCATTTCTTCTTCTTCCTTTACAGATTTAGGATGTATTTACAATTTAATTTGGATGTACATTTACATCGACACTGAAGGATGACACGCTAAAGAGCTACATTTTCTTGCATTGGAATGAATAGGTCAAAGGCCAATTCTGAAGGTTTTTTTTTCCTTTCTTAGTGACCACAATTTTTAAGGGGGGTCTAAATTGTGCACATATTGGTTTAGTTTAGTAAATTTGTTTAATTGTTGTGAAAAAGAATACTGGTTTACAATGCATTGCATTGCCAGTGTGTAATGGGCAGGATAAAAATAAATTATTTAAATTATTAATATTCATGTTAATAATTATTTAATATAAAATTTTCAATCTTTGACACCATACATGTCAGATAAACAAAATGTACTCTAAATAAAACATGGTAAAAAAATTAATTACATGATAAAAAAAAAAAAATATATATATATATACTCATTTACAATTCTAACACAATAAAAACATGCTAACAATAAAAAAAACATGATTTTTGAAAATTGTAGAGTCTAGAGTTAACTGTTTTTGCAAGTAAATGCTTATATAGTATTTTTGTCCTGCATTTGTTTATTTATTTGTTGATTATTAGCATGTTGCATTCACTAAAACAGTATGCAAAAATAACGTTTTTGCACCTTGTAGTATTAACATTTAAAATAATAATAAAACGATGAAATAAGAATATGTGATTTATCCCGGTGACTACTTCTTTTGTTTAAAAAAGAAAAAAAAAATGTATCACCAAGTCTTATTCTTTCATAGTTCCTTCTATTATTTGTATCTCTTTCTTTTAAATTTATTCAGTTTTATTTGTACTTTTAATGAGGCATTGTCTCATTTTTGGTCTAAATTACCAACAAATACAAGCCATTTTATGGTTATTTAGTGTGAATTATGATGTTTTAAACACCAGCACATATTTATAGCCTAACATGTGCACAAACAACTCATTAAGCAGAATTCCTTTGAGAAACAATTACGAAGTAAACACAAAGAGCGCTGTAAATGAAGCCTCATTGAGAAGAAAGTCGTATTTAACATTCTTTGATAACTTTTTAAAGTTCTTATACTTTTTAGCTAATGAGTGGAGAAGTCTCAGCCGAAACTTCACTCTGGGCTTTTCTTGTAGAACATCTGCTTTGAGGAACGAGTTTCATTAGGCTCCATATATAGCTACCACAACAACCAAAGCTAATATCACGGCACAATTTTTTGCCATTTTGTCTTTTTGACAGCACATATCCCGGGTAATCTTACCTGCTCCGAATATCAAATGGGAACATTTTGAACCTGGTATTTCCGATCATCCGCGGCGCAGTCAAACAGGGCGGTGTGGTGCTATCTAAACACTCTGCATTCATCGCACGATGACAGGGTGTGTTTCAAAGCACTCTCTCTGCATTCTTCATATGTCTCCTTAAAGACACAGCTACTGTACTGTGGGTGCCTGCCAGTCTGCTAACCTCTACCCAAGACAATGTCTTAGGCTCCTTGAAATCCCTACTATTAGATAAAAGAAAGAAAAGAGGTGATCCCTTAATGCGGCTGAATGGCACGTCTCGGCCTCAGTGGCTGGGTTGTTCTTTTTTGTTTGCGTTTGACACAGAACGATCACCTAGTTTGGCATTTCCCAAGTCTTTGTCTGAGATGAACCTCTGCAAAATTACTGTTTGATGTACTTACAATATTTTGGCTGTCTGCAATGTTTTAGTCATTATTATCCACCGGCTTTGAGGTCATACATCACGTACGGGTTCTTCCCTCCTCGCAAACTTATGATCAAAATGTTTTCGGTTAATTCTATGTTTTACGTAGATTAGAAGGTGAATGTTTCGCCTTTAATTTTGAGAGTTGTAACTAGCGTCCTTTACTCCACCCCGTTCACAATGGATGGGATGTAGAATCACAGAAGTACTGATTACACGGCTATAAGCAAACGTTTTAGCCGTTTAGTCTATGCTTGACTCAGAGGTTTGCAAAATCAGGGTAGTTATTATGCAGGAAGCCATGGTAATCTACACACATTCGGGTTGGGGTATCGGTTTAAGAAACACACAACCTGTGGGGTACGGCATCAGTTTATGGCAGAATAATTCAGATTTTGGTCCTGGTCAATATTACGGATGCTTTTCAAAATCTTGTTTACACTGCACATGCCATTTTAAAAACTTAAATCAGTTCTCTATTTCTATTCTTTATATCTTTTTCGCATTCTTTAAACATTAAATTTTACACATTTTCATTACACCTTGAATGCATGTGAGTGTACACATCTCAGTTATTAGTTTCATATATATATATATATATATATATATATATATATTTTTTTTTTTTTTTAGGTTTATTTCATAAAATACAACTTATTCATAATTATGGGTACATTTTTGGGGAGCAACACCACATGAAATCTGATCAGCTGAACCCTTCCCTGGCAGTTTTTGGGAAAAAATTCTTGTGAAATCACAGAATGCCCTCTATTCCTTGCACACACATACAATATGATTCATAGTTCATAGAATAAGGTTTCTTATTTGATTTTACTTGAGTATCTTGTTCAGAGCCCCAAGGCTACCTCTGCTCTTAATAGTAAATTGGCTCTGCAGAGAGCAGTAATAATGATCATACAGCTGAAAACAATTGTATTGTTTAACTGGTGGGCATTACTCATTCTGGGCATATCTGTTCATTTTATTTTGAGGCTACTTTTACATTTATTTATTTTTCTGTATGCTACATGCACCGCCATCATGCTTGCAGCATTTCCTGTTTCTAAAAGCCTGATTTTTTTGTCCAATTTGTCTTTTTAATATCTTTTTACTCTGCAAGCAAAAGAAAAAGTCATTTCCTCTAAACAAAAAGTCTCTTAAATGTTAATAGCCTGTGCATAAGATTAACAACAAATGCATGGGAATGCATTAAAAATAAGTGGTGGTGCACATCACGGTAGTCTAGATAAGTAGTCTTGGCATCATCTGCAGCGTTACGCATGAACAGAAAGGTAAACGGTTGTGCTATCCGGATAGTCTCAGAGGAAGAATTCCACCTGGAAACAAACAGGTTGCTCGTGGCTCGGATGAGGGGAATGTTTCCCCATCTGTGCCCTATGGAAAAGTGTGTGCGTGTGTGTGTGAGAGAGAGCCACTCGGCTTTCTGCCCCGCCACTAATGATGTGGAAACGCCTCCATCTCTGTCGGAACGAATGCTCTGAAGGATTTATACTGAGCCCGTGGCTTAGCGAGAGCCTGTGAGCTCGCTAAATTACTAATGTATCATTTGATGAATTGGCATTTCTGCCATTCACTTGGAGAATTGTGACTTCCTGTTTTTTATTCCCCCTACAGAGTGCTGCACTTCAGTGGCAATCAATTTACAAAGACGTCCACCAGTCAAAGTCAGGTACATCTGTACGCAATCTTTTGTTTTATGTGCTTTGTACCGCAACTAAAAGGCCCCCTGTCAACAGCAGCTCCGTTGCAAAGTAAGACCTTGACTGAGAGACCCATACAAGTTGCTTATACTGTTTATTTTTAAAGGAGGAAGGCAACAGCATTTTTTGCCCTGCGGGTAGCGATGCATTCTGAGCTCGGGCTAAAGCTCTGAATGATGGTAAATCCATTCAGTGTGTGTTTGTTCTCCTCAAAGCAGCGCTTTATCAGATATTCCAGAGAACTCAATCTATTGCCTGCCCTTAGGTGATTTGTAATGGCTGATCATTGTCTATAATGCATAATACATTACTGCGGGTCCCCCGCTCCTATCAATTCAGCTCACTTCAAATGCCTCTGTCAGCCTATCTCACCCTTGAGCCAGTCCGGATGTATGAATAATGTGTTTAAAAAATCAATTGAAGGGATTGGGTCTTCCCTGTAGCGTCTGTTTATCAACAGCGTTTTTAGAGGTACCAGATTCCCCCTGCCGTCCTGAGGGAAAAGTGTGTGAAATAAGTTGCGAGCAAACCAAATGCATACAATTTCCCTCGCTCGCTAAAATTTCAGCAGGCTGATAATGGAGTGAGAAGACGTGATGTATATGAGTGAACGATGAACCGAATGGAGGAAAAGAGAGAGAGAAGGTACGCTTCCCAGCCTTCAGAGTAGCTCCATCTGGCCCCTCCTCTCCCTCTGTGAGGGGATTTGAGTTTTATTTACATTTCACAGGGGCTATTATCCCCTCATTAGTGTAGCTCTAGAGGGGTCTGAATTACCCCGAGAGCTGGTGAAGAGCTCAGCGCATTTAGCGGCTCGACTAAAACAACCCAATCTTTTTTAATAAAGCAAATGTGGCATGGTTAAAGAGCGGTTAGGTTAGGAGAGTTTGGCGAAACTTCGCAGGAAAAAACATCCATTGCTTATTCCCTTTTCACACGTCTGTGATGACACACTTACAGGATCGTAAATCTTTTTATTCTTTTTATATTTTGAAGTCATGAAAACGCTATCATGGGTGATAAAATGAGAATGCAAAAAATACATTTGTGCTACTCTCCCATTCACTGCTCTTGAAGTTCACCAATCACGACTTCCGCTGCTGAGAAACCCGGAAATGTGAAAAAATGTCTATAGCGACATATAAAGTCGCTTTCAAAACAAACGCGTGAATTCTTACTTAAATGATTTCTCCCGCGAAAATTCGCCGAACAATCCTAAAGTGACGCGTCAGTTGAAAGCGCACGTCACGCAGACTCTAATATGCTAATTATCGACAGAATCCCTAATACACCTCAATTGCCATTTCAGACATATTTATCTGTAATTAATCCAAATAAAAATGGTTGAAGATGCACCATCTGAATCTATTTGATCGCGTGTGTATTATTGTTAAATGTGAGACTTCAAAACAATCACACCCAGACGACACAGACAGAGCTAACAGCGAGTTACTCGGTGGCATTCGATTCATTTCCACACTCCTAACTCTCTCCCGCGCAGACACAGGGCCTCTTATAAACGCACAAGCGCCTTTGTTCTTCCTTTGAAAAAAAAATGTGGCGAGAAAAAGGGGAAATATTTATAAAGCTCGAAACGATTGTGTGTGTGTACCACCGCTCGTCCCTGAAGATCGCCACGGAGACGAGGGTGATTATAGGAAATAAAAACAGCGGCGGCAGGCTCATTAGCATAATGATTTCCCTTTGCGCTCCAGTGCGCCAGAGAGGAGGAGGAGGAGAGAGAAAGAGAGAGAGTATGAGAGAGACTCCCAGCGCTCCTTAAGCATTTGAAGCATGTTAATAATCATTAAGCGTTTGGAGTAGAGAGGAGGGGAAAGAGAAATCTGCGAGGGTTGACTGGTTGGTTCACCTGGGCAGGACCAAATTAACCTCTCGCCTCCTTTTCCGCCTTGTTTCCGTCCCGTTGCCGTAAGGGACCTATTAGCGCAGGCTTTTAGCCGAGAGAGTGTTAGTGCTACCCTGCTATTGGCTGTGACCATCAATAGTGTGCTATTGCTTTTAATATAACTAACGCTGCCTCTCTCTCTCTCTCTCTCTCTTTGGAGATGCTAATGGCCTATCCTGGGAGATTAGATAAAACAGTACAGAAATCAGCTCATTAGCGGACACAGATGCTAAAGAGTGTGGTGTGGCATATCAACACTTTGCTTGATGCCCATGTCCTGTTACTAGTCCCGCCAACCTAGCATTCGTCTCTTTCTCTGCTTTCAGAGGTGCACTCAAGATATATTAGCAGGTAATTTTATTTCTATGCAATAGAATTTATCAGTGTTGGGTTTAATTGTGTATCTGACCCTTTTTATTAAGTTGTGGGCCAGTTTAAGGGTGCGTAACGTACAGTAGTGGCAGGCGTAAATCAATTTGACTTTGATAATCGGATACGATTTCTCATTCCCAGCAATTATGGTGGGTTTCATTTTGCATTATGGAAGAGCAGCTGTTCATAATTTCCATGGCAACGACCCTGCTGGTTACCATTTGACCTTCATGTCTCTGGGCCAATTTTAATTGGCTCTTGTATCAAATTAAAAGGCTGTGACAAACTAACCGTAGCCAGACGAATCAACACATGAGTTCGTGCATACTGGAACCAGAAGCTCAAACCATTCATGACAACATTTTTCATCTATCCAGGGAAATGTATATTTGCCTTTTGAAGTTTGGAAACACAGGAAGGAAATAGCTTGGCTTAAAGTAGGTATTTGCGAGTGTTGTATTTTAAGTATTTAGGCACGACTTCACAGACACAACATTGCCATAAATATGATTATTATTATATGTGTGTATTGTGTGCGTATGTGTGTGTAGCTTTCCTCTTTGTTAAAACTCAAGGTTCAGGCCTTAGGAGTTAAAAAAGAAATAAAAATAAGAGGAAAGCCCCATACCTAATGTGCTTTTTCCCCTCAGTGCATAACCAATCACATTCAAATGATGGAGTCAGACCCACATGAGGTTCTCTGTGACGGTAATGAAAAATCTCACTCTCATTTCCAAGTCAAACTCCTTTCAATCTGTCTTCCCTGATATTCATTTCCATATCTGTATAGTAAATATGGATGCAGATATGAAGTCCATTTTGCAGTATTTGTCTGAGGAAAGGCAATGATCGGTCTTACTATCCCTAGCAGGCAGGGAAAGACAAGTTTCAGTGCATATTCCCACAGTAACAGACAGTTTTAATTCAGTTCATATCTAGAATCTAAAACGCAGACCTATACATTATGTGTTAATCTCAGTATAAAACACAGACCTACCTTAATCTCAGCAAAATATGACCAGGTGATGTATATATATATATATATATATATATATATATATATAACAATTCCCATTGTTTTCATTAGATTCTTATTATATTATAATAACTTACTGTATTACTCTAGTATAATTACTTTTAATTGATTGAATTGAATATATGTTATTATATAAAGAATAAAGTTAAACAATTTAATATGTAATTTAAATTATATATATTATCCTTGATTCAATTTCATTTTAAAATACTCATAATCAGACTACAGTTCCTTTTTATTAATAACGATTACATATTTTAATAAATTGTAATATGCAATTCATAACACACACACACACACAAAGTTTAAATACTTATTACAAATAATGCAAAAAAGACTTCATTCTCAATAGATAAATATTCCTGACACTGATCATTTACTTTTTTTTTTACTAAAGATGAAAACAATGATTAGTTAACAACGGACACCATGTTATATGCATTTCCTTCAGGTGTTTAATGCCTTTTTTTGGGGGGGGGGGTCATGAATAAACACACCGTCACACACATTTACAGTCAGTCCTTCAGAACGGCTCAGGCGTGCCGTTCATTCAGATTCATGTATCATTCAACCTGAGGGTCTCCATCTGACATTCCCTTTCCTGAGCGCTCCTAAGAGTCTCCCCCAGCATCCCTCTTTCTCTCTGTCAGAGCTCAGCAGTGGGGACTGAGATTAGCCTAACCAGATTAGAGTGCTCTAATGCATTATTCCTCAACCCTTCCCTCCACTGCAAATCCACTCATGTGAAAATAATACACATCCCTGTGTCAATCACTCTGGCCTGACCCCACTGGGGCCAAAGCAGTCTCAGCACCACTCTACAGTCATTACTAACTACTAACAAACGCGACCTCTGGAATCCACCACTGTAAACAGGGATGCATTCAGAAAAACTTCGAGGAACGCCGTCGTGGTTGGGCTAATGAAATTGGCCGTATATTTAATGCCAAAGGATGTTGAAATTCTGCTATGCTGCACAGGGATCTACTGACATGAGGTTGCCATGGAAATTAAGTGATGCCATATTTTGACATGATAATGTCCTGCACTGGCTGTCTGACTTGGTGGGGTTCAGCGAGGGGGATAATCTATTCCTTCCCTTTGAGATGCTGGCCCGGGGGGCGGGGGAGAGGAGCACCAGGAGAGCTCTTCTGTCTTCAATCATATCAGAGGAAAGCTCCTCCATTAGAGGCACAAAGACATCTGAAGTCCGAGAGAGAGCAGAGGTCTCCTCTTATTTCCTGTGTAATGTATTCTGGGAAAGCGTTTGGATTTATTCCTCCTGCAGAAGTCAGGAACCTGCACGGGTCTGCTAGAGTCCCTGCGTGAACATCGATATTGACACACTTGGACACATAACCTGACTGTTTATTATAGCACACACACACACACACACCTGTATGGACCCCACAACCGACCGCTGTGTAAAGGCATTAATTATAGATAAGAGGCAGATGAAAGATTGATGACTGGTTGATAAAGTGTGTGCTGATCCAGTTGGCTCTGTAAAGACATCAGGAAGGAGTCTTGACTGCTTGACAAGACAGTCCAGAGGGAGCAACAGCCATAGGTGATGACATTTAGCACATTCATCTTCTGCTTTCCTGTCTGCAGGAATCAGCCCATACAGCTGATGAATATAAAGGCTTCATAGTTTATAGAATACATGATAGTAATGCTTTTATTATTATATTTTCCCCCCGGTAAATTTAGTTGTTTTAAAAAAAAGTCAGTGAAGTAAAAATGTAACCTATTTACTTTTGAAAATCATAAAGTGCACAAAACAATTCAGGGTAAATACAAATTTTAAAGCAACATTTCATTATAATAATAATAATTTGCCATTATTCACTCGCCCCCATGTCTTTCCAAACATGTAAGACTTTCTTCTGTGCAACCAAAAATAAAATATCTGAACAAATATATCAGTTTTTTTTTCCATTAATTAGAAGTCAATGGTGACCAAAACTGTTTAGTTGCCAAATTATTCACAATATCTTCTGTTAAAGAGAGTCATGCATGTTCAGAAAAACAAACACACACAATTTTCTTTTTTTCTTTTTCTTATTATTTAAACTACCTTTAATGAACAAAGTAAATAAATAAATCTTATTGATATGGTCACAAACTCAAAGTTAAATATTATCAAGGAGTTAATATTAGAAAAACCACAACAACACTGTTTTTACTGTTTATTATCCAGTTAGCTTCTTTTGATATGACACTTTAGATTAGAACATGAAGTGTAATTAACAGAATAAAACATAATTAAATACCTTTTCTGTAGCATAATTAAACCCCATGACAGTTCTCACTGACGCAAGAAATTGTCACCTGTTTACAAAATGTGCTTTTGTTTTAAAGAGACAATCACTTAACTCTAACAGTGTTTTGCTCATCCCAAATTTTCTTCATTTGTCAGCATGACACATGGGAATCATTTGAACTTTATCTTTGTGTGTAAGTGTGAGTGTATGCAATACAAAATATACATGGTCTTCCATCAGCAACAGAATAAGAGAATTGGATTTATTTATTTATTTATTTTCTATGTAGGCCTACTTTATGTTGTGTGTGTGTGTGTGTGTGTAGGCTAGTACAGTATATATTTATATATCAGAATAGGCTTTCACACAAACTAAAACAGGTTTTCACTCTTTTCTGTCATCCTATTACAGGCAGAGAAAACCCTTCTGAAGTCTTCACACATTCAATTACAAAACCTGTTTACTCTGAACCTCCTAAAGTCCCACACCTCTGACGTGAGCAAAAAAATAATTTACATATTTAAAAAACAACAATAAATCGATGCCCTAAATGGATTTTTTTTTTAAATACGCATTTACTTAAAAACAGCTTCCAGATTATTACCAGCACTTTGTCGTGGTAAGGAGGAGCAGTTAGCAGCGTTTATTGATTATGCCATAATCCTACACGAGTGAAACTCGGCCGAGAGGATCATGGGAAGGGAAGTTATTTCACGCGGGCATAGGTGAGCAGCTGTCCTGGACAAACATCTGTACAAGGCTCGTTTGTTCGTGACAAAATCAGAACATTCAGAGCTTTATTGCGAACCTGATTAAATAAAAACAGGCCCTAATCCGTCGGCGTCTGCTGTTTCGGTTTGCCCACACGTCTCTGTTAGACATTTGTAACATAATTCTGTTTTGTTTCAACTGCAAGCTTAGCTGCAGGGTGTCTTGGCAAGGTTAAGCTAACATGACGTAGCGCCAGGAATAGCTGCAAGGTGTGATATGTTGAAATCCACTTTACTGACATGACGCTTTAATTAACTCGCGGCGAAAACAAAATCGGGAAGTTTTAACTCTTCCCAAACGTTGTTTGTTTTTATACAAAACTTTTTTTATATACTTTAAACTTTTAGATTAGGCTACAATCATTATAAGTCATTTAAAATATTTGCCTTTGATTAAGACGTTTTATTCTTTGGAATAAACTGTCATAATAGCTATTCATTAATCCACATCCGCAGTATTTGCCTGGCTCTGCTTACTCGTTTTACACTCAGGATGTATTTAAAGGAAGTCCATATTGTAAACAGCTTGAAAAGGTGCAGTCATTGACTCCTCCATCGATTAGCTGCTGAGGAGAGCTCAGTGTGTTGCGACATCAGACTCCTCCTCTCAAAGAGAAGATCTGATGCTCTTTTATAGACACATCTCATGTGGGGGATGACGGCAAATGCTATTCCTCAATTATTTACACCGCTTAAATGGCAGCCACTGCAGGGTGTCCATGACATGTGTGTGTTTGAATGAGAGATTTTTATATTTGAGAGGTTTTTTTTTGTTTGTTTCATGTTGCTGAAATGAAAATGCTACTCACTTCAGAGTAGAGTAAAGATAAATCAGTCACTAGTGTTTGAAGAGGTCCATGCAGTTGTTACATTTGCATGCATTGTTGTGGTTTCTAATTGTTTTCTTGATTGTTTGAGGAAACGTAGAAATAGTACACGTAATCATTCATTAAAAATGAATGCATGCACGTTGTATTTAATTATACTGGGCATATTTTACGTTGACGATGGGCAGTTTGATAGATCGCTTACAGTTCTTGTCGCAAGGCTGCCCTCTATCTTTCAATTTTGGGAATGCATCGTTTCTTATTCTAAACGTGGCTTATAGACATTCACACAGATAATTACAAACTAACCCCTCAATTTTACTCAATGTAGTAAATTTTGAATGTTAGAGAAAATAAATAGTTACAATAAATGTGATGGTGGAATTGACAGTTATTTGATAGACAGCTGACTGTGCTGTTTGACAGCTTGCATGTGTATATCGTGCAAACATTGTCATTATGGATATGAACTGAAATGCCAAAGCTCTAATGTAATTTGAGGTTTTAGACACTGTTATGAGGGTAGAGGAGGTGATCTGAGCGAGATGTTAACAGAAGATCTTTCAGGATGTTACCACATGGTGGAGGTCTGGTGCTTAATGATTGTAATAAAGACACAAATTAGCTGTTAATGACTGGATTCACTCAAAGACATTGAAAGAAAATTTCCACAACTTATTAGACTAATATCCCAGCTAACAGGGAAATGTTCTCATAACTCATAAGCAAGGTTTTCTCGAACAAACATTGTTATGATAAGATTAATGGAGTGTTTGTTTGGAATTATCTGGTTTTTAATAATCAGTCAGATGTGCATATATTTATATAATAGGATATACTTAATATATACTTAATACAAAATACAGAATAAAATAAGATTCAACAGTGAAATATATTTAACTTAAAATACTAAGCATTTTATAAGTCTATTAATGGTTGGCTAAAGATGAGACAATCAATTTAACATATACATTAGATTATATAGGCCTACTGTACATTAATAAGTTAATATAACAATTTAATGCCTGAATTGTGTTTTACATGTAAAGCTGCCAGCGACACTGATTGATTACTCCACATCTAATTTCTCTTGCTGGGAGCAACTACATCTGGAGCTGAGTGCACACACTTCGGAGGCCGTCACCTGTCAATCATTCCTATAATTGATGATTCAGCCAATCCTGTGTCTGCTCAACCCCCTGCGAAGGAAACTTGTACTGTATCCACTCAGAACAGCCAGCTGCCAGTCAAAGCTGTAGTCACACACAGTCTTTTCCCCAGCTAGACAAAATCAGTCAATCCTCGTCTCACAGTTCGTCCATATGGAATCAACCCTGCTGTCAATCAGACCGCAGGTCAGTACAGCCCAAAGATCTCAGCAGATGGAACCAGCCAATTCCTGTTTTTTTCTAAGATGACTGAATCTATAAGGTAGTGTCTTTTACTACACCTCCAGGCTGTTGAATCCTTTTGAAGGGGGTCGAATCAAATCACAATAGTGAGGGTACTGATGTAATGTTACAGAATGAAGGTTGAGGTTGCTAACGCAGCAAGACCGAGGTGTCCCTGAAGATCCTGGACTCTTAATTATGGTGAAATAATCGGTGTGTGCAGCATAGCCTCGGGCTGCCAGCCTCAGAGGTGAGCTCTACACAGACACTCGGAGAACACAGAGCACAGAAGATACTGGTTCTGTTCTGAAAACACTGTGTAGTTCATCCAAAGCGGACAGGTTTAGATTCATCTGTGACAAAGGTATTAATGATCTGGTTTTAAAATGTCATTATAAAACACAATAGATAATAGTGGCCTAATTCATAGATTTGCATTAATATATAAAAAATTGGATACATTCTTTCTTTCATTCTTTTTTTTTTTTTTTTCTTGTCAGGGGAAAATGTTCATAGTCATTGTGATGAATTTCACCTGTTGTTGCTCTTGTAGGACACCTGTGTGAACTTGAGGAGAACTGACTTCATACATTTACCAAAAATCACCTTGGCAACAGTACTTAAAGAAGTTGCAAATGCTATTTGGTTAGACATTTACGTGTAATGCAGTGACACTGAGACGTTCACTGTCATTGGTTGGACAACCTATTATGCGACGTCAAATTCACACTTTTCAAGAAAATCAATCAAATACTAATGTTTTACTTGTTTTAGTATCTGCAAGTGGGAAGAAAAGCATTTTAAAATACGTTTCTGTCATTGTTTAAAAACCTCATGTCATTCCAAAACTGTGTTTTTCACTCTTTATCAAAAAATATAATGATTTGATGTTAGAAACCAAAGAGTTTTGTGACCTTTGACTTCCACTGAACGGATAATAAGAAGAATAAGAATAAGAATTTATAAATAAATCAGCTACTTTTGTTTCATTGAAGAAAATGTAACTTCTTGCATGAAATATACCATTGATGACAACAACAACAAAACGACAAAAAATGTGAATATTACATTTAAAATGACAGCTAAGCCATGAAAAAAGTCAACATTTGCTCCTAATGTTGTTTTAAATAAGTATTTCTTTCAAAGGAAAATAAAATATTTTGAAGAATGTTCAAGCTCCTCCACATAATGAGATCAAACTCACCAAAAACTACCATAATAGTTTTTCATATGCTAATTTTAGGTCTTCAGAAGTCATATGACAGCTTTGTGCAAACAACAAAAAGAAAATGCATGACAGTATAGTTTATCACCATTAACTTCCACTGTATGGAAAAAAGCAGCTTTGATATTTGGTATTTAGCTCTCTTCTGTGGGACACGAACAACACAAAGGCTAATGATGTCTGATTCAGGAATTAATTGTTTTATTGGACTGGTTGTTTTCAATAAACTGGACAAACAAGTTACTAAATCAAAACTCACTTTTGGATGTGCTTGACAGTCACTCTGACGCGAAAAGATTCTATGATGCAGGGTTTTCTTAAAAACATGGTTCACTCAAAAAGAAAAATTTTGTCATCAATTACTTACCTTTATGTTGTTCCAAACTCAAATCACCTTCGTTTGTCTTCAGAACACAAGTTAAGATATTTTTTATGAAATCTGAGAGCTTTCTGACCCTCCATAGACAGCAATGCAACTGACACGTTCAAAGCCCAGAAAAGCAGTAAGGACATTGTTAAAATAGTCCAAGTGACATCAGTGATTCAACTGTATTTGTGCTGTCTATGCAAGGTCAGAAAGCTCTTTTTGTCAAATATATCTTAGTTTGTGTTCCAAAGATGAAGAGAGGTCATGGGCTAAAATGCACTGATCCAATGGCAGTAGTTCTTGAGTACATTGAAAACAGTTATACACAAAGAGTTTGTAAATGGTCACAAAAGTTCACAAATCACCACTGAGCAGAGGAAAAAGATTGAATTTGGACACGGAGAACCAATGAGCTTCTGATATAAGCGTGAACCGGTTCCTTGAAACAAACTGTCTGATCAGACTTCCCATCACTAATGAGGGTGACTAAATGACGCAATATTCATTTTTGGGTGATCTGTCCCTTTAAATGTGCAATATTGTTATCAAGCCCAATTTAGAGGGGGAAGTCGATGAAAGCCTATTGTGCAAACCTCTTCATTTTAATGAGCACTGAGTTCCAGAGGTCTTTCCCGTTCGCCAGCGTGAAGATCACACACACACACATATTATCTTCTGCTTATTGTGTTCCAGCCCGTGTCTTGAGATTAGGATTTAGCGATAACAGATCTCCCCCTTTGAAAGTATGTGAAAAGCAGCCTAAACATCCAATCTACATGCATTCATCCCCATGACTAATCTGCAGGCCTCTAATACTGTATGTCTGCCCTGGAAACAGAGGTGCACCGAGGACAAACATCTACTGCTGCTCCCAAAGCCCAAATGAAAGCAGATTAGTGGGGGCTTTATCTGAGATGGGGCTCTCCTGTTGCTCTTTTCTGTCCCAGATCCCTTCCTTCACATGCACATAAAGAGGAGATTTCAGCCTTTCGGCTGTGGGTGTCTTTCGCCACATTTTAAGGAAGTTTCGCCGGTCGAGGCCTCCACAGCTTTTCAGCGCTTGTGCCGAACAATGGCCTCGGCCTCCATCCCCCAACTTAACCGAGGTGAGTCGCCCCTGCTCGTATGAATGGGTTTGGTAAAGGCCCCTGCTGGATGGGAGAGGGCAAGGCCTGACAGCCTGGTCCTCGTGTTCCACGATAGCCCAATTGGAGGTGCCCTGCGGGGGTCCCACCTCCCCCCGGCCTCCGTCACGCTGAGATAATCAGGTTTGTGTGAGGAGTATGTGCTCTTTTGACAGTCATCATCCCCTCATTGATCCATTACACCCAAGCCTCCATTGTTCCCCAAAGTGTTTGAAATGCCTATTGGAGGAGAGGGGAGGGGCCAGCTTTTCTCAGTCCTGTCAATCAAGATGGACATTTTTCTCACTGTTGCCATAGCCCGGGGTGAGAGGTCAGGAAAACACTGAATGTGAGTTGACGAAGCGATAATAATAGCGTATTTGGGACGTCCTTTTCAACGGGGAATTCGGCGAACACACTAACACACAGTGAGTAAATGAAGACATGTTTGGATACCACGGCCCTGCTGTGAGACTGAGGGGGAGACAGCGGTGTTTGAAAACTAAATAGGCTTAGGAGATTTTTACCCATGAGTCTTAAGGAGAAGCCCCCTTTGAAACGGTGACCCTGCCGAGACTCTTTATTTCTGCTCTCCTTGGCTCTGCCGAGGAGCTGCGAGTGATCGGGCTGAATTGACTCCGGCCGAGAGCTTGTTTTCTTAGCTGTGATTCGACTCGACGACTGCATAGCTTGTTTGAAAAAGGTGAAAGGGATTTTAGTATAAAAGGCAAAGAAGGCTTTGAAATGAGAAAGTAAGTCAGCTACTTTCTGCAAAACTTGTGGAAAAAAACTAACAAACTCACTAATGTTCACACACGACATTTTTCCTTTCTGTCTTGGAGAACACGATACATTGTATTTCCTTTGTCAGAGTAAAATAAACTAAATAGCAATACTTATTTATTTAAAAAAGGAATCATTTAATTAACATTTTGTGTATTTCTTATGCTTGTATTTTAAATTTATATATGGCTATAATAACATTTTTATTGCTGATATAATGATTAATATAAAATGTATTTTTATTTATTTGTTTTTTTACATGTATTTATAATAACATGTTATTGCTGCAATGAATGATTAATGATAAGCATATACACTATTTATTTATTTAATTAGCACTACACTTTTTACATAAATAAATAACCAATAATATACACTATTTATTTATTTATAACAAGTTATTGTTGAAGGGAATAAGTAATGATTGAAATATATTTTTTTGTCTTTGTTTGTTTTGAATGCTTATACACAATTGTTCATAAAATGAACAACCAATAATGTTGTAATAATGTATTTATTTATTTGTTTGTTTATTTATGTGTTTATTCATTTGTGGACTTTTTTTGTTTTTTGTAATTAATTCATTAATATGCATATGTAATTAATATACACTTTATATTTATTTATTAGTGTTTTTGTTTGTTTGTTTGTTTGATTTTTGTAGGTCCATACAACATTTTTACTAAAATAAACAACCAATAATATTAATGTTATTTGTTTGTTTCCTTATAGGCTTATAACTTTTTGTTGTTGTAATGAATTAATATACTTGTCATTAATATGCAATATTTATTTATTTATTTATTTATTTAAAGGGCTGTAACTTTTTTATTTCTAAAATGATCAAGCATATTGTAGTTCTAAAACATTTTATTGTTGAAATTAATGCTAAAGTGTTATCACAATAATGCAAATCATTTAGCCTAAAACAAAATGGCAACCTCCACGGCTGAATGATGCTCTGTAGTCCCAACTGGATTGACAAGTCTAACTTTAGCCATTCTTTTATATTTCACCATTGTACAAACCAAGACAACACAATGTCCCCATTGAAGATAATGACTGCATTGACTTATTTAGAGTACACAGGATCCCCTTGATAACCATGTCAAAAAGAGGCCTGTGGTTGATTTATGACCCCAAAACATGGCCCTGGCCTCACAGAAGGATGATACAATTACCCCAATATGAGTCTTGTTACTTTCAGCCAAGTGTCATGCTTGAGACAGAGGCTCTGTGGAGTCTGTTGTCTGGCTGGGCTATTTAAACCAGCGTTTATTACTCCTCCCCTTATAAATCAGTGTAGACAGTCCTGCTGAGGCCGGAGAGAGCTTGACTCGGTCCCACAGAGCACTTTGATATGGCTTCAGTTGTTGGTTTGTTTGCGTGACCCATCCATCTTTGCTGCGACACGCGGACCAATCAAGTCGCAACTAGGTGGCAAAGAAAGTAAAAATAAATCAAACAAAAGATTTACATTCAATGCTAACAAGGCTGGTGAGATCCTAATCCTCATCCCCTGTGCTTGCAGCATGTACTTGAGCTTCTGCCTCCTTCTAGGGTTTCTCTGGCAGTGCTTTTCATGAGGCTGAACTCCCACTATAAGACTCAATTTAAACAGTATAGACTCCACCGAGTTGTTCCTGAGAGAATAACTTTACTTTACTTTATATAACTCTATAACAGAAAAGAGGTATTTTTTTTTACTGTCAACGGTAATATGTACATGTGAGATAATATGTAGCACAAAAAGTACAAAGATGTACCTTTAGCTTTTGTACATTATACTGCCTCAGTGACAGATTTCTGTACCTAGTGTAGAAACACTAAATACTATTTGTCAGAAATGTTGTAGATTTATCCCAAACTATAAAATTAATTCTTATTGATTCAGTCATGTTTCAAGCTGTCATAAAATGCAGAAACCTTTAAAGGTAATTCATATTAATGTGTCAAATCAAACAGTCATAAACAGCCTACAGGTCTCTAGCATATACACTATATCAATTTAATTAACACACACACACACACACATAGACATTTTTTTTAAACCATATTTGCAATCCATATTTTCAAAGTAAATTAAAGGTTTTCACATTTTTCATAACAAGGAGCCCGAATATGAAGATTCCCATTATAAACTAGAAAAGTAAAATTATATTACCTTGTATAAAGAACTGTGTAAGAACAAGTAGAATCCAATAAAATTCACAAATATATTTATTAGGTTACCATTTTTATTTTTAAATTCATTTAACTAACTACATTTAAATATAATGTAATGTCTACAACACACACACACACACATATATATAGTGTACAAATTATTAGTTATATTGTGTGATAAAAAGTTGAAAATTAATCAAAATAAAACAGTTGATTATATATTGTCACTAAAGCCAAAGTAAATCATTAAATTGTTTACAAATGTTGACTTAGAATAAGGTTGTAGTATTTTTTACCCACTAGTAATTTATGAGAATATATACTGAGAAACAAGTTGAATTCATTCAATTTAAAAAAAATCTTAAAAGCTCTTTTAACAGTAAATGTCATTCTTTGCAGCCCCCTGGCACATTTTCATTGTATAGTGCTTAACATGTAGATGTTTAAAGTCATTAAAGTGGGAATAAAGTGGAAAAATAAATGTCTGTTGGACATAAAGTGTTAAAGATTAATGTACCTCCAGTTTGATGTGTCTGAAATGCAGTATGGATTTTTCCCTGAGGCTGCAGAAACTCCTCACCGTGTGGTAATTGCAATTGCATGAAACAAGGTTAGTTGTGAAAAGTCAATGCTAGAGAGGACTTGGATGAATTCATTAGTGTGTGTGTGTTTGGGAGTAAGTGTTTGCATATGCATGTTTCATGCTTCAGGAGGCAAAAAGAAAATTAACCAGCAATTGACCTTCTGTGTCTTCCACTGTATAAGATGGAGACTTCGCCTAAACATAATTATCAGGCTTTTACCTACTGTATATAAGTGTGTGTGTGTATTTGTGTGTAAGACTATATATTTTTAAATGTATGTTTTGGTGTGAATTTAAAGTGTGGGAGGTGTTTGCGTGTGTATGTTATCATGTTGGCCAATAATACACCTCATTACCAGCTTGACTGCAAAATGATTACACTTGATAATGGGATACACACACACACACACACACATTATATTTTTCTCTCTCCGTCTCTCTCTTACACACACAGTCTGGCGGGGGTCTTGGTAATGGAGTCATTATAGGCTTCAGTGGTTTGAGGACTTATCACAGGATACAGGAAGTCTGCTGGGAGAAAAAAATCAAATGAGTTCAACCAAGCGCACAAAAGACCATTTCATTAAGCTCTGCCCCTATCAGCAGAAGATGGGCGCACCCTCACACCCCCCGCGCCGTACAGGAATAGGTCATTTATTAAAAGGAGACTAATGGGATTGTGCTTTAATGTAAACGACACTCATCTGTTTGGGTTCGGTGTTTAAAGCAGCCATTATTCTGCTCATTACAAAGAGAGGGTGGGAGTTATCTGACGGCTGTCAGTATGTCCGTCTGCCGTCACAAAGCTCGCTGACCACAAAGACTGGGATTATTCTTATGTGGCTGTCAGCATGTGTTCTGGCTGTTCATCAGCATTATTAATCAATTGGAGTTACTATTCATAAGCATCTTTGTTATGTGAGATACTTTTTTTGGATGCGATGGACAGACTGATTTCTATTTGGCAGCAAAATGATATGAAAAAACTAAATATTTGATCGTGCTTCTTGTACAAAATGTGACTTCTAATGAGACAATGTTGTTCCATACATCATGTAATTGTATTGAATGTGCACTTATAATGTACTTCAAATCTTAAATGTGTGTGTGTGTGTATATATATATTATTTTAATGTACATTCTAAATCATTATGCTTTAATAATATTTTGTTGTGCTTTAAAGTACATTTACATTTTATTCATATATTCTGACTTGGCAATGACTTACTAAATTAACATATTAAAGTACTTATGAAGTACTTGATTATAATTAAACTCATACTTAGTTTTTCCAAATGATTAACCATGATTAATCGCATCCAAAATAAAAGTTTTTGTGCACATAATATTTGAGTGTGTACTGTGTACATTTATTATGTGTATATAAATACAAACACATGCATGTATATGTTATGTTTGTATGATACATATATTTATGTATAAAATGTATTATATGTATATAAATATACAGGTACATATTTTCAAAATACATTACAAAGAAGTCAAAGTTTAATTTAAGGTGTACTTACTACAGTGTAATTATACATTTAACTACTGAGTAATTTGAAATAAAACATGTACTTACTATATGTTTAAGATTAGGATTAGGGTTTGGTTTAGGGTTACTTTCTTATACTTATGCTTAATTTATAGTTACTATAATAGTAAGTACATGTAAAATGTGTAACGTCTTGTCAATACGCTTGGTCATGCATAATATGAAATTACTTAAAGGAATAGTTCACCCAAAAATTAAAATTCTGTCATCATTTACTTGCCCTCAAGAAGTTCCAAACCTGTAATTTCTTTGTTCTGCCGAACACAAAGGAAGATGCATGGATGCATTGCATTTTGGGTTTTGCAGTAAATTTTCATCACAAAGATATTTTGAGGAAAGTTTGTAACCAGGCTGGTTTGGGTTTACCATTAACTTCCATTGTATTTTTTTCTACAATGGAAGCCAATGGTGACCCAAAGTTTTTGGGTGAACTATTCCTTTAAGTCCTTAAGCTTTACATTTAATATAGCTACATTTTAAAATGAAGTATGTTAAATGCTGCAATAAGTACTCTTTTTAAAAGTTTGCTTAAGTGTACTTATTTTTCAGAGATCTCATACACTTTTAATATGTAAGGTAATCAAAAAAGTTTGATTAATTTGCTAAATACTCTTTTTCTTTTCTTCTTTCTTTCTTTTTTGCTACCTAAGTTTATACAAACAACAAACACAGCATAGTTTATACCAATAAAAATAGGTAAATGCTGCAATGTTTTTATAGTGGTAACATATTTTAAGCAACTGATATGGAACACTCTACATAAACAGCATCTCTGTTTCTCATATAATCATAAAATTAATGTTGCTACGCTAAATACATCAAATTCTAATTATAATGACAAAAGCATGAATGAAGGTTGGGTGAAACAGCCAACTTTTATTCAGCTTGATGTAATTTGTTGCTGAATTACAAATTTTAATTTTGCACTTTAAATGTTTCTTCTTCATTGCATTGTGGTATTGCCTTCTCTCCTAAGAATAGGATCTTATGCTGCCTTTTGGAGCAGGTTTTGCATTTGGAGCACACATATGATGGAGTGAAAGAGTGTCATTTGATCATCCTTTCATCCCTTCCCCAGTCAGTGCTTTATGTAATTGAGTCAAGTGGGCCATATTAACCCCGGCCAGCTTGTGACTGGCCCAGCCACTGGTCACATAAACAGTTGGCGGGTGTCCTGTTTCTCTTTCGCCTGATTCTCTGTGCGCTCTGGGGCTGGAATGGATAAAGAATACTATAGATATCAGCTCATTCTCAGAGGAACGCTATTCTAGAATCATAGTGACCCTCCTGGGAAAAGAGAGAAGTGGAGCGTTATTGACTGCTGTCTGTCTCTGAGGGAGGTCAATAGACAAACACCAGGTAATTTATCCACCCATCAATGACTCAGTGCTGCGTTAAAGAAAGAAAAAGCACTGCAGAACGCACCGCTGCCGTGAGGTTACAGGCCATTTTCTTATCACATGCTAACAGATGTATAACTGGGCGGTCTAAAAGCGATGCTGGGATCAAATGGTGTGCTGACAAGCTGTCCGCTAGTTGTCCAAATAATTTGAGAATCATTAGTGTCATGGGATACCCCATAAGTGAGGAGAAGGGTGACCAAATGGAGGCTGAAGCATTGAGAGTATATGGGACGGATGTCTAGACTCTGGTGGTCTGTGTCTGGGGGGTCTTATGTCAGTGTCCTTTACAGCATCTGTAGTATTACAGCGCTTTAATGTGCCCAGGAAGTTCATCACTATCTATCATAGATTGATTGCGATTTAAATTAATAAACAGGTCAGAATCGGTCAAAATGTCTAAAGTGATAGTTTAATTTGTGGAGGCCCAGTAGTGCGATCCTCGGCTATATTTGCCTGTTATGTAACATTTAATATACGAAGAGTTTATTTGTAAAAACAGATTTTTGAAAATCATGTTTTTATTGTGTTGTGTAATGTATTTTATGTCATGTATTTTATTTTATTGTGTTATTTATTTATCTTTTACTGTAGTTTTTAACCTAATCAAAAAATTCTGCCTGCAGTTGGATTGAGATTAACTGGAATGCACAATGAAAAATGTGATTTTTAAAAATTGTTAAAAAATATATTTGCAAATAAACTCTACACATATACATATTAGGCCTATCTGTGTATAGTTATGGTTACAGTCTAACAGCTGTATTAACCATTGTTTAAATGTGCAGGTAATATGAAAAGTGTTTTGATGAAAAAAAAAACACTAAAATAAAATTAAATCTAGAAGAGTGTTTATTATTTTGGTATCTTTTCAGTTACTGTATTTAAGATTGATTTTATAGGTAATTTGTTAGTTTTACACATATTGGCTTAAACAATGAATGGTTGAATTATTTAAAACTAATGACATACATGGATGATACATTGTGTTTTTATATAGTTAAAAAACACATATGACCTCATAAAGATATAAAATGGCTTTGCAAATCATGTTCCAGTAAAAATAAAAACAGATTTTTTATTTTATCCCTAATTTTACAAACATACATTCAATATGAATATAATACATCAATAACTGCTTTTTGACAACTATACAGCTTTACATTTTTGGGACAGACAAACAAATAATAATATTGCCATATTGCTATAAGTCACTGTGACATGTCACTGAGAGTACCTAAGTGTGTGTGTGTGTGTGTGTGCTGGAGAGAGGGAAAGTGAGAGTGTGTGGCTCAAATGCTGATTACAGTAGAGTAGATGTAGACTATTAAAGGTCTATTGATCATACACCATGCTACAATCATACATTACTTCTTCAGTGTGGCTGCTCTCTCTTCTTCAGACGGAAGTTGTGTGTTCCTCTGCATGACTGAAGCTGTCATTACATGTTTCCTCTTCATCACCACAAACCACCCGTGGGACCTCACACACTCTTTTCGATTTAGTTTAATCAGATTGTAGGGGTATACTTAAGCACACATTATTACCACAGACATTCAACACTGCATGCTATGTTCCTCACATTATGATGTTAGAATAAAATTGTTCCTCTGTATCACCTCTGCCATATTTAGTTAATCAAAAATGACACTCATTTGACAATAATATGATGAACTGTATAACCTTGTCAGTTTATAATCACATTAATGACAAGAGGGTCAAACGGTGTCAATTATCATTTTTCGTATTCTGCACTCACAGTACTCAAATTGGCCAGACGGTGGCGCTTGAACTCAGCATGTAATATTTTTCTCTTTCCATTTCTTCACGTCCACAGCTCCAAGGGTAGGCTACTCACCCAATTTTCTAGTAAACTAGCAGCAGCAGTACTGCAAATCGCATTTGTTTTTATGTACAAGCATCTTTTAGTGTTTTAAAAAGAGGCACATTTAATTCTGCAAAATATTTCACAGATACTGTGTATTCATATGGTTTGTTTTGCTGAAAATCGAATTAAACTGTAAAATCTAAAAATCTATACTAGCATTTATCTGATAGCCTATTTACATTTGTCTGATCTTTATGATATTAATAATTTGATGTAATCTAACCAATTCTGAAATATTTTACAATAGCTTTAACACTTTTAATTACTTAGATGATTAGTAGTGGTATTTTAATGTTTGTTCTGTCAGAAAAAAATATAATTATCCACATCAACATATAATGTCATCTTAAAAGAATTCATGAGACCAGTATGAATCATAAGTTCACTATACCACTATACCCCTAATATATCCAAACCATGGTGAACCGAGCATGAACCACTATTTATTCTTTTTTTTATCATTTCTATTTTGAACCAAAAAAGAAACTGTTGTTATATGGTTTTTGGACTGGCCAAAAGATAAAGCAATTCAGAGAAGGCGAGAAAGAGAGCGAGAGAACGCGGGACAGACTTTAGATAGTAAAAGAGGCTAAAACGTTTTTCAGCTAACATTGGTCCCAGTGGAGGATGGATTGACTGTGGGTGAATAATACATGGCTGGTGAGGGAGTAATGAAGTGGAAGTGATGGGGAGGAATACGCTGCTCTCAGTGGGACGGGGAAATGCATACTTTAAAGAGCTCTCGCTCTCTCTGTGGCACTGGCCTGGAAAACAAGCCAAGCAGACGCACATACTCTTCCAGCAGCCGTTCCTCTGGTGCTCCACACAGCTGTCTGGACAGGGTTTGTAACTTCACTCACACATTCACTGCTCGTACTTTTTCACCATCAGGCTTGATGCTGCTGCGCTCGTCTTCAGTGTTTAGTGAGCATCGCCTTGACACTGAACTCCTAACGAAACTAAACAGCTGTGATGTAGATTTAGGCACTGACAAATATATATATAGATAGATCTAGACATGCAGCATATCTCTGTTAAGTGCGCTTGAGTGCATTGCCAGGTCAGCTGGTAGATTTTTTTACCTCAGATCAATGCATTTAATGCTTTCTGGCTGACATTTTGGAGAATTTAACGTAATGGTAATATATGAAATATGCAATATATGAGTAGTACTATACCATAGTACTGAATGATTATGGAATGCACATTGAATTCCAAGATTAACACAGTAATACCAAATGAAATCCACAACAAAGTGAGCTACGGTCTCTGCATGCAGAAATTACAGTCTCCAGAATATCTCTAGAGAAAACTAAAAGCTTTTTCCATACTTTTGCCATGTTGAGCTCTTGGATACTCCATATTAGACTTCCTGTAGAGGAAACAACATGATTCCATGGTCATTTAGACAATAACTGTGTATTAATAGTATGAGCCAAGTGTGATCTTTAGGTTCCCTACAGGCCCCTAACTGTAGCAGCCTGCTAATCTTGTACCTTTTAGACTTATTTCATGAATTGGAAACTTCTGACCTGATCCTTCAAATACTCTGGGGGATGGGGGTCCCATTTTCATACGGACTGACTTGTGCATTACTGCAACATTTGGATTAACCTAATACTGTGAAGAACACTTACAGTGTGATGCTTGACTTAAGATAGAAAAAAAAACAACTCTTGACAACCTGTGTGGCCAACCTAGTACCACACTAAACTCATCATACTGCTACCGTCACTGTTTACAAGCATCTGATTGTTTTTGCTTGGTTTCAGAATGTCAGTAATACAAGTTAAAACTGCATTGTAAAACATTATCTTTAACTTTGAACTGTCACTGCCTTAAATTTATTTGAAAGTGTATGTGTGTGTGTGTGTGTGTGTTATAATTAGGAACATTGTTATTATTATTTGTAATGGATGTTTAAATCACTTTTTTTAAGCCAATTGGTTTGCATGCTTTTAGCAAGTAAATTATATTGCTGTTTAAGTAAATACAAGTAAGAAATTCCAAGCTTTAGTTGGCATCTGCAGATGGCACAATGGATTGTGTTTACCAACAATGGTTTCTGGAAGTATTCTGGGGCCCATTTAGTAATGTCAATGAGAGAATAATGCTGATGAGTGATGCAGTGTCGTCTTAGGGCCTGAAGGCCATGGGCAGCCCAACAATGAACAATGAACTACACTGTAAGTGTTTTTGTTATGTAAGGACCATTTTGGATGAAGCAATTGAATAAAATGAATCAAACTCTCCAGCTCAACATATTAGAGCAACACAGTCTCACTCCAACTCGTCACATTTTGACGCTTGGTCAAAACACTTTTGCGTCGCTTTTTGAGGCTCAAGGTACCCCTTTTCAGTCACTTTTCGAAGTGAGGGGTCCTCCATTGTTTTCAGATGTTTGGATTAATGTAATGGTTTGCATGCATATATAAATTTATTTATAAATTTATTACCCTACACCTACCCACTTCTGAACAATATAAACACACGCACAGGCAAATGCAGTTACTGTACAGGTATTTATTGCACAAACTAATCGTTAACAAGCAGTATAAATACATTACAAACAAGTCGTGTCACATTCCAAGTCTTCTGAAGCCATACGAAGTCTTTACATGAAGAAGAGAGTAAAACACAAGGTTTTAATCAGTAAAAATTATCCCGCTCCGTTAACGCGCTGTCATCAATTGTCATCTCATTCAGGAAACATACTCCCATCCCGTAGCATGACGCAATCGATCACGAGATACACAAGAACCAATAGTATTTCACAACAGCATGACGCAATCAATCACGAGACACGCAAGAGCCAGTGACATTTCACAACCAACGTTGACATAAGGATTCTTGAAGTGGCGGAGAGAGCGACCGCGTCTATTCCTCTCACAGATCAATCGTTTTGAATCAAAAGACTTGATATATTAATATATTTCAAATAAATTATAATGGTGGTTGTATCTGCCTGCTATATCTTGTGTTTTATTGACAGATGGTAGGTTTAGGGGCAGGGCTTGCGTGCTCATAAATGTGTAAATAATATCATTTTAAATAAAAATCACACCCCTACATATATGCAATAATGCCAATGTTTTTACCTAATATATCTTTTAATTATAACGATAAAATTAAAAAAAAAAATTGCGCCGGCATATTGACACTAAGGATTTCCTATTTAAAACAATGGAGGACCCTTCACGTCAAAAAGTGACTGAAAAGGGGTACCTTGAGCCTCAAAGAGTGACGCAAAAAGTGTTTTGACCAAAAATGTGACAAGTTGGAGTGAGACTGTGAGATGAACTGAGCTGTATGATAGAGAGAGTTGTTTATGACAAACCAATTCATTAGAATGAATCAAAATTTCTACATATTTGTATATTACAAACTGATTCATTAGCATAATCAGACTTTCCAGGGCTACAAATAAAAAAGAGACATTTTGGCAAACTGTTTGACTAGAATGAACCTGACTTTCCAGCTAACATATAGAGCCATTTAGGATGAACTGATTCAGTATTACAACATAGAGAGAGAACTTCGGGAGAATCCAATTCATTAGGATGATTAGATTTCCCATCATTAAATATAAGAGAGAGAGAAATGTATAATTATTTTAAACAATTTTACTTGAATGAATCTGACTTGCCAACTCTACACATGAGTGTTGAACCAATTTACAAGGAATGAGTCAAACTTAGTGCTACAATATGAAATAGTGAGATAATAATGATGGACAAATTCAATAGAAAGAATCAGATTTTCCAGCTTTACTGATATAGAGGTGGTTCTAATGAAGCTATTCAGTAGAATGAATCAAACATACATAAAAATAGATAGCTGTTTATGAGCCGATTTAATAGAATGAAGCAGATTTTCCAGCTCTGCATATGAGAGAGAGCCATTTATGATGAATTGATTCAGTAAAACGAATCAAAGTTTTCAGCACTATATAATAAAGAGAGCTGTTTATGATGAACTTTTTCACTAACATTAATTCAACTTTCCAGATCTTCCAGCATTACATAACACAGAGACACACATTTATGATGAACTGATTCAATGAATCATTCTTTCCAGCTCTGGATATAAGAGAGGGCCTTTTCAACACTACATAATATAGAAAGCTGATTATGATGAACTGATTCTCTAAAATTAATTGAACTTTCCAGCGCTACAAAACAGAGACGTTCGTAGCAAACCGATTTACTAAGATGAATTTTACCATTGTTGATATGATTTTTTGGGATCATGGAAATCGATAAAAGTAGTAGTAGTCTTGTTACTGGAAAAGCTTTTAGTAAATTTTTATAAGTTACTCTAAAGCAACACTTTCCATTTAGATGTTTTGTGTATTAAACTTAAAATGATATTTAATTTAAATTATGTCATTACTTACTCACACTTATTACAAGCTTAAACAATGTATGGCAAATGGTGCTCTAGGGTGATGCAGAGGAGACAAATTGTTGGATAAAGTAATTATTTTTGTTTTTGGAATGACATGAGGGTGAGTAATTAATGTCAGAATTAGAATTTTTAGGCGAACTATCCCTTTAAGAAGTTTAGAAATGCAAAAGTCCTCAAAAAAAGACCTCTTAGATGTTACAGCACTCACAGCTCTAGGTTTCTATGCCGAACTGTGCTTAGACCCCAGCAATAAGTCGAGTTCTTCCCTGCTTGTGTCTGTCAGAGAGGGTTCCTGTGTAGAGAGGGAATGAAGTGTCAGAGATCACTTGACAGTGGTCCCCAAGGTGCAGCTCTTCAGGGCTAAAGTGTGTGAGAAGAGAATCAACTCCCACTCCATTTCCTGTCCTCCCCCTCCATCCCTCCATTTTCTGCCTGGATGAACCAATAGTCTGCCTGAGAGCATGCAGTATGTCCCACCTGGCCCATCCAGACCAAAAAAAGCACAAGAGCGATCAGGACAGAGATAGAGAAGGAAAAGAGGAAAAGGTTTTAGAAACTGCTAAGTGTTCTAAAAAACTAAAAGATGGAAAGGAAGTGGCCCGAGGTGGAAGGTCAATCGGATGGAGATTCATACCTTTCTTGTTTTGAAGGTAAGTCAGTTTTAGACAGCAGAGCCCCACTGTCACCATCCCTGGAGACCGAAGAAAGAGCTCTCACTCACATGAATGACATTTAATTTGTTTCATGAAAAGAATGCTCATATATTGAACAAGCACTGTTGTCTGTGTTTAGAGTTTGGAATGGAAATAAAGCTTTTGCTCATGTGCTGCTTCTCCAGTCCAACAAAAAAACCTGTCAGTCAAAGGACTGGCAATTTGTATTTGCCTGTAACAATGAGTGATGGTCCCTTCATCTATGTAAACACATCCGTTTTCACACATTCATCTTCCACTGCCTCAATCATTGAGACAAACATTTTAGTAGATTATGATGTAACTCTATCAAGCAGCTGTCCATCCGGGAGCTCCATTTAAACGCCTACAGTGCTTGGACGTCCCACAGTCTGTTGGTTTCATTCTGATCTACATCAGACCGGGACATCAAAGAGATCAAAACATGTTTTGTCAAGGCGCTGTCCTTCTTGTGTATTAACACTTTTGCTCGTGGAACATGAAGATTTTCTTGGAAGCTTGAGGTATATTTGAAGTTAATATCTCATATACACAAATATAGTAATATACTGTTTAATAAAATATTTTGTTTTGACTACAAATATGTTTTGTAGTCATTACAACTAAAATATAGGCTATTACATATTTACCAATTTGTATCTATTATGAGCTCAGCATTCAGCCTAGTATGTTATTATCACTAAAAAATGTATTAAATTCTTGTTTAGCTGTTGCTTGCTTTCTCTTGGATTGGAACCCCTTCTTTCTTTCTTTCTTTCTTTCTTTCTTTCCTTCTTTATCCATTACAGAGTAGAAAAGCCAGAACATAAAATAAATGAAAGTTGCGTCACGATCATGTAATAAACTGGTTCACTGGATGCAGAAACAAATACGTTGTCATGACATTTTTCACACGGATGCTGCACCGCAATATTGTAATCAAATGTGTTACATGTGCTGTAAGTTTGAACAATTAATTAGGCTTTACAGTACTTTTAAACTGGGGATGTCTATAAGTGTTTCAATCTCTAATGAAAAGACTCCTGGACAGCAGCAATAAAGTGTTAAGTAAATGCACTGAAGTGCCCTCATGCATTATACATATTAAATGAACTCTGGCAGGCCAAACCTCTCAGAGTCCAGAGATGGCTGAGGGATGCATTTAAGGTACTGTATGTGATAAAGGATTGATTGATGTCCAAATCTTCACAGTGACACTTTTTGATTTGATTTAAAAAGACTTACCAAAACAGAATAAATACCTCCCTAAGAAGAGACCTCCACCAAACTGTCCAGTAAGGAACAATAAGGAACCTCAAAATGTTTTGTTACTGTTGTTTTTGTCTGGTTGATTCAGTCAGAATTAATATTTTTAAAGTTACCAGACAAAGCATGTTTTACATCTTTCATTTTACAGTGTCCTTGTTACAAACATGTACTTACTATAATATTAACAGTAAATAAGGCATGATTAGATGTAATAACCCTAAACCAAATCCTAAGTATGTTGTAAGTATCCTATACCTAATTATTGACACTTTAAAATAAAGTGTTGTTCTCATCTTTATATTTAAATGAAAGTTAATTCTAACTAAGCACAGCTTCGAAATAGAAAATAAAGGTTCTTCTCATTTTTTTTTTTTTCCCAGAATGGGAAACACATCTAGTTTTGAGAGAACTTCATTCTAAGATGACTCATTTGCTATTAAAAGTAAAAATAATATTAAGAAACATTCCCACGTCTCACTGCCTAGTTAAGTCTTACATACTTTCTCATATTTTCACTGTAACGTATAGTTTATTTATTTATTTATATATTTTGTCTTACACCCACATCATAAATGTAATTACCAAGTTTGTTATTGTTTATGTAAGCCATAATTTACACACCACTGTGCTATTGCCTTGGCTTTTTGATAGATATCGATCTAAGGCTGTGATTTTTTTAATTTTTTTATGTAGCTATAATTCAAGAGATTTTTTTTCAACCAATTCAGTGTTATTTAATGGTACAAAAGTGTTTGATAACTACATAGAAAGGCAATTATGGTAATCGTTTCTGGGCGGTCATCAATCATGTGGGATCGAGCTGTCTGTGCTCTGGAGTCAGATGTGTGATTGGCTGCTGGCGGGCAGGGAAACTGAACACGTCCTCATTAATGTGAGCGAGACCCCGCGGGCTCCTCAAGAGGACACGAGCGCATCGTTTGACTCTGAAGTTACACCGCGGCTATAGAAAGTGTTCCGCCGTGTGAACAACAACTTTTGCGTGATTCGCGACAACTCGCGTTTGTTATCTGGACCTTTAAATATTTCGCTGTGACGTCAGCGTCACCCGTGTTTAAAACAACGTGCAACTGAGCCGACGTTTGTTATGATTTTTTTTTACTTCAACTACAGCGCTGCACCGCGCTGAATCTGTGTCGTACTGCACTTTTTTTTGTTGTTTGTACTGCTGGTTTGTACAAGACACAAATTGAAACAAGAACGGGACGTTTATCTCCGGTTAATGGAAGATTTTGCTGATGAGCTGATGACCCGCAGCGGGACTGCAGCTTCCTCTGGGCTGGACACTCATCATGTCATTTACACAGTTTGGCTATTCATATCCTGCAGCACCACAGGTAACTTTTTTGAACACTTTCACAGTTCACTTTACAATGTCAGCTGTTAATATGATTAATTGTAAATGGTCTAGCCTATATTAATTAAATGCCACTAAAAATGTGAGTGATTCTTTAAATAAGGCAGGTGTTCTGATCTGGTGATTTTTAAGAAATCATTTAATGTTGTCAAAAAGACAATACGTCACTATACGTTTTTATGCTTTCTTTTCAGTTACTTAAAACATACTTTTTACTTACTTTTTAGTGTTGAAAGGTTACACCCGGCCAGAACTGATCTGTTCCTGTTCCTTCACCTATATCTGTTTATATTTTAAAAGGTGTTAAAATCAGGAAAATTCTGATAAATTTTAATTCTGACCTTCCCTATATGAACTATATATATATTATATGATTTTTTTAAAATGACTGCTGTCCAGTCATTGCCACCACATCAATCATTAAAAAATTAGATTTTGGTATTTTTTTTTCTAATATATATATATCTCTTTATAATAAAAATTAGATGTGACATGGAGACACATTTTTGCCAGTAATGATAAATATAGTCTTATTCATTCCTTATTCATTCAAATACTGAATGATTAAAGATCTTAAAGTAGCCTTACTAGACATAATTACTAAACTCATTAGTAATGCATCTGGCATCTTAATGTAAAAACTCTCAATTTATTTATTTCTTTAAACCATTTTAAAAATACTTTTAATAAAACAAATATTACATTTAAAATAAATATTTTTTTTAAAACTGCTAAACAATTTTACCATTATCCTAAATCATTATTCTGAATATTGAATTCCACACCATCTCGCGTCTTTCCAAAATATATTGTAGTACAAAATGTCATGGAATCAAAAGTGTCTAATTGAAAAATCACCCGAATGCAATGTAACATTAGCTCTGTAACATCCAACCAAAATATTTTTTTTGTCATAAACTTGTAACTAATTTGACACATGTAACCGTAAATGGGAATAGCACTGGAGACTATTGTTTTTTTTTTCACTCATTTTAGGTCAAAAATAGTTTAAACTGTTGCAAACTGTTCTTCTAAAGCCTCTTTGTCTTTTCTTTGGCAGCTTTTAATGTCTTCTAATGCTCTGAGCACCTGTTATGAGTCTAGCAGCTCACTGCTGGACTCTGGAGTGGCAGCTTCTCCACAAAACTCACTTTATTGCCCGGTATATGAAAGTAGGCTTGTGGCCTCCAGTCGACATGACCTGCTCCCTACTGCTGTCTATGGCAACTCCTGCTCAAAGAGTCATGGTTATGATACCTGCAGCACTTATGGTCCAGATTCAACCTCATACTATCCACTGGTATGCATTTCATGAGTATGTTTCAAAAATAAATATGATATTTCATAGGGGTGAACATTACCTGCGCTGTCCATTAAGTGAATTACCACTGAGCTCTTGTGATTATTTAATTTTTATGCTTAGGGTAAAATTAGTGAGAAAGATGAAGTGGCAACAGGACATTCAAGAGTCACCCAAAGCTCTGCATACTACCCATATGACTACCCACTTGGACAGTACCATTATGACAGATATGGGTAAGAATTAACACCCCTTTTTTGTTATTTTGGTTGCACAATAGCAATTCTGTATCTGACTTTTAAGTAAACAGACTACTTGTCGTGCTGTTTAGGTATGGATCTGTAGATGTGGGCACAAGAAGAAAAAATGCTACCAGAGAGACAACCAGCACACTGAAAGCATGGCTGCAGGAGCATAAAAAGAACCCGTATCCCACTAAGGGCGAGAAGATCATGCTGGCCATCATCACTAAAATGACCCTTACGCAGGTGTCCACCTGGTTCGCCAATGCACGGCGAAGACTCAAGAAGGAAAACAAGATGACGTGGTCACCGCGCAACAAGACCTCAGATGAGAAAGAGTGCGATGACGACCAAGAAGATATGGATGAATTGCAAGGGGAGCCCATAAAAACCGAACAAGAATTCAATGGTTTGTTGAAAGCTTTTTGATGTTACTCTTGGTTTGAAATGCAGACAGCTATTGTTTATATAGCCTGTAGAGTTATACAAAAATTGTTGTTGATTTCACTTCCATATGTGCTGCAGTTACATTTTAGGCCCGTTCACACCAAGAACGGTAACTTTTTTAAAATGCTTTTAAATAGGCCTATGTTCTTGTACCGAGAACGTGTCACATACAAATCAAGATAATGGCAGCAACATAAAACACATGAACACGTGAATTCTGATCGGCTGTCTCTGTTTAATCATTGGTCAGCTGGAAAATAAAGTTCTGAATGTGACTCCTCTTCGTGTCGTGATTCGTGAACTTCTCTTTTCGCATAACATATTCTGATAGACTGAACGATTTTAAAAACTTTATAGTTATAACGTTATAGTTGCCGTCCTTTGTGTGAACGAACTTTTAACGTTATGCATGTTTTTATATTCTGATTGAATATTTGTTTCAAAGCTCCAGACACACATGGAAAGGATGATGCGGATCAACTTCACAGCGATCTGGAAGATTTCGATCTAGTGGAGTCAGATGGCTCAGAGTGCGAGTCGAAACCATCCTTTGTCACGCGCGTTCGTTCAGAGACCAGCGAATGTCCAGATAACCCTTTTAAAGAGGCTTTTCACGACTCCGTTACCGAGCTCCCGACAGATGCCCATGAATTTAACGAAGACCGTTTAAGACTCACCGCTGAAGACAACCATACAGCGAAGTTCTACCATCAACAAGGCCAAAAGACCATTGAGACCAAGCCAAAAATCTGGTCGCTTGCACAGACTGCTACGTCGTTAAACCAAGCCGATTATTCATCATGCATGCATAAAGGAACTTCGTGCTCTTCTTCAAACTGTGACTCAGACTCAGACATAACAAAGAGAAAACAAGTGTCTCCAGTGGCCACTCTTAGAAACTGGGTTGACGGTGTGTTTCACGATCCTTTATTCAGTCACACCGACTTAAACCAAACTTTCAGCAACTCCACGGAGTTATGGACTGAAGGCATTTCCTCGCAGAATAACTACCATGAACACTCAGGACCTATTACTGCTTCTCAACATACTTCATAACTGTGACACTGTTTTTTTTTGTTTTTTTTTCATACTTTCTGGTTGCACCAAACTAAATAGTTAAGCCATCACAAAATCAACACACTAGGTTTGGAATTTAATCGTACTAATGTCTTAATTATTAGTTTCATTTTGTAAGCTGATGTCATATAGGACCTCCTGAAAGAACTTTCTATTTAGAGCTTACAAGCACAGCAAAGTAGATTTAGCAAGATTGGCACCCTTTCACAAGAAAAAAATCTGGTTCTGTCTGTGTTTGAGAAAGTGATCACTGCTGTATAATAGCACGGTACACAGATTTCCCCCAATCTGAAGTCTCAGTTGCTGATCTCACATCCTCAGAAATAAAGAGTTGATTTGATGGAAAAAAACTCTTGTTCGCTGTCCGTGGTGCTGAAATTCTCCCATAAGCACGTTGGCCGCTAGAGTTGTTTTGTTTGGTTGCATTTATTGTTTTCCCAGTGGAATCACGCATGATATTACATACATCAATACCTTGAACCCTTTCACACAAATGTCCTTTAGACCCGTATAGATATAATCACTAAGTCGTGACAAATATAAATACTCAAGGAGTCTTACTGCTAAACCGTTAACTCAACCCGTTGCTTTTCATTAAGTGACTGATATGGCAAGCTGTTTTAATATTATCCCTTACTAACTTGTTTTATTTCTGTTTTTACTAGTGCTGTTATTAGATTTTTTTTATTTGTATTAGTTTTATTAGTAGGCCTATTTTTTAAAACTAGTAAGTTATCCAATAGTGACCAGTATTTATTTATTTGTTTTTTTGTTTTTTTTTGTCACAAATAGGTATTTTTGAGATACCCATTTTATGAGCTCTATAATTATTACAAACCTTTACTGAGAATGGCAGTTTTAGCCAGAATGGTAAATTTTTTAGTTTAAACAAGATTAAAAAGTCACTAATTAGGAAATAATAAATATTCAATGAGCATTAAAATAAACATGTAATAGACACTATTTGCATACTAAAGAATAAGTATTAAGTTTTTAAGGAATAACTAATAACAAAACTGGAATAGGTAGAAACGACCAGCCCGATCTCACCAATTCGTACGTATTTTATGATGTGGCTAACTCGTACGACTCATTTTTAGAAATTTATACAATGTTTGCTCAATGTACATATTTTACCAGTTGCACACTTGGTATGCATTTATACACCTAACCACGCCCCTAAACCTACAAATCACTCAAACTCGTATGAATTCGTACAAATTAGCCACCTCCTGAACAGCTGGAATACATTAGTAGGAAGTAAATAGTTGAAATCTGATGCACAAATCCCCAATTCAGATTGGAATAAATATTAGCGTTTAATGATATTTACTAGTGCAATAGGAAAATATAGATACAGCCATTACTGGATTAGTAATTAAAAACTATTTGTAGCAGCAAAAACATATCGGCTAACGGATAAAATGGCTTGCCATAATGTCAGCAAGGACTTGGTGCTATTTAGAGCCACCAGAGACATGAGAAAACTCAACATTTACTACCTTTTTTTTTTTTTAAACCGAGTAAGAAGAAAGACAAATTGCATTTGACAGTCTAGTAACCCCTGGTGAGAGAAGTGAAGTAACTTATGATTTAACAAATCCTAAATGAAGTAGACAGATTGCCCCCTCACTTTTTTTTCTTTGATCATTTGAAATCCCCATGGTCCAGATAAGTGGTACAGACATTGATGTCACTCCATCATTAAATGTATCCGGCTGAATATTTTCTGTGGGAAAAATAGTCTCGAGTCGATTTATCAAGATAGAATATGGGTATATACAATTTGTAAAGAAACTAATAAAACATTTGTTTTCATTAATGGCTTATCTGGTATTTTTTAAAAAGAGTTTATTAGAGCTAAAATAAACCACCAGCACTAAAATCGCGTAAAAGTTTCGACGATCGGCTGTTGTTTGTTAATTGCGCGCTTGAAGATTGCCTCGATATATTTATTTTTTGTTCATTCTTTTCAGTTTGAAACTCGGGATGATGATGATAAAGTATTCATTAGAACAGAGGAGAAACCTGCCACAACCTTGTATGGGATTAACGATTTTAAACTGAATTATTCAGAACGAATTCATCCGAGAATTCCTTTCTTTTTCGGCTTTATAAATAACTTACATTCAAGGTAATAAATAATGACATCCAGGCGTTCAGTGAAGAAACTCGCTGTACACCACAGGAATGGGAAATCCCATTTTTGTTTTCACAGTTAAAAGAGAATTCAATTAGTCTGTTGAAGAGATTGACATTTTTTAAGAATGTGTTAACCACTTCATCCCGCAGCAATATTGTACTTGTTTTATACTCTCAATCCAATCAAAGTATTTTCTAAAGAAATAGAATGTTATTACACTTTTGAGGACAAATTAAAACCTTAAACTTTCTTAATCTAAGTTAAGTTAATTATTTCAGAGGTAACTGAGTTCTAAGTTCCATCTTAGCTGGAATCACCACTAATTGTATTGTATGCATTATAATGTTATTTCGTCTAATCTATTTTGGTTAATCACGATTGGATTACAAGATTGGAATATGTTGAGATTTTGTGTTAAACACAGGAGATCAAGTAAAACACAAGCATTGCAAGCTGTAAACATCATGGTGCCAGAGGTCCAGATCAGTGGTCTTACTCACAGCCATTATGCTGCAACAGGAAAATAATAAAATAACGACATAAACGTGCTGAAAAGTTTTCTAAAAGTTAACAAAACAACAGATTTTCTTTCATTTGGTGGATCTCAGTCCTAAATCTTAGGTACGCACACACATAAACTCTCTTGAGGCAATAGTTGGAAGAGTCTGTACTGGCTTTGAGAAACATGACACAGTCTCCTGAGTAAAGGTCATGACTCTAGTACATGGGGCAGAAGGGAATTAGTGCAGACAATTAGGTGAAGTTAGCAGTCATGTCACAGAGCACTACAGTTTCTTTTTGACAGTTTGGAAGAGTAGCCTAATTATAAAGAGAAGCAGTCAATCCATTCGTAGGGGAAGACAATTCGGTAAATTGCATAAAATATTCTAAAGGCCAGTTCACACCAATAACTAGAACTGGCATCCACACCAGCATTCAGCTCAGGCTGCTTTGAACTTTCGCGCGCTTTGAAGTGGATTCTGATTGGCTGTCCATGTTTTTATCGTTCCTCAGCTGGAAACAAAAAAGCGATTCAAAACGATACAGTTTGGTTATTTAAATCGAATCAAACAAAGCATGATTTGTATCAAGGGTCAAATTTGGGTTTGAATTGAATAAAGGAACAGTTCTGTTGCCGTGGAAAAAAAATGGTGATCACATTGAAATGTCAAACAGTGTTGCGGAGCAATTTAAACCGTGAAAGACGACGTTTTCAGAGAACCTGCAGCATCCTTCTGTATCTCTACTGGCTCCATTTTAGTCTCATGAATAATAGAGAGCACTTTTCTATGCAGCACAATTCATGCTCAGTTTCACTCCAAGATTTTGCTCAGAGCAATGTTTAAACTAGCCAACCACCTGCAATTTAGACGCCTCCTGATAAAGAGGAAAATCCACAGCCCTTAACAATGAAGCCTTCCCCTTACCTATCACACATATTGGACAGGACACAGCACAGATGAGGGTTAATTGGCATCACGCTATCTCTTGCCTTCTGTCACCAGCCCCAATTATAGCAGCATGGCTGCCTTTCTCTCAACCTGAGGGGCCTCCAGCCGGAAAACTCAGTTCCACTGCATGCACCACTAGAGACCGGGCTTCCTCCACACTGCCACAAGGCCAATTTGGCATGGCTGCGCCGGCAGAGAATACTCTTGATGAAATATATATATGATCTTCCTCAAACATGTATTGTTCCGCACTAGTGTTTCTTATCAGACTAAATCCCCCTTGACATTCTCCAAACTTAGCAGGAACGAGACAGGAACGTAGCTCACCAGTGCTTAAAGATGCAGGTTGCTCTGTTCTTTTACCCTTTGCTCCTTTTCATGTCATCCTGCCTAGAAGTGCTTCAGAAACATTGCTGAAAGTAAAACGGACACTGTAGGTTATCTATCCTATAGACTTAATAAATGTCAATTTGTGTAAGCGAGCCTGTAACTGACCAGTCTTATAAGGTCTTCTTTCAGGACCAGTTTCTGATTATACACAAGACATGTCAGATCATTTAGGGCACATATGAGTTACCTTCTCTCAAGGTATTGCACATATTCCCTCACATATAAACTGACTGAACAGGAACTTAAAACAGCCTTTTGTAGAATTACTCGCTCAAGTTATAAATATGAATTCTTCATGCTAAGAAAAACGATTTTGTAATATCTATCTACTGAAATGCTTACAAAAAAAAAAAAAAAAAACTGAGACCAGCCTAAGCTAGTTAGCTGGTCCTAGCTGGCTATAACTAGAAACTGGAAAAAGAGCAAAAAACAGCTTACACTGGTTTCAGTGTTTTTTTCTTCTTTTATCTGTAGCTACATACAAGCTATAACAGTTCTTTTTCAAAGCACTTACACACTCGTAAACATATATAGCCTATATATGTGTATATATTATTAATGCATATGCAAAACAGTTGTGACGTATAGTCAAGTGTGGTGACCCATAATCTGTATTTAACCCATTCAAGTGCACACACAGCAGTGAGTAGTGAACCGGGGAGCAATTGGAGGTTTGATGCCTTGCTCAAGTCATGGTATTGAAGATTTAGATGGAGAGAGTGCTGTTCATTCACAATCTCCACCTTTAATTCCTGCGGGTATGAGAATTGAGCCTGCGACCTTCGGAGTTACAAGCCCGACTCTCTAACAATTAGGCCACAAGTGCCCCATATATAATATGTATATGTACACACGCAAACACATATGCAAATGTATTTATGTTTTGCACATTTAATTCAGTGTTGCTTGCTGTTTCTTTGTAGTTATTTGTTACATTACCTGCAATTTCTGAGTAGAAAGTGAAGTAAATTTTACATTAAACAGATTCCAATGCAGGTTCCATCAAAAATTAATGTAAAAATTAGACCATGTACGCCCTCTGTCTGTCAATTGCGGGAACAAACCATGTGCATATCTACACTGAAATCACTTCTAGAGCGGGATGGGCTATAGCACCCTCGAGACAATTGCTTGGAAATATGCAAGAGACACCAGAAAAAATAATGAACCATAGAATATAATAAATAAAAACCATAACAATTTTAAGTTATAGCAATATTTTATTATACAGCGAATATAGTTAGATATCTTCAAAGGAGAATTATGAATAGCCCAAACAGACAAAAGACAGTTCTTCAGTGATGATGGTTCTGCTTAAACTGTAGGCCACAGTATCCACACGTGCCAACTTTGGATTCCTTGTCCTGTGAAAAAGTTAATTAATTAATGTATGCTGCTATAATATATAAACACAGTCAATAAGACTGTTTCTACACTTTACATTAGTTCATCTGAATCAAGCAACCATCCTGGAGAGCCACTGACTGTCCTGCAGAGTTTAGCTTCAACCAGCTAATTAAGGTCTTTAGATTCACTGGAAACTTCCATGCAAGCGTGTAGGAGCTGGAGGAGCTATACTCTGCAGGATGTTTGAATTAGATGCCCCTGGTTTAGACATTGTAGAAATATTTGGGGCTTCGATGGTCACTTCAACATAATTTTACAATTTGTGATAATGCAATCCTGGGTCGCACATCATTGATTTTGAAAGCTGTATTAATTTATTTAGGATGCTTCCAGGAATGAAAACTTAATGGGAAATATTTTACTTATTATGAATTTCTGCTGCTGTGTTAAAAGGTTAGTTAACCAAAAAAAAAAAAAAAAAAGCATGCACATGAACGTAATAAGCACTGTTTAGACTTATGGGAAAATGTTCATATGCATTGTGATACTTTCCAAAATGGTGAAAGATGTAATTCAGGGGAGAAGAATGGGTAAATAAATAAAAAGTTGAGCCACTGATGTCACATGGACTGTTTTTACTATGATATATTTACTACGTTTCTGGACCTGGGAACAGTTGTGTTGCTGACTATGGAGGGTCAGATACCTCTCCGATTTCATCAGAAATATCTTAATTTGCGTTTCAAAGACGAACAGATGTCTTACAGGTTTGGATCCATTCACTTTTAGAGTTCTTATATAAAAGACTTGTTTACCAAGTTGATGTAAACTTTGGGGTGTCCGAGAGCCCCTCCGCCTCCATCACAGGACACCACTCTGGACTCTATGTGGGTCACTGGTTCCTCGGCAACCAAGTTAATTGCAAAGTTTTCATTCACCTGTATCAAAGATTACAAGACCCATGAGTTTACAAACTATGGTAATATCTTAAATGAATTTATATAATGCTATATTTACAGTAATACAACGCTGAAATAACTTAGAGAGCGTGTACATAGTACTCTTTACCTCTTTTTGCCTACCGACGAATCTAGCTCTTCTCACGTCATTTTCGTCGTAGACCTGCAACAAAAACAAGCAGTAAACGCATTCACTCCAGTCCATGATAGAGACACCATCATCTTTCATCCTTCAGTTGCCTCTAAATACACAAATTACTGTAGCACTGCTATTAATTCGGATTCATTTCACAATACTCGAGTGTGTATTCTCACAACAAATGCTAATGGAGATGAACTGTGTCTCACCTGTCCTGTGTGAGTAATTTTTTCTCCGTAATTAGAAACTTGGAGGCTGTATTGCTGTGCTGGAGCTGCAGATAACCTCAAGCTATTGAGCAAAACCTTCGTAGTTTTACCGAAGGACAAAACCCTGGGAAGGGAGGCTGCCATGTTTGCCCGTGATTATTACCCAGCAGCCTTTGCTGTGCTGTATGATGGAACCGCGTCTCTGCTGACCCCTGCTGGTCGAATATAATTAAATTAATTTATATTTCCTTTATTTGTGCGTAAACATTTTACATTTTCGGTGGATTGTGCAACTTTATTTAAAAGAAAAAAAAATCGTTATTTTATGTAACAGAACAGCCATCTACAAGTTTGAGTGAAGGTTTTAGTGATTGTACTGCGCGTGCGTGCGTTATGACTTTCTTCAAAGTCATTACGTCACAGGAAGTCATAGAGTTTCCCGTCAGTCTGAAGCGTGTTTCTTTCACGTTGATGGTTTTGGATCAAATCATTTGCTTATTTAAGCGTCTCTATTGGGATTTTTAGACAGGTATGTGATGCATTTTTGTCTGTTTGTCTGACTGTAATCATAGTGTTGAAACGAAGTCATTCATGTGCTAAGGAAGAGAATTTGAGCAGCTAACAGTTAGCTGTATTGTAGCATGCAGCTCCGAATACGAACTAAAATGTCTGAAAATGAAAATAAATGCTAACGTTAGTGGTGATAACTGATAACTAACACTGATACCTTACTGTATACAAAATATTTACCTGGTATTAGTTTTTAAAACAACAGATTAATCAGGAATGAGCACCATAATGTTCTTAACGTTTAAATGTTTATTATGCACAAAAAAACAACAACAACAACACTGCACCAGTCCTCAGACTGTAATTCAGTACTGTACGTTATATACATTAAAATAGAAAAATATATTTCAAAAACAAACAAAATCTAAAATGTATGTATTTTATAGAAACAGTACTATTATATTTAGAGTTCTGTAACGTTACATTAAAAAAATATATAGCTGTGTCAGTTCACTGTCACCTATTCTAGATATTACTTGTTATTTGTGTGTATGTGTATATACACGCACAGAAACACACACACATTTTGTGTCAACACTTTAGCGTAGTTTGAATGATTCTGGATTTCAATTTATATGTTTGAATTAATTCACATGACTAACTACTACAAACAAAGTTTAAGAATCTGAATTAGGGGAATTAATAAGTTAATACACCTGAATGGTGCATGTTTATTTTATTTGTTTCACTAGGTGTTGACACCATGGCACCGCTGCTGCTCCCCTGTCTTGTTGGTTCTTTGACGCGGCAGTTGGCCCAAGTTGCCAGATGTGCAGGTTTCGGCTCCTTACCTGCAGTAGGTGCACAGAGATGCATCTCCACCATCACAGCGGCAGCGGCGCGATTCAGAGGAGTCACGAACCCAGTGTACGAGCCACACACAGCATTCTTCTCACCGTTGCTTGGACGATCCCAGCAGCTCCTGTGTGTTCAACCATCTACTGGCATGAAGACTAAAACGGCTCTCAAAAGACGCTGTAAAGACTGCTTTTTCGTCCGCCGCCGTGGAAGGCTGTTTGTTTTTTGCAAATCCCACCCCAGACATAAGCAGCGGCAGGGGTGAATGCATTGAGACCTTAATGTGTGCTGCCGCGCCACTGACTGTTTCTCAAAGACGAGAGAATCACTTGAATGGTGCACTGAGCATGTGAAGATGATAGCATTTCTAATAAATTTGACAGCCTCATCTGAAAAGATGCTAAAAGATTTTGAGAATTCTTCACATCTGTTTCATATGTTTATGTGTGTAAGATCACAAAACAGTCATAAGGGTACATTTTTGATAATATACATCATATGAAAGCTGAATACACAAGCTTTTCATTACAGTATGTTTTTTAGGATAGGAAGATATTTGAGATACAACTATTTGAAGATCTGGAACCTCAGGGTGTAAAAAATAAATAAAAAATCAAAATATTGAGAAAATCACCTTTTAAAGTTGTCCAAATTAAGTTCTTAGCCATACAATGATGTATTCACGGTTAGAAATTTACAAAATCTGATGGAACAGTACTTAATATCCTAACGATCTTTGGCATTAAAGAAAAAATTGATGATTTTGACCCATACAATATATTGTTGACTATTGCTATGAATAATATACCTGTGCTACTTATGACTGCTTTTGTGGACCAGGGTCACGTATATTTTATTTTCATATATGTCACACTGAATTAAAATGGACTGTTAGTGAATAGGCCATATTAGCTCATCTTTGTGCTTTCTATGTTTAGCTTTTCAATCTACCTTTCTTAAATCACAATTTAAAAAATGAAACTGAATGAATGCAGTTTGCGCTAATAAATGAAGTATAAAAATATTCACACACACACACAAATGACCAATGAAATTCTTGGTCAAAAGCTGAGTGGAGGAAAGATTTTCTTAAAATTATAGTGAAGGTCAAACATTCTTCCAGAAAGTTTATATAGTCTTTAATATTCTCAAAGTGTTAACACAAAAATAAAATAATTCAAGGAACCTTTCTAATACAAAATGTTTTAAATGGATGTTTGTCTAACATTTAAAAAATATTTCAGAATGACCAAAACACCAGATTAAACTAGAAACATTGTAGAAATAATGTTTTCATATATTAAATGGGAGCGTTAGCAAAATAGTCATAGAGCATACTTTTTTTTTTTTAGGTAGTGCTTATTAAAAATACAAATTTAGAGTGATTTGCTAAAGAATAATGCACACCTGATTAAAATGTGTTTGTTATTGCAAGCCAGGTTTAAAGAATATTTAGCTGATGAAATGTCAGAGTCAAATACAACTATGTAAAAAAATTGTAATGGATTTTTCCCACTGATCTATATAATGACTCTATTATAGATCAGTGATTTTTCCCCATAACAACAAACAAACAAATAACCCCCCTGTCATTTCCTGCTTTTTCATGACTTCGTCGTTTGTACAGAAGGGGGCGATGCTGCACCGCGGAGAGTTCAGGCGATACTTCTTTCTTTAATGCCTTTTATTATTTTCTTATTGTGAATCTATAAATTATGTTGTAACATGAACCAATAATCTCAGAATTTCATATATACATTTTGAAAGGGAGTATCACAACTGGTTTGAAAATGTGCAAATAAAAGGAAAACTGTTTTAAAAGCTTTATGTAGGCAAAGTCTTTATGTGAGTAGTGTTCACTGAACACAGGAATGCTCACCATTCTCAACACTCTTCAGCTGTGGCCTGCTGTGGAAAGTTGTTATGTTTACAAGATCCCAGCGGTTTAAGCTTGTGCGCTGCGCACATTAATAGGCATGTGAGGGATTCTCAAGGCGATAGAGCCGGAAATAAACAGCTTTCTGACACTGCTGTCAATAAACACCAACAGTTCTCAGTTTGTCTAAGCTGTTTAGTCAGTCAAAAATAGACTAAATATACAACAAACAATGGTTTGAATTAGCTTACTCAACTTTTTAAATAAATACATCCTTAAATTATTCAAAACAATTCCACGGCATTACAAAAACCCAGTGCTCAGTTAGGTTATAATACACCTCCGATGTGATGTCAGAACCTGCGTTGATCACGCATGCGCACAATGAAAACGCGCAAGATGCTGATCGCTCGGTAATTTACAGAGAGCGTCAAAAGCGAAGCCAAACACCGCTAGCCAGCAGGCAATTTGAAAAGTTCTTTAGTGAATAAGGGGAGCACCGCGTGGACGCTTTTACTCCGGACTTTTGCTTCTTTTTAAAGATATAGGTTTAATCTTTCAGCATGAGGTTCCCTAACAGAAAACTACACACGGCGGTGGATGGAGGAGACGCGGGCGTTTCTGCACACTTCAGAAATCCTTTCGTGCACGAGTTGAGATTTACTCCTTTGCAGAAACTCAAGGTAAAGTAACTTCACCGCTTCATTCCTCTAGTTTTGTCCCCATGTCTTTGCAGAAGAAGTTATTGTTGCTGCTTCAGGTTATACAGCACCATATTATCGTGCGTCATCTGCCAAAATACGTAGAACATCTTATAGCCTGTTAAATCAGCAGGTTCAAATCTTTGAGCAGGTGTAGATAGTTTGATTTTAACATTAGTAGTAGTTCTTGTTG
>JAUMHE010000072.1:5268315-5291699 GCA_032359235.1 Enteromius mattozi
ATATATATATATATATATATATATATAGGCTATTTATTTTCTTATAATATAGGCTAAATGTCAAGTTCATCAGTATGAGATGAGCTGTGGCGTTTTTCCCCTCTTTATGTGACTTAAACTAAACAAATATGTCCATATGCAAAACCTTCTGATGTAATTTACATGAAAAGCATTATTTTCTGGCACTTTATTGCACTAGCTGTTGCATCGTGGTCCTGGAAAACCTGGAAATTACAAAAGTGTGATTTCCAGTATGGAAAACCTATTTCCTCAGCTAGACATGACTTTTATGTAATCATTTACTTATTATTATAATTTTAGTCGTCACAAATGGTCTGTAATGTAGTTTTGGAAAACTAATGGAAATTCGCAAGCCTGAATTGCAGATCAGTACAAAACCTGTTTGTATTTAATGCGCAGTATAGCATTCTTAGAATATGAGGAACTGTAGAATAATTTCTCCTAAAGCAGCTCTGTTAGTGCGTTTGTGTTTGTTGTAGCTAAATGGATGGCTTGAATGAAGCATGATTATGATATGTGTATGCATACAGTTCCATGAGTGATTAATGAATGGGTTGTTGATGTTTTTTGTTTGTAGTATAAGTCATTTTAAACTTCATTCAGGTCAATATTTGGAAAACTTGCAATATATGTAGACTACAACATTTCACTGCTTTCCTCATGTAGATACTTCACAGAAAACCTGAAATGCTACTACTTTTTCCTCAAATGTCACTCACAGAAGAGAGATATTAGAAAACTGAGTTTGAATGTCCTGCTCTTCCTGTCTAACTTTCATCTTAATCTTCTCAGCTTTTCTTTTGGGGGGGATAGTAAAGAAAAGACATCAGTTGCTAAAAGGCAGGAAATCCACAAGAGCCACTGATAGAGAGACCCTTCAAGAGGACAGTGTGGTCACTTCATAAATCGGACAAGGTTAGATAATTGTTTATTAGGAAATAGGCAAATGTCTATTCTTTTTTTTGGCTCCATTAGCCTACTGCTATTTTGTAATGTAGAGTTCTTACACAACAGCAGTTTGAAAGGTCTAAGGCTGTGATGATTCACCTGATTTCCATATGCATCAGATTCTAAGATAAATGGCCCTTTGTGGTATTATGCAAGATCTGTTTAATATACTCAGGCCTGCGGGTTACATTCTAAACAACACTAGTATAAAGAAACACAATGTTGTCTATTTATAGCATTTGAACCTATTTGCTGAGTTGGAAATCTAAAGAAGTAAGTGATTCCTTTTCTTTGCAAACTCTTGTAAATAGGAGGGCAATTCTTAAAGCAGTAGTTTACAAAAAGAAAATCTTAAATCTTACTAGACCCTCAGGCCATCCAAGATGTAGTGAGTTTGTTCATCAAAAGATAATAGAAGAAATTTAGCATTACGTCACTTGCTCATCAGTGGATCCTCTGAAGTGAATGGATCCTCTGAACAGCCAATAAAAACATCACAATAATCCACAAGTATTATAATAATCCAGTCTATCAGTTAACGTCTTGTGAAAAGCTGTGCATTCATAAGAAATAATTACATCAAGATATTTTAACTTGAAACTGACACTTCTGGCCAAAATACCTTAATCCGCAATAACACATCCTCTAGTGAAAAAGTCAATCCCCTGTTGTTCTCTCACATCAAAATCCACTGACATCATTTAGAAATGTATTATGGGCAGGACCCATTTTAGCTGAAAGCAATGGTTTAAAGTTAAAGACGTATTGATAGATTTGTTCTTTACAAACACACAACTTAACCAGATGTTAACTGATGGACTGGAGTGGTGTGGATTACTTGTGGATTATTGTGATGTTTTTTTGTCAGCTGTTAGGACTCTTATTCTAATGGCACCCATTCACTGCAGAAGATCCATTGATGAGCAAGTGATGCAATGTTACATTTCTCCAAATCCGTTCAACTGAGGGGAAAAAAAACTAACAAAACTAATTTATTTTCAATCACTTTGAGGGTGAGTAAATCTTAAGAAAATTAAAATTTTTGGATCAAGTATTCTTTTAGACTTCCATTCTAGAAATCTCTTTGCTCACAATCAAGTGGCAAGCTGGAGACCAATGGAGAGATCATGAGTAGGCTTGGAAATTCCTGCCTCTAAACCAAACATTTGCATTAAGCTTGCTCACTCGGGTTTCTGTTGTTCTTCATGACACGTACTTCATGTACGTGTAACAACAAGAGTCCCTTTAGTGCTTTTTATGGTTACGTATCTTTGAGAAAGTATGGCAAACCAAGCAGAATTCCTTAAATTCTCTGTACTGTAACTGCTCTCCAGGTGATGAGCAGTAACATGAGAGCAGTCACGTCACGCTGCCTGGAGGCACTGTAAATCTTATCATTTTCCCTTATGTTGTTAGAGATCACGATTGATGGTGATGAGCAGGATCTGGAGGACGTCCTCAGTCATACAAGACTTTGAAGTGCTCTCAGTGAGAATTGCTCTTAGCTGATGCTCACTAATAAATTTACAAGAGTCATTTGCCTTGTTAACATGCATGACTGAGATGAATGTGACATGACAAACTGTGTGTCTTTTGAATGGCCAAGAATGATCCAACAGCTTCCTGCTGTCTTCTCTCTGCACACTTTTTTATTGGTTTAGTGTATACAAAGCGGATTTGGGTTCTGGATTCATTAAATGATCATCTGGTCTTTAAAGAGCTTTGTTTTGAATGATCCACAAGGCTCAGGCCCTAAATCTTGTTTTCAGCATACACTTTCATATTATCAACTGTAGGCATGTAGGTTTGACAAGAATGTGGATGATCAGGTTTGAGCATACGTTAAGTTTTCTGTACCTTGCAAAGTCTCCCAACAGTTCATTTGGCTGTGCTTCTATCAAAATGAATTTGTTCTCAGCATTCATTACACAAGAATGAAGATTTAATTTTTATGTCAAATTCTGATAGACTACAGTGTGTGCATTTCTCTGATGTGAATTAATAGTGGTTCTTTGTCATTTTGTTTTTAATAAAATTCTGATATATAGATATTTGAAGTAAATGAATACTGTATTCCACTTATTAGAATGATTTCTGAAGGCTCATGTCACACTGAAGACTGGAGTAATGATGTTTAAAATTCAACTAATTTAGTAATTTTGCAGACGCTTTTATCCAAAACGACTTAAAATTGGGGAATATATAAAGTGATTCATCCTAAAGATGCGAACAGGAAGTGCTTGTAATACCAACCTCTAGCATTGTTCAAATAAGTACAAGCTGGAAAGGGAAGGAATAGTTAAACAGAAACATTTTTTCTTTATGAATAAGGATGAAGTCAGGTAGCGTCAAAGAGCTGTTGTTTGAAGATTGACGGGAATCCAGTATTCCGGATAGGGAGAGTGATTTTGAGCCTCGCTGTGATGGTCCCACGAGGTGTCGATCATTCACAGATCCAAGGCTCCTGGAGGGGATGTAGATTCGTAATAGAGAGTGGAAGTAGGCGGGTGCTGAGCCTCTGGCTGTTCTATAAGCATGAGTCAATATCTTGAATTTGATGCGAGTTGCAACCGGAGCAAGTGCAAGGAGATAAAGAGAGGTGTAACATGGGCTCTTTTGGGCTCGTTGAAGACCAGTCATGCTGCTGGATTCTGAACCATTTGTAGAGGACTGATTGTGCTTGCAGGAAGTCCAGCCAGAAGAGTATTGCAAATGTAAATGTATCTCCATTCAATAATAAAATGCCTTTAACTGAAAATTGAGTGTCTAATCTTGTCATTATACATTACTGACACTCTATTCTCCAATTTTATACTGTTCAGTGCTTTGACACAATCTGTATTGTTAAAAGCACTATATGAATAAAGGTGATTGATTGATTGATTGAAAATCGAGGGAGTGTTTTTTTCTACTGCAAACTGATTGGATGTTGTAAAGTAGGCATTTTATTCAGAAATGAACAGTGACAGTTAGAGGGGTGTGGTTAAGGATGTCATTCTCTATTATATTCATTATTTTTCTCAGAAACCTTCCACTTTTCTACTCCATGTGTCGATACTCATATCGTCAAATCTCATTGACAATACATTGTTGTATCAAACAAAGCACTAGTGGTTACTGTTCTCTAATTCTGATCACTGTGTTTTGGATCTTTTGTCATAAGTATAGTACATGAGACGCCTTAACTACAGCCAGTATTCCTTCAAATTTTGAATTATGAAGATTTACAATAATTCTGAAAAAACGAAGTAGCCCATTCCTAAATTGTTCTCAAATTTTGATTTCCACTGTAAAAGCAGCCTTGGTTATTACTACAGTATGCTGCTGATTAAATTTACATCAGGGACACTGTGCGCATACATTAACCGCTAACATATGCATTAAAAAACAAACTATACTTAAGCTTTTAAGGGTAGTCTCGAGGCAGGAAGAAACCAGGAGGTCAAGACTCTTGCGTGTGCTTCGTTGTGACTCTAAGTAGCTCTTAACCCCCCTCAAAGAGACCAGCACCATCCTCCTGCTCTTTTACAGCACTGCTAAAAGATTCAGCTGCAGGTTCAGCTAAAGAAGCTCCTCCTTAACCCACACATCCCCCTCATCCTCCCTCAGGCCGAAGCAGATGGAGACTAGGCATGAGGAGGAGGCTGTTAACGGGACCCCATAGGCTGGGATCAAGGCTGTGCCTCTCACTCCTGGGACATTATACAGTGTGCTGGGGTGGGGGAGGTCAAGACCGGGTTATAATTCTTGTTCTCAGCAAATGATTTTAGCTCCTTCTTCTTTGTTCAGAAAGCATAAGAGGTCTTTTTTTTTTTTAAATCTCGTTGGGAATAATTGCTTTTGTATGTAGTCTTTCACTCATAATACACTTTACACTAGTGCTACCCCTCCTTCTAGCTCTCTCTCGCTCCCTCCCTTTCCCAAGAGAGCCATCGCCTCAGCCTCTAGATCAGTTTAATCTCTCTGTCAGGGCAGACCGCAGGTGTTGACAGTGGCTCTAGATAAATAAATAAACACTAAACAGGCCACACATCTCCACCCACAGTTCATCTCCTCCTAATGGAGTTGTCGGGTGAGCCCATCCACATTTAATCACCGCACTCAGAGAGACGCACTGCTCGAGCTCTGATCTCACCACGACAGCCTTAACCAGTGCTCTTATAGCTAACAGCCAGTAAATTTAACATGACTGGTGTCAATTCAGTCAAACGGGTCATTTGTTAAATAAGAAACTTGGAGGAGTAACCTTGTTCTAGGCTCTACAAATGCAGCATTGGATAAGAAACTTGTGTTATGACTCGCTGTCGATTTTTCTTGGAAATTGGAAACGCATACTCTTAGGCAGATTAAATATTCATTAACCATTCTGGGCTTTAATGTAAGCTCATTCCATTATTTTGCTTTGTTCGTTGGTTCTTGTGACAAACTAGCTGCAAATCTCCATGAGCCTTTTGCTGGGATCAACAAAGTTTGACCCTTATGTTGTTGTTGCTGTAAGCGTTAACAAATTTGGGTTTTACATATCCGGACTGCTAAATTAGCCCTCTGATTAATAATGTATGATGTGTTCTCAGATCTAGAGGTTGGTTGAAGCTTTGCACCAATGTTCTGTAAGAAATATTTAAGATCTTATTTATTTAGCGTTTTCATTTTTGAAGTAAAGCAAACAACATGAGAAAATACTCTACCCAGAATCAGAAAACAGATTTCCAGAAAAAGTTTAGCCACCTTGTTTAGGAAAGACCTCAAGAACAAGGTTTGGCTGGCTAAATAAAAATAGTTTGCAGTATCAGTTTGAAATTGATTTATTTTTTTTTTATTTTTAAGCTGTTTAAATTGAATAACATAATGAGACCTTTTAATAGAGACCATGTGTTTTATGTTATAGTGACCCCAGATTATTGTAATAAATAATATTATATGTAACTTATTGCTAATTGTATTATTTCACACATTCAATTATATTTTGAAGCAGGGAGTCTAAAATAGTATTTCAATAAGCTTTTGGAAAAAAATATATATTTAACCATAAGTTCAAACAATGTAGGTTTACACACTAGCAGTATACTTTTTGCCAGTTGTTATATATTATTTTATTATTATTATTATTATTATTTTTTTTTTTATTTATTTTTTTTTACAATATACTTATGCTTGAGGCAAATGATCCTCAAACTGAAGTCACATTTCTGTTCAGGATAATAAGTGTTAAACCTTAGATCAGAGGAACATAACGAGAATTTAAATAGGAAAAAAAAAATCAATATATATATATATATATATATATTTTTTTTTTGGCCTTTCTTTTTTTTATAAACTGTATTACAGTTTCTGGGATCCCAAATGTTGCATAACATCTACAGAAAATGAGGGTTTAGTCAGAATGTTCAGCTTACCAGTGTGAACTGAAGTCAGTAGATGTAAACCATTGATGGGAACATGAGATATTTGTGGCCAAGAGGTCATTAGAGATACGCTGATGCAAACCTGATCTTTCCCCTTCGAAGATTTATCGCATGAGTAACTGGTGTACAATTGAGACATGTCTGGTATACTGGAGTTGCATGTGATGAAATTGTGGAAATTCTAAATGGAGTTTAAATTAACCATATATTTTGCAGGGGAAAACTGTTACTGTATAATGCTTTGATAACAGTCCATATCAGATATCATGAGCACCCTTCCTTCTGCTTTTAAATACTCTCTCTCATGGAAGGAAAAAAAGAAGCATCAGTTGGCTTTTTTTTTCTCTCTCTTCCTCATTTGATGTTCCCTCTTATGTCCCTCTTATGTGATCTTGTTTTTTGCTTAGCTGCCTATAGAAGCATGACATGTGACATCCTTGTGGTCAGAGTTGATGGCTCTCTTAGTTCAGTCATGAATGGCTCGCTGTATGTGTCTAATTCTGACACCTCTAAAGCATGATTAGATTTTCTGTTATTCTGTAGAAACCAGAGGCCTTGTAAATTGGCAGAATATTTCTGTGCTATTTATAAAATGTCTGTATACACAAAATAATGTTTCCATATTTATGTTTTGAAAAACAAGAGTATATTAGGGCCCTATGATGTAAGTTCAGGTTTTTTCTTTTTTTTTCTTTTGGATTCATACAATTTTAAAGCAATTTTTAAAAGCAAAACAAAATCAATAGAATTCATTTGAAAAAATCACAAAATTATTTTAATAGTAATTAAGCCCTATAAAATGTATTGTTGTTGTTTTTTATTAGTCTAGACTTTTGTGGTTTGTATTTTGTATGATTAAATACGAATTTATCAAAACTGCTGCAATGAAATGAATGAAATTAACCTCTTTCAGCATAAAAATGTTTATTTTTACGCACTTGTTTAGTGCGTCACATATGTGAATTCCCTGATTCCAAAATTGCTTTGTTTTGGTCAAAGAATATTCTGTTAAAGTAGGTATTAATGACATGCCATGACACACAATCTTAACATGACAAAATTCTTTCTTGTGACAATCATTCTTGTGATCGTTTATGCATTTTCACTATTTGCAAAGTCATCTGAATGTATTTGGCAAGTCAAATCCATGGAATTTATGATCAAATCTGTTCATACATGCATGAAGCCCCAGGCTTCTTCATTCTTTATAGTCAGCTTTGAAGTAAACTTTAAATCATTAACTATAAAGATATTCATAAAACTTAAATCTTGATACTCTTTCTCTTAATCATTTCAAACACTACGCTTTTGATTAGTCATTACATCAAGTCTTTTATTTAAATCTTGATGGTTCTGTTTTGCCGAATTCAAATTTGTCTTTGAGTATTGCACACCAGAGCAAAATATAATGTGATCTCGCTGCATATTTTTGTTTCCCTTCTATCTCTTTCTGTAAATGACGCTCATACCTCACATGTTTTCTGTGTTCTCTAGCCCCACAGCACTGCTATACTGGCAAATTCTGGATTAACATGAAAGTATTTGGGATTTTAACCTCTGGTTACCTCTTTCTCTCTCTCATAGATAGCAGTGATGACCGTGACACTGTTCCCTGTTCGTCTGCTCTTTGCTGCGTTCATGATGTTGCTGGCTTGGCCCTTTGCATTCGTGGCTACTGTTGGCCGTTCAGAGGATGCAGTTGAACCTCTGTCCTGGTGGAGGTGGTGAGTGACACATCAGAAATGTTACACTGCATCTTTGCATGGTCAGATTATGCCACTAACACAGATCTACAGAGCCAGTCAGACTGCAGTTTGCAGCAGTAATGTAATCAATCAATCAATCAATCACTTTTATTTATATAGGGCTTTTAACAATACAGATTGTTTCAAAGCAGGAGAATAGAGTGATGGTAATGTATAATGACGAGATTAAACTATTTATTTATTAAATGCAGAGACAGTCTCTGTAATCAAAACGACGATAATCAAATTAGGTGTATTTAATTACGAAATTAGGTGCCCCCAACTAAGCAAGCCAGAGGCGACGGTGGCAAGGAACAAAAACCCCATCCGTGAGAGAATGGAGAAAAAAAAACCTTGGGAGAAACCAGGCTCAATTGGGACCAGTTCTCCTCTGGCCGGACGCCCAGCACCTAATGTCCAGTTCAATTTTAAGCGCATGTCAGATTGTACAAAGGACTTATAGTGTGTGATAGTGTGTGTAATTGAAAGTCATTCATTTTCAGTTTAAGATTTAAGGCAACATGAGCTATAGTGAACATTGAATATAAGTATAGATAAGTAGCCTATGTGAGTGCAGACACTTGCATGATTAGCTTCCTGATACAGTTTGAAACAACGATCAAGGTGCAGCAACAGCTGAGTCATTCCACAAAACCGGTACGATTTGAGTCCCCCAGACCTTTTTAAGTGTATTTTATCCATTCGGTCACCAAAATCTTTTTTATTTTAATTGAAATGTCTCCTTTAATAAAATTTATGTCAAATTTTTAAACTTTATCTTTGAATTATTAATTATCTTGTTTATTTCTGTTGACACCACTTGTTTTGTCATGTCCCTCATGGCCTTCTATTAAAGTGTACTTGGGATATGAATAATTAAATGAGAAAAATCCATACATTTTGCCATTCTCATAAATATCTTTCTGTGCTTTTTGGCTGGTAATAATTTTTTTCTAAGTAAATTCATGATTGTTCATTAAAATATTATTTAGTTCCGTACCTCAGTAACTGCTCAACCCCGTTACACAAATCATTCTCCCCCCATAAAACTAAAGAACTGATCCTTATGCGACATAATTAACAGGAAGTGACATCATAGAAGCTTTCTGAACAACATTGTAAGCAGACAAAGGCAAGTTACCAAGCAATTTCATAACTATAACTTATAAAAATTGTGATATTGAGGTTGTCAAGCTTAACGACTCAACCCTGTTATATCAAATAAAGATAGACAACTATTACTTGTAAAAAAAAAAAAAAAGTTTTTTGTTATTTTAACAATATACATGATTTCTTAAAATCGGCCCGGGATCACTTGATTTTTCCATTTGTGAATTCCGATGTAGTTTGGCCATCCTTACAAATCAGGTGTTTATCATAGCGGCTGCTTCTGGCAGATCTCTACAAATTATTGGCTCACAACGTACATTAATTTATTATTTATTAACTGCTTCCAAACTGTGTAAGAGAGATGTGGCTGTGTGCCTTGCTAGTTAATATTTTTGATATATGTTACGGATTACAAGCACGCACATCCCAGCATGGTTACTAACTAAGTCTCTTAAAGTCTGATGATGAACCATTATCACTTCGTCAAAATGAAGAACGATTGTTGAATGTTGTCAATCCCAGCCCTATTTAACAAAAAGTTCAGTTGTTAGCTTAGCAAAATGTAACATCTTGCCCTGCGTCCAATTATTTGACTTCCTTATCAGGTGAAACATGCTGTCATCGAATCCTTTGGTGACCACAGAATATGTTTTCAGTCGCTTATGAGGATCTGTTAGTTAGAAGTTACTAGAGTTTAGAACAAAGCCGTAGTCTAAATATTCTCAGATATTGGAGAGTCGCTCTTCTTTGTTATTTTACCCAGCTAAAAATAAGAGCACTGTATTGCGTGTCTGTCGTATGTGTGGCACACCTACACACACACTGCTCCATTCACACCGTCTCCATTCCACTATCACCTGATCGCTTCCAGCAGGGCTTTTCATATTCTCTCACTGTGTGTTTGTCTGCCTGTGTGTGTCGTTCTGTATCCCATTGTGCACGGGTTTGCTCATGTGAGGGTGGAAAGGAGAGGTTTTTGTCTTTATCCACAGTGTAAGTTTGAACAGACACGCTCAGTTACCAACATTTGGTGGGGCACAGGTCACCGAAATACTTTTCTTTTGCTACTGTGCATGTTTGAGAGGGTGTTTCAGTGAGTGATCGTGAGCCAGCAGTGCTTAAAAACATTTTCTAGTGTAGTTAATATTTAGCATGAAAGCTTAGGATTAACTAGTTTATTGCTTAATTTTAAGCATCCTCTAAAGATGTTTTAACAGTTACCTAGTCTCTGAGTACTAATGCCATAGATGTCATATAGTAAAATAGACTTAGAGATTCATTGTATTAATATATCGGGCACTTTTTTTAAAAATATCCAGTCTCATTCAGAAATACATCTCACTAGTGAATAAATACAGCTTGTGGTTTCACGTTGACCTTAAATGCTGTCTGCTATGGACCACAGTCAGTTGCATGTGAAGGCAATTAAATTGGCACAAAATGTCAGGAAGCAGGCAACATTCTATCTCTGTTTCTCTATTTCTCAGGCTGGTAGATCTGGTCCTAAAGGCCATCATGAGAGCCATGTGGTTTTCTGGAGGCTTTCACTGGGTCCGTGTGAAGGGCCGGCCGGCTCTGCCCAGTGAGGCACCCATCCTCACAATGGCCCCTCACTCATCCTACTTTGACGCCATCCCCGTCACCATGACCATGGCCTCTATAGTGATGAAGGCTGAGAGTAAAGACATTCCAGTCTGGGGCAGTGAGTTTTTAAAAAAAAAAGAAATATATAAATATATATAAATGTGAATTTTGGTTTTAGTTCAACTTTGAGCTACTTTGCCTTTGATTAATTGAGCCGTGGTTGGATAGATCTGTTTTTCCTCTTTATGTTAAAGGCTACGCTGTTGTTCAAAAGTTTGGGGTCTATAAGATATTTTATATGTTTCTGAAAGAAGTCCCTTATGCTCTTATTTTCTAATATATTTACAATTTAAAATAAGTTGTTGTTTTTTTGTGCTTTTTAATATTTTTGTGGAAACCATAATTTTTTTCAGGATTAATTAATGAATAAAAAGTTCAGAAGAACAAAATGTATTCCAAATCCTGTGTAACATCATAAATGTCCTTACTGTCACTTTTGCCCAGTTTAAGGCATCCATACAAAATACAAGTATTAATCTCTTTAATCTCTAAAATCTTACTTATCTCAAACTTTTGAACTTTTCCATTAGTAAATCATCTCATTTGTCTTTTGAATGCATATTCATTTCTACGTGGTCATATAAAATGTGTCATACTGATGAAGAAAGTTTGATCTGCCAATAATCTTTCTCCCAGTTCCATGAGAGCAGCTTAACTGGCATCAAGAGAAGATTTATTTGTCATTTAAAAAAGAAAACTTGGATTTGTTTGTGCAGATGACCTGTTAATTATAATAATTATTATTTATTATAAATCTCAATTTATAATCCCAGCATTATGCAAGATGTGACTTGTCTATTAAAGCTATTAATCAATATCAATATTTGTTGATCTCTCTCTTTCCATCCCTCTCTCTTACCCCACCCTTCACTTTTTCTCCTTTTGTAGCTCTTATCAAATTCATCCGGCCCGTGTTTGTGTCCCGCTCGGATCAGGACTCTCGGAGGAAGACCGTTGAGGAGATCAAACGCAGAGCTTGTTCTGATGGAGAATGGCCTCAGGTAACGCACACAGATTTCTGATATTTCACATCTAATGTAATGACATTCATACCATATAGGTGTCCAAACATACATTTATGCTACTGGTTTTGGTATTTCCTCTGACTGGACTGTTTTCAGATCATGATATTCCCGGAGGGCACGTGCACCAATAGATCCTGTCTCATCGCTTTTAAGCCCGGTATGTGCCCACCTCTAATATCTGCTGACTAAACATACTTCCCATGCCCCAGAACCAGTTTATGGGACTTTTTTCTTTTTTTGAGGCTATCTTAGGAAAGTTTGAGGAAAGCTTTGCATGTGTGCTCTTTGGTGTTTGCTCTCTCTTTGTACCCTCTCTAATCTGCGGCCCATCATGGTTCACAGAGCTGAGAGATCTGGTGATTGGCTTCCTCTTCCTGTGTACGCTGTGGATTGTGATGGTCTTTTCTGCTCAAATCCCCCTCTCCTCTGTCAGTCATTGAATCGGCTCTGTTCCTCTAATCCTCACCCCTCCTCTCTCCATCGTCTGCATGTTTTCTCTTGTCTGGCTATCTCACTTTTCTCTCTGCAACCTTTAATACTGGAGCTCTCACGGTCCCAAACAACTTCAGCTGTGGTGGTGTGCAGCCAGATAGCTCTTCCAAAACAAAAAACAGCCCAGATACTGAGTCTGGATGTGTACGGACAGTTCTGGTGCTTTTTCAATGTGCTCATTAATGTTTATAGGCAAGGCCTATATATATAAATTAACAATGCCTGAGAATGCAATTTGGTTAAATAACAAAGAATTGTATAAAAAGAGTGATGTATAAATCTGTCCTTAAGGATTTCTGTCAAAATAAAAGCTTTATTGTTTAACCTTTTGAAAGCAAAAGGGGAAAATTATTGTAATTGTACTGTTTAAGTGTTTATTTACACTGTATTATTATTATTATTATTATTATTATTCAGTATTTTACAATTCAATAGTGTGGTGATGTTTCTTTTGATTTTTTTTTTTTTCTTTTTTCTTTTTTAATTGTATAAATTGTTTATTATTATTATTATTGTTGTTATTCATACAATTTTACAGTTCAGTAATATTATGAAGTACTTATAGTATGATAATTTTTAATGATAATTTAATTTTTATGATACAATTAAATAAAATAATAATAATTGCAATTACAGTAGATGAAATTTTTATGATACAATTAATAATAATAATAATAATTGCAATTATAATAATATTCAAATTACATAATAATAATAATAATAATAAGAAGAAGAGAACTTTGTTTGTTTGTTTGTTTTGTATAAGCCATACACTTAAAAGACAAAAAAGCTGTGTATGCAAAACCATGGTGCATTTAGCATTTATGTAGAGTAGTTCAGCTCTGCCTAAAAAGCACAGACATGTGGACACAAGCTTTAGTCACGTACAGTAGCTGCTCAGAACCTCAATGGTGAAAGATGCAAATGAATGATGGGTGATTTTGTATATTTGCATCACTTCACTTGCTCTTTTTAAAACTTAGGTTGAGTTTGGTGAGTCAGTTCAGTCTTAGTGGATAGATTGGGCAGTATTAGCAGCATGTAATAAGGAGCTGTTTGTAAGCTGAAGGGCATCTCTCGTCTTTCTACACCTTCCTAGAAGTGATGAGATCTGTCTGGCACAGAGAGAGAAACTGAGGCTCAAAATATTGAGAAAAGGAGACTGCAGTTGTTTTCCTAGCTCTGTTAGGAGTTCTGATAAGGGATAGTTCATCCCAAAATACAACCTCATCCACTCGTTCATATGTTGCTTAAAACATAAATGTTTTTTTTTTCTTTCAGTGAAACACAAAACGATTTATTTAGCAGAATGCCATGCAGTTTAATGGCGGTGACAGCTGTAAAGCTTAAAAAATCACAAAATGTAGCCTTTTTTTTTTTTTAAATGATGCAATACTTTGCAAATATTCTGGCATAAACATAATATCAAAGATCATATCATATCATATATCATAATATAATCATCATAATATATATATATATATATAGTGCTGTTAAGCAATTAATCGCATCCAAAATAAATGCTTTTGTTTGCAGCATATGTGTGTTCTGTGTGTATTTTTTTAATATATATACACACATAAATACAGTATATTTTCTAAAATATTTACATGTATTTACTATATTGATATTTATATAGTTTATATTACAAATAAATCCATTTAATATATATAAAAACAACATTTCCCTGAAATATATATACATGCATATTTGTGTATTTATATAAACACTGACTGTATCTAACTGATGTAATATTATTTATTTTTGTTATGCTGCATCTTCTTATGAAGCTTGAGTGTTATGCAAATAATTTGTTTGCCATCATATCTGAATATTAAAACAATGAAGTTGGATGAGGTCAGTGGATTTGTAGACTTCAGTTAACACACCCAGAGTCAAGCAGAAGGCTCATGTTTCAGCACAGGCTATAGTTTTAATGCCACACCCAGTCCTCCAAGAGGAACGAGGTCAAAGCACAAGTCCTCTCATTCTCACTCTTTACTGTCCTTTTGTCCCTCCTCTGCTGCAGGTGCGTTTATCCCTGGAGTTCCCGTGCAGCCTGTGGTGTTGCGGTATCCTAATGAGATGGTAAGAATAAGCTCTATACACCCAAACAGGGAGTGTCTTACACTCATACTTGCTCTCTGCAGCTGTGTGTCTCCATTCATTAAAACTATGAATTTATTTTACAGTTATGCTTTTCTATCCACTGTCAGAACCATCTGTCTGTCTGTTATGTCTTTGTTTCCTTCTCTCATGAATAATACAAGCCCAGCAATCTCTTAGTGCACTTAGAGTGAAGGTTGTGCTGTCAGAGGAGCAAGGTCAAGTTCAAGTGGTTAGGTGTGTGTGTGGGATAGGTAGTTGCTAGGGAGGATACGGGCAGTCTAACCCTGTTCGAGATGCCAAGCCTATTCATTGCCTTCTTTCTCTTCTCACTTCCTTGACAGGATACAATCTCATGGACGTGGCAAGGGCCTGGAGCGTGAGTCTCTTGAGTTTACTTAAAGGGATAGTAACCCAAAAACAAAAATGATCATTATTTAGTCACCCACATTCACCTTTCTTCTGCTGAACACAAATATATTTTGAAGAACGGTTGGTATCCAAACAGTTTTAGTTCCCGGTATTATTATTTTTTTGGTCCATGCAATGAAGGGGGTGTGTATTAATGGCCAAGATATGTGCTTGTATATTTTTGTGAATTAAAATTGAATTCCATTATCTTTTTCAGGTTTAAGATTCTATGGCTCACATTATGTCAGCTACATAACTCTGTAGAGATAGAGGTGAGAACTTGCATTGTGGTATACTCATACACTTTAAGGCCGGGACACACCAAGCCGATGTCAATCAACTAGTGGTGAAGTGTTGTTGCCTCACGTCGGCAGCATCGGACAAAAAAGCTGCTCTCAAACACACCACACAGACTACAGCCCAGGCAAACTAAACACGTGCATTCTGCGCCTGCGTGAGATGAGTTAGCGATCTATATCTGCAGTTATCAATAGTAAATATTCATCATTCAAACAGAGAAACCCGAAAAAATAATATATACTAGAGAAACGCAGATATATGAAACGTAAACAAAGCAGTGCTTGCTTCACATTTTGAATGTCATTTACATTGATAAGTTTCTTCATTTTAAAACGGCTCACATATTGGAATGCTTGGGTAAGATCACGTAACATTAGAACTATTCTGTTTGTGCCACCTTCATTTACTTACTCGTTTTCATCACTTTCGCTTTAATTCTCCGGCACTGAATGATTCGCGAAACTAGGCATCCAATCAGAGTTCTCACTTTCCCAGATGGGTATTCAACACCGATTCAACATCCTTGCACCGATTCAGCTTGGTTTGTCCTGGCCTTTATAATATTATATTTTTATTTTATTTTTAGCGTTGAGCAACAATCAGTGTTCTATATATATTTATGAAGTGTGTATATATAAATACACACACATTCATGTATATAGTTAAGAAAAATGTTATGTTTATAAAATATATTTATATATAATATAAATTAAATGAATATAAATGTATACATGTACGTACATGTAAATATAAATAAATGAAAATATACGCGCACACACAGTACACACACACATATTATGTAATAAACTTTTTTGTTTTGGATGTGATTAATTGTTGGCCAGCACTAAATGTGAAGCTTTTATTTTGTATTTTCAGTTTAGGTTTTAGTCATTGTACATTTTTTTTTTTTTTTTTTTTTTTTCATTTTTAGTCATTTAGTTTCACTCTTAAATTTAGTAATTTAAATTATTTTTATGTATACATATAATTAATATTGTCTAATTTTAATAATCTGATTCAATCTAATTTCAAATCTAATATTGTTTTAATTAAATTATTTAAATTTTATTTTATACCTAAAATGATTTTTTACATTTTTAGTATTAGTTAAGAATAACAACACTGTGTTGTAAATATGCACAAATCAGTTTTGATGATAAAGTTCTGTCCAGTATCTTCCTACGTACACCCCATCAGAGGAGGAAAAGAAGGATCCAGCCCTGTTCGCCAACAATGTGAGACGTATCATGTCCAAGTGAGTGGATTTTAAAGAACAAAGCGTTATGACAGATTTTAATAATACTTCTGTTTCATACTGATAAAAATAAATTTAAAGTCTGTTTGTTTGGCTTTACATTTCTGACTCTTGAAAGGCCCTGTAATCAGTATTGTGTGTGCTTTCTCCATAGGGCGCTTGGGTTGCCCATTATAGATTACTCCTTTGAGGACTGTCAGCTTGCTATGGCCAAAGGCCCTCTGCGGTTGCCCAGACATACCTGTTTGCTGGAGTTTGCCAAACTGGTACGATGTTTAGGGTGAGTAGTGCAGTAGTCTTAAGCAGGTTGTCACATTTATAATAACATACACTTCTGTTACAAATTTGGTGATGGTATGATTTTTTATTTTTTATTTTAAAGAAGAAATTGTTTATTAAAATTTAAAACATTGAATTAATCGAAAGTGAGAGTAAAGACATTTATGATGATTTTAGTCCAAAAGATCAGAATCCGGGTTATTCGCCAAGTGTGCGCAAACACACTAAGAATTTGTTGAGGTTTTTAAGAAGCTCTTAGATAGACAGCAAAAAGAAAAAAGAAAGCAAAGCAGAAAATGCTGTATGAACAACCCAGCACCTTGTAAACAACTTTAAAGTGCCCCTATTAAGGGTTATGAAAGATTTAAATTTTGATTTTGGGAGTCTCCAAAGACAGGTTGACATGCATGCAAGGTCAAAAACACTTTGATTTTATTATGACATTTATTTATTTATTTGTTCAATGACTCCCAGACAATTCATTCAACGATTAATTTTTCCAAACCTGTCCGGTGATTGGTCGATTTCATTATTTAAAGCAGTGTTTGTGAGCTTTTAACGCTCCGAAAGTGGCACCTAGTGGCAGAGAATGAATTAGCATTTTCCTTCAGAACAGTGCAAAAATACCAAGGTGAGGCTTGGGACTTGTTTCGAAAATGAGAGACAGTAACTTTATACATGGCGCACTTTCAGATTTAAAACTTTGCAGGATGTTTTCATTTACTTAAAGCTGTGTTACACACTGCATGAAAGGTCATTTAAAGGTCGTAAATTCATAATGGGGCACTTTAAAAACATTTTTTTATCTGTTATCATGAGGATGTCCTGAGTTGGTGAGTGACTAAGGAATGACAATTGATCAGACCAGGCTTTATAACTAGAACAACAGGAAGAAAGCCAGTGGAAAGTTTCTTTCCTGTAGTTTCTGGAAGTCGGTCTGCCAGATTAGTGCTTGTTAGACCGAGAGAGCTGTTCTGTGCAGTGTGCTTCAGATGATCTCTGTAGCTTGTACTTTGGGTAGTCTGTGGGTGTCTTGCAGACCAGCAGGCTGGGATGGTCTTTTGAAATAATAGACTCTTATTGGGCGTCTGAGTTAAGTAGGTTGTAAGAGTGAAGGACAGTTTAGATGTCTCAGGGGAAAAAGGTGTTGGTTTGGTCACTGGGTAAAGCAGTCATCACCGCTCGCCTCTATATATCATAGTATTGATCTGTAATACTTCAGCAGATCCACACCATAAAGAATCCTTACGTTCAGTATGAGCAGCGCTGTGCTGACTGATGAAAAATCACACGCAGCCCTCTGCCTGCCAGCATAAGAGTAAGTTAAACATGGCCTTTGTTTGCTTTGAATTAGAAGCTGAGGATTGATTTTACACTGGCGCTAGAGCAGTCAGCCGGTTGGTGCTATTGCAATTCGTCTGGTAGTGAATATGGTGCCCTCTAGTGAATATGATGAAGAAATACAATCAATAAACGTTTGAAAGATGGCTTTGCTGTAATTAAAGATCACAGAATCACATAAATAAATTCATATTTTAAAGTATATTAAAATAGAAACCCGTTATTTTAAAGGGTAAAAATATTTGTATTGGTATATATGTGTGTGTGTGTGTACCTACAGTCTGTCAAATTCCAGGATGGCCTGATAATTATAATGAAAAGGTGGTGCAGTCTTTTTATGGGCAACATGGAAATGTTCAGGATTCTTTTTGTTTAAGACCAGTTACTGAAAATTAAGTTTTTAATTATTTTAGTGAAAATAATAAAACTAAATAAATAAAGGGATGTAAGTAAGATATGGTTAATCATAGGCCTGTTTCTGTTTTAGGTGTTGTCTAAGATAACGGGAAAAAAATTCTATGACCAGAACGAAAAATATGTCGGTAAACACAATATTTTGTATGAGTTATACAGTCATCAAGACAGGACTGAACCCAAGTAAGAGATTTCTCATCAAACCTAACTGCCTTTTATTTTCTACAATGAAATGGTATGGTCTACAGTAATACCAACATTACCAAAATAACAAAATTTGCCACCATAGACAGCAGTCCTTATTTACCTTAACCTTAATCTTTTGTAACATTATACATGTCTTTACTGTCACTTTTTTGATCAATTTAATACATTGTTGCTTAAAGATATTACTTAATAATAGATACAAAATATACCCTAAACATATTATATATATTTAAATTATTTGTATATATGTGTGTGTGTTTCTATTTCTATTACCAGATATGATTTTCTTTAAACTAAGTTTGTTTTATCATGAGTTCTGCAGTTTTTCCCGTGTTATTGGACTGTAGGATGCTTCTTCAAACTGTTCCCACAGCAGCTCAGCATCTCAAACATGAATTCATCAATCTATAATACTCTCTTGTAGTCTTGTAGCATTCAGTCTTTTGTTCTCCATCTTGTTCCTTTTTTTTTTTTTTTTTTTGGCAATGTCAGATGTGTCTTTTTCTTTGAAAGTCTTAAAAGCCCAGCATCTCATAGTTATCTCTGCACTGTTGGTGATGAAACCTCTGTTTAGTGTGCACTGTTCAACGCAGCTGCCAGCTGAGCTCCAGTCAGGGGTCTGTTTCTCGAACTAGAGACCCTGATGTTCTCGTCCTCTTGTTATTCTGGGTCGTCCACTTCTCTCCCGGTGCTGTTTAGATCCAGTTTGCTTTCTTCTAGGAAGACAGTAGCTCACTAATAAACCTTCATCTCTCAAAATAACATTTCAATCAGTTTGTAGAAAGACTGTGTTTTTTTTTAAACTACTACCAAGAAATGCAAGTGTACTCAATGCTTTCAAAGATTGTTATAGTTCATTGGGCAACACAAGCATTATTGAGTGCTAAATTGCATATTTTATTATTTTCACCAGGTGTTTGCACATTTGAAGAAAAAAAAAAGGGGGAATTTATTTTGTTTTGTCTCTCAGCTTGAAGACGGGGGTCACTGATGAAGTCCTGCATGACGAAGCCTCTAGGGCCCGTAAACTTTGTGGAAACAAACTGGACATGGAGGGATTTTCTCAGTACCTCAAACAACCCGTGACAGAAGCAGTACAGGACATCTTCTCGCTTTTTGAGGAGGTTAAACATTTATCAAAACATCTTGATTACATCATTACTGAACAGAAAACAAACTAACTCTGCCTATCAAACACATCAGTTATGTGTTTTCATGATGTCTGATTGTGATGACATTTAAATGAATTGTTTCTAGCACGGGAAGATGGATGTGAGAGAATATGTCATCGCCCTGTCTGTGGTCTGTAGACCTTTCAGATATCTGGAGACCATTAAACTGGCATTCAGGGTGAGTTGGGTTTCTACACGCTTATTGACAGACAAGCTTGAGTTTGTCATAATCTCACATTTTCTGTTTAGTAAATTATAGTTCTTAACGTTTATTTGAATATAATGAACCTTTTAAGGTCTTGATGGTAAGGAAAGACAGATGTTCTTTTGTCATGAACTTTAAAATATTGTCTTCTGTCCAGATGTTTGAAGCACAGGAGGATGGAGCGGTTGTAGAAGATGAGTTGGCTGTCATTCTGAAAACCGCTCTGGGAATTGGAGATTTTGCTGTTTGCTACCTTTTCAGAGCCATTGATTGTCAAGACAAAGGAAAGATCACATTTGGTAGGACCATTTACATTTGTTTACGTTAAATGTGATTGAGCTGTTAGGTGTTGCTGGCATTATTGTTGAGATTGCCTTCACTTCCTTATTATTTTGTGGTCATATTAACCAAAATTAAATCTTGTTTAACCCAATAACCAAACGTTATCCTGTTTTTTTATTTTTTTTATTTATAGCACTACTAAAAGAACCACAAGGGTTACCCACAGTGCTTATATACAATATATATACATCAATGGAATACAAATCATACATCAATGGAAAGCTCATTTTTATTTAGCGTTCAGATGATTTAAAAAAAATTGACCCTTATGACTGGTTTTATGGTCCCAGGTCACGTGTGTATAGTGGCGGTGTATTCCACAATCTCAGCCCCATTACTGCAAAAGCTATTATGAAATTATAATTAATTAGAATTTAATTCCCTGATTGAGACAACATATAATGGAATTTACACATTCATTTTGAGTGAAATATTGATGGGTTGAAACATATTTTACTCTGTTCAGTTCATAGTATCAGTAATATTATCATTGTGGATTTGGGTGTTTAATTGCATGTTAATTGCAATGAAGTAAAAATAGATTATAGTTCAAATTTCTATTAAATGCAGTTAGCTCAACTTAAAGTGCTTTTTTTAGATTTTTTTGGGTTGCCTTAAAAACATCTTTGTAAGTTCATGATTATTTCTCTTGTAATATGGTTGTGTACTGCAAATGTAGAGAAAGGCATAAAAATGTACTTTAATATAATTTCTTTCTAAACTAGTGTGTCATTTTTCAAATATATATATATTTACATATGTGTAATAATAAAGTTGCAATTTGCTAATTATATTTGAAATCCATTACTTTTGAATGTAATATCAAATAACCCTCTACAGTTATAAAGTCAAGTATAATCATTTATAATCTTTACATGTGTATTAGTATCTACGTGAACACATCAAAATAAGTGCACTTTTTTTAAAGCATGGCAAAATATTATTTAAAAAATAGTAACTTTTGATTGGATTTTCAAATTCTTTTCAAATGGCTACAGTTAAATGCACTTAAAAAAAACAAAACAAGGGACGGCAAAAAAAAGTTGACAAAAAAGTAGAAAAAAAATACTTCCCCTTCCAATTTTGATTAAAAAAAATAAAATAATCCAATTGATTTACAAGTTGGATTACAATGAGTTTACATCGTTGATTAATTCTCTTTGTAAACATGCTGTGTGTTTGTGGCAGATGATTTTTGCCGGTTCCTGGAGAACTGTCCTGATTTTGTAGAGCAGTACCAGTGTCTCAGTGAGCCGATCCCTCAACCCTCCAGAGAATCCACATCACCCTCAGAGTCTCAGCCTTCAACTAACGGCTTCTGTGCTGACTTCAGCCCTCGAGATCCCAGCACTCACAGCAAGAAACAGGACTAAAAGCAGCTTTTATTCTCACAGCCTGTCACCCTTGGTGTGTGAGGGTGTTTGTGTGTGCGTGTGTGTACTTGTGTGTGCAGGAGAGTTGATGACAGACCATATCGTAAAGCTGAATTGGGATTTGCATCTGGGTACATTACCCTAGGGATTATTCCAGAGTTTTGTTCAAAATCCTTAAGTTATTTTTTTATACCCCCGAAGAACATGTCTTACGAATGGAAACAAAACTGACTACACTTGTATACTTTTTTTTTTTTTTCTTAAGATTTTAATGGATTTCTATATAAAGTACTGTTTGCTTTATAACATGAGGTGTGGTTTTAATATACAAAAAACAAAACAAAAAAAAAACAAGTCTTGGCTGATGTTCTTTAGGGTGAGATGCAATATTACCAATGATGAGAGATTACAACGTGTACCACTTGCATAACAAATATATTAGTATAAAGAAGATGTGAGTGAAACGGTTTAGTCTTGGATTAGATTTTCAACGAATTGAATTCTTTTCAGTAAATCCTGGCGGACCAGGCTACCTAAGTACTAACCACTGACCTTTGAAAACTCAAAAATAATGAATGAAGATCTGATGACATTACTACAATGAATTATCCTGTAAATCTCAGTGCATTACTCCAGCACAAGGGGGCGCAATACAGCCACAAAAGTCAAGGGAGTATACTTCAATCATCATAGGACATTGTGCTGGTTCAGGTGATAGTATTTTAGAGAAGGTTTCCGCTTCTGATTTTGTAGGATATTATAGGATATGGCTTTTGGAAGACCTCTCCTAAAATATGAAATCATAGACTCACCGAGCCTGAGCATTACGATTTGAACGTTTGTTGTAAGTTATTGCACATGGTGTGAGGTAATACCATAATTTTTCATTAGTATGTAGATGTACCATTTAAACACCTCATAATAGCTGTTTTGGATTGGTATTAAACTAAATATTGGCGTTGGTTTTTAAAACAAAATTCCAGCACGTTGTATATTTAGCCTGACCAGGAATTTGCTACTCTGTGCTCCAATTTCACTTCTAAATAATTCTCTTAACAGAGTTTTTGATTTTCAAATGTCAGTCTTTCACATTCTCTCAGACAGCTTCCCATTCTCTTTCAGTTTTTTTCCTCTTGCTCTATTTTTCTTCCCTCGCCCACCTTTTTCTTTCCCTCCTCTCTGATGTGTCACCTAAGCCTACAATGTAAACACATGATGTCATTTGTTAGAGAAACTTACATAAAAGAGTTTCTCTGCACCACAGGGTGGCGCTATAACATTAACAAAACGCCCCTCATCTGGCTCTGCTGAGAGGAAAAGCATTACATCACCTCTGCTGTAAAAATAGACTAAGAATTGCTTCTTGGGTTCTATGGCAAGCCATTTTATTATTTAATCTATAAACCGCACTAGTATCTATTTCCAAGTTACTAGTACTAATTTTTAGATAGTAGTATCTTTTACATTAAGTACTAGTGCTTATTCTTTAGGTACTAGTGTCTTTTCTAAAGATACTAGTACTTATTCATTAGATACTAGTACGTTTTCATTAGATACTAGTACTTATTCCAATAGTGACTAGTACTTAA
>JAUMHE010000072.1:5291799-5303429 GCA_032359235.1 Enteromius mattozi
AGGGACTAGCTACTGCTTGTCTCTGTTTCACTCTCTCTGTTCTGAAGCAGCTCCACCTCATCTTTCCAATATGAAAATTATTGAGATATGATCATATTGAGTCTGACATTAAAGTAGCATTCAGAATCTTGTGTCTAAAATGTTATATATGGGGGGAAAAAGACGAGTTATCTCTCAAACATGCATATCTTAATTTGATGTTGCTTTGTATTAATTTTGTTCTGAAGATGTCGAGTTACTAATGTGCAACTGCGTGCGGCGCCGGCAGGATCACTTGATTGTTTTTGCCTTATAAAAGTGGAAACAGCTTACAATACTCGTTCATGAATAAGGCATTGTTCGAAACTATTCTAAATATTTTTATTTGTGTACAATCACAATAAAAACAGTTGTGCTTTCGTAAAAAAAAAGGAAACAATTGGATGCCTCTTTCTAAAGAGGGCATCATAGAAATGAACTGAAATTCTGCATATAGGTTGCTAGCCTACTTGTTGCAGTTTTTTATGCGGCTCTTTGCTTGTATAAAATTAATCACTGAGAATGAATTTAGCTATTTTTAATGTGTCACATTCAATTTTTAATTCAAATTTAATTGTAATTTAACATAATCTTGTTGGTTAATAATGGGTTAACGACTGTCGGTCGGTTAGGAAAAATAAAATAACCAAAATTCCTATTTCCAATGCAGTCTAATTACAGTTCATCAGGAAAAAATATATATATATAATACAACTGCACCTGCTTATGAATAGCTTATTGCTTGATGATGAAGTATCTAGTCTATGACAAAGTACAAAAACAAAAACTCCTTGCTAAAATCATAATTAACTTGACATAAATAAATGTCATAATTAAAAATCATAATCAGTGTCCTGCTCGGTCCTGCTGTGACGACGTGAGGTTTCTAAACCTGATTATTTCTAATTAACGTGATTATTTCTAAATGAAAACTTTAAACAAAATAAGGATATTACTTTTAAATATTACTTTTGGAATAGCCAATCACTATTTCACTATAATATGCAAAACTGAGTATTTAAGAATAAATATAAGAATAAATATAGCTGCTAGACAAAAGCAAAGAAATATATACATAAATAAAATAAACTAAAAAATAGATTTCTCTACACTGGATAAAAAAGTAAGGATGTGCAAATGTGAACCTCAGAGTCATTAATTATATTTGTTATTTTTAGCCAAATTAGGGTTTTGTGAGCAATGAGGACTCAGTTAATGTAATTTCTTTTCATTCATTCTCGTCGCCGAAGGGCGCCCTCCCGCAGAAACTTCACAAGTGAGCTTTAGTTGTTTACGCACTGTAGCCTCCGAGCAGAATAACGTGCAGATAGACCTTTTACTGATGAAACATGAAGAAAATGAACAATGATTGCAACAATGTATGGGTTTATCTGTGCTTTCTAAGCCATCTCTGGTATTTTTATAAGAATAAAGTATATTTAAAATCCAATGCCAATTGACAGCCTTTATAAGAAAATGGCATGGTTTCTGCCTCATTTTGTTTATTGTTAATATAATATACTGATAAAGTTATTTCAAACGATTGACTGATCTTACGAAGTGAATTTGGAGTAAAAAAATGTCAGTATACTTTTTTGTTGGACAACAGGTTTGTAGTTTTGTTTTCATTGTAAACAATTAGCAAGATGGGCTAAAATACAAAGCCGGTTAGCCCTGTTTAATCAAATTAATTCAGCATTTCAATGTATTGTATTGCCTTGTTGACTCTGATTGGACACTTGAGAGGTACTTATGTTTATGTAATGATCGGTTTAAATTAAGATATCTCCAAATGCATTCTCACTAGTTCTTTATGAGGTTGAGGATATCTCCAAATGAACAAGTACTGGTAGTTATTTTGTTTTGATATCATCTTTTCATTTTGACTAGTAATCATTGCAATAGTGACTAGTATCTATTTAAATACTACTAGTAAGCATTCATTAGATACTAGTACCTATTTAATAGATACTAGCAGTTATTCATTAGGTACTGGTACTTTATTAGACACTAGGGTTTTTTGTAATTATTACTAGTGACAATTCTAATCTTACTAGTCAGATCTGCTTTTATACTCGTCTTATGTTATGACTAGTCCAAATGGCTACAGTAGAGTTCAAATAAAAAACTTACTAATAAAATAAAAAATCTTACTAGTAACATTTTGAATAAATACTAGTATCTGATAAATGTGTACTAGTATCTATTGAATAAGTACTAATATCTTTTGAATAAGTTCTAGTATCTAATGAATAAGCACTATACCTAATGAATAAGTACTAGTATCTAATAAATAAATACTAGCATGATTAAGGATTAGAAACTTAACAAAAGACACTAGTACTTAAAGAATAAGCACTAGTAGCTAAATAATAAGCACTAGTACTTAATGGAAAAGATACTAGTATCTAAAAAATAAGTACTATAGTAACATGAAAATAGATACTAGTGCGGTTTATAGATTAAATGTTAAAACGGCTTGCCATATGGGTTCTTGAAAGTGGAGCATTTTGCCACCTGTGTCCAAGCTGTTAATAGATAATGACATCATCTGAAACGGCTCATGGAAAGCAGGATTTGACACTCGGATGGACTGAATGGATGAAGTTGCTATGCAACCTGGTCATCTGAATTAGCCAAAGTGCCCTTGAAATTCTCCTCCAGTGTAATTCTTTGTTCTTCGCCTTGCTTTTACGTGAATGAATGGACTGAGCGGAGTCACATTTGTGTGGTCTGAAAGCATGCTTCTGTAAGCTCGTTTATACTTATTCAGCTCCTTCATTATATAGTGCATATACAATCTGGATTGAGAAGCACGTGAGAATTCAGGGATGTGTGTAATGGGTCGCACATGATTTTAAAATGTCCATTTCCTTACAAACTGTTGCACAGGCTATCCTGTGGAGAAACGTCACCCAATGATGGCTCTAACGATTAGAAACCAATACATCAGGGCATCTGGATACGTCTACATTTGCGTAGTTATCAGTCGGACCCCAAGACGTGTAGCCTTACGGCGCGCATTAATATGATAACGATATAGGGACTACGGAGGGTGATATTAGGAAAGCATACGTTTCATCTCGTCTGTCTGTCCTTCTCCGTGTATAATCACTCTCTGTCTGTATTTGATGAGCAGGGAGAATTTCATTAAACAGCCGATATGGACTTGTCTCGTTCGCCGTGCCTCGGGCTTCCTCCGAGGATCTGCCAGCATATATGTGTGTGCCGCTATTCATATATGCAAACATTTCTGTCAAATCTCTCAGCACCTGACAGCAGTGTGAACCCAATAAACCAGAGGCAGATAAGAGCTGGCGTCAGTAGGCAGAACTAATATTATTTGTGCAGTGGAAAGCGTGTATCTGTCACGGACTGAGAATTGATGGTTTTGTGTCACTTTTGTTTAATAATGATGTGGTAATCTCAATATGCCCACTGGCTCGAGCTCTATTAAAGTTCAAAAGATTATCCAAATTAAAATCTCATTTGAAATATTGCTTTTTGCCAATATTTTGACTGGAGGTGGATTCTATTGGATGCGATATTTCTCACTTAGCAATCCAATTAACATTTTATGTTTGACAAACTGCAACGACGGCAAATAGAAACGGGGCTGCGCGACTGTGAAGTCTTATAATGGGGCTTTCAAAGATACTGAACTCGCTGCAATAAAACTTTTTTAATTTCACGACAGACCAGATTTAAATATGGGCAGCGATGACTCGACTGTGGCTGTCAGAAAACAAAAGCAGAAAAACAGTTTCCGTATCTTTGCGGTGACAGTGGATGTCAAGGCTCTTATCGTGAAGACAGATTTTCATTCATCGTTGCATAACATTGAATTAGCTCTAGTGATTGCTTGCCAGAATGTGTCTAGTTAGTGTGTGTGTCTGTATGTCTCATCAAGGGTGATCACAGCACACTGTGGCCTGCAGAAGCACTGACTCAAATGAGGGACTTGATCACCTGTCAGCTGCTCTCTTATCAGCCAGCATATTTTAGAAGCAGAATTTTAAAAATATAAGCTATATGTAGGCTAATATACTTAGAATTAAACCAAGAGACTCTCTTTTTGGGCCTCACAACAACTTACTAATGAAAAATAACACTTTGTTAATGTTACATGCTTTCACATTAGTTAATTGCTATACTTATTGGATAATAGGTGTCAGAGACCTCAATTATCTCCCATACTTAAAAAAAAAAAAAAAAAAGTATTAGTAATGTTGCATTTTGGAGTCTTTCATGAGTAAACAGCAGTAAGCTCTTAATTGTGGTTTGAAACCTTGAGCGAATCAGCATCACTCACCAGTGGCCAGAGTTCATAGGTTCATTGAATTTCTGCTGTGTGCAGTTTTTCAGAACAGCGAGTCATTTTCCACAGCTCAGTCAATGGAGCATGTCAGTTTCATCTCATTTCTCCAAACCCCCACCTCACAGCGAACAGACCGCTCTGGTGTGACAGACCCTCCGTGTATCCGCCTGTCTCTCTGCTCAATGCAGCTTAGATACTCAAACAGACAAACTGTAAGTCGTCAGTAAGCGACATTGTACGGCACCTGAGTGATGGATGTAGAGAAAAACTGACCTACCTGCTCAAGATGACCTGGAGGGATAGTTCACAAAAAAAATATAGAATATTCTGTCATTTACGCACCTTCATTTCGCTCTAAACTTGCATGGTTTTCTTGTCTTCTGCAGGACACACACACACACACACACACACACAAAGAAGAATGTTTAAGCTGTTCAAGTCAATGGGAAAATAAACATAATTACAGAAATTAACTACAGATGTAATTATAGGTATTTGTTAACTATAAGTACAATATAAAAACATGTACAAAAGCTGTCACGCAACCTTTTCAAAGGGACGTGTTCATACACAAATGGTCCATTTTGGTATCTAAAAGGTATGTAGTACTTAAATTGTACATATTTGAACTTAATAGGTACAAAGGTGTAACTTTTAAAAAGGTACCGTCCTAGTAACAGCTTTTGTACCTTTATTTCTGAGAGTGTACACAATAACTGTTACCTGATATCTTATGCATAATCTTATTGTGGTCATACTGTATTGTAAAACACCTTTGCTGCTATTGAGGTTGGATATGGGTAAGGTTAGGGACTAGTTTGGTGGTATGGGTAGGTTTAAGGGTAGGTTAAGTTGCAAGGGATGCGTCAGTAGTGTAATTATAAATGTAAGTGCAGAAAGATGTAATTACATATAGGTTTTTTTTTTTTTTTTTACAATATAAGTACAATGTAAATACATGTATGTATACAATAAGTGCATTGCACTAAATTATTAATTTAAAAGTACATAGTAGGCCACTTAATATAAGGTGGGACCAAAAAAGTCCAGAAAATGTGAGCATAGTGCATGATATCAAACATTCAGGATGTATTGTCACAATTTATACCATGACTAACCCACACTATCCCCAACATAAAAAGAGTGCATATAGGTAGGTCACCCTGAGCGCATATTTTCAGCACATCCAGACACTCATCAACACGCTGTAGTATTCATCTGGTGTGGCTTTTCTAAACAAACACGTGTTAACAACCTGCCAACACATTACAGGCATCAAGCACATGACCTAAAGCCGTAGACAAACAACATTTCTTCCCGTCTCGCTCTTGTTTTCTGAATACGTGTAGCTGCAGAGGAGTGAACGATTCTTGATGATGGCTCTACGTGTGGAGCGCTGGTTAATTGATTGTTAACAGCCCACGTACTGTGAGCTATGACTGTTATATGAGGGAAGGTGACTCACGGCGAGCCCGCGCAAGAGAATAAGGGAGAAAGCAGTTTATTGGAAGCAGGGAACAGGGTTGGGATGAGTCATCGCTGCTTCCTGCATCTATTTACAGTCACTCAGCCTGCCTACAAAATGAAAAGTGGCTGCTGTTTTTACAAAAGATCCCACCTTTCTGAGTGTGGTTGTCTTTCATTCACACCATCAATAAAGGGAAAAGTGCCAATGAACATGATCTTTCGGAAAACTAATACTAATGCTTAAAATAACACACAAAAACGTCAAGTGGATTGAGTATGCTGACATTGATTTATTGGGTTTGTTTAGAGAAGAGCATTTATACACACTGACATAATGAGACGGCAAAATTAGTCAATCACGGTGTTGTGTACAGCAAATCCCATAAATAGTCTTTCTCGCAACTGCAGCTCATGAAAGAGTAAAGGGCAAAAATGCAGTAAGAAAACAACTGTTACCTGATATCTTATGCATAAGAGAAGAATATCTCATAGAAAAGATAACAGGGATCCAGAAATAGAGACAGAACGAGAGCAGGTTTGTGCATATTGTTGTGACAGACTGGCATTTCTACAGTGTTTGCAAGGCAGCTCTGTATTGATATTGCTCAAACATCCTGGAAAGAGTTTGTTCTAAACTGATAAGCTAACTTCTGAACCTTATCCTGAATTAAGCCAAACTGAACAACGTAACATCAGCATTTGCATTAATTCTAATATGCAAATTCACTTCTCAAAAAAAACCCTCAAAATTATTTTAAATGTTAAAAACAGTTGTGCTGCTTCAAAATCGTGATATATTGATGAATACAAATTTAAAAATGTAAAAAATTGTAAGTAAAAAAAACCTTACTGACTCCAAACTATTCAGAACTTTCTTTTGCTGCCTTGCAACCACTTAGTGGCTCTTCATTTGATCAATAATGTAATATACAAAAATACAAAAATGATTTTGATAGTTATATAAGTGCTGGACAACAGATGGCACAGGTACTTGCCAATTTCATTCTTTTAACACATAACTGTCAAACACAAATAAGACACTCCTACATTTCTCATTGAAATAAACAAGGAGCTTTTGTTGACTGCTTGAACAGACATCGTCACACAGCTTTTTTACGAGCAATGCTGAACTTTATCGTCCTTAGCGAGAGGAGATACTCCTCCGTCACTAGAGACAGGGCTGGGAGGCTTCATTACAGGGTCTGCTGGGCTTCTCATTGCACTCTGCACTCTGGTTCCCCTCTTCCGTTCTCCTCTCGAGTCTTCCTGTTTTGCAGGAGTTGTGGAGAAGTTAGACATCAGGATTCCACCCGCCATCAGAACCCCTCCCAGAGTGAGGAGCCCCGTCCCGACCAGAACACATATGTGAAGTGAGTGATTGTGACGCATGGCCTGCCGGTCCACAAACAGCAATTCTCCCTCACCGAAAGCCTCAATTCGAGTGGGGATGGAATAGCCCACTGTCAAGACCACCAGCCCTACTGACAGGAGCACGAATCCAACGGCAAGAGAGACCTAAGGGTGAACAAGTTTGACTTAGTTTAGAACTCTACTGAAAAGACATGTCAACGCTAAAAGTTGCTTGATGTGATTGAGAGTTGGTGATATGAATCTGAAAGTAAACAGCTGATTATGCATGTATGACCCCTGACCACAAAACCAATCATCATTTTTTAAAATGAATACAAAGCTGAATAAATAAGCTTTCTATTGGTGTATGGTTTGTTAAGATATAGAACAATATTTGGCAGTTTAAAATCTGGAATCTGAGGGTGCAAAAAAAATCTAAATACTGGGAAAATGTTTTTAAGTTTTAAAATAATTACGGTAGAAAATTTACAAAATATCTTCATGGAACATGATATTTACCTACAACCTGATCTCACAGAATTTAGTGTAATGACCACGGACTATTAACACATAATTCCGTGTTAGTATTACAGAATCTTCGAAAATTCTGTGATGGACTCACGGAAAAGATTACAATGTAAGTCAGTGACAGGCATCAGCCGTGATCAACCTAATATCCTAATGATTTTTCCAAAGTGGAATCAATCAAATTTGGTTTTGAGTTCAACACGCAAATCATAAAACAACATATACAACATATATCACAGCTGCACAACAAAATTTAAATATTAAAAATAAGGGTTCCACATTGGCATTGGCTCCATAAACAACCTTTAACATCAATGGAACCTTTCCATGGCGCAAAAAGTTCTTTATGGTGGAAAAAGGGTCTTCAGACAATCAAAGTGTTCTTCACACTAAGAAGAAAAAACTTTTTTTTAAGAACTGTTAACTGTAAGGTTCTTTTGGGAACCAAAAATGGTTCTTCTATGGCACTGTTGATGAAAACTTATTTCTTGAACCTGTATTTTTCAAGAATTTTCAAGAGATTCTTAAAATTCTCTTCACTTTTCACTGAAAGCGTTTTTTTTTGGAACCCAGAATGGTTCTTCTATGGCAGTGATGGAGAACATTGATCCTGGATGGCCACTTTCCTGCAGAGTTTAGCTCCAACCCTAAAAAAATGACCAACCTGTATCCTGAAGACCTTGATTAGCTTGATCAGGAGTATCTGATTAGGGTTGGAGGTAAACTCTGCAAGGACACCGACCCTCCAGGATCAACGTTCCCCACCCTGTTATATGGCAAGTTTGTCCAAACCTGTTGCAGAATTTAGTTCCAACTCTAATTAAACATACCTGAACCAACTAATCAAGATCTTCAGACTTATTAGAAACTGGGAAGTGTGTTGAAGCTATACTCTACAGGATATTGGGTCTACAAGGACAGGCTTGGACACCTCTGTTCTAAGTCATCTCTGCCAAAAAACTTTTGTAAACTTTAGGAGCATCTGATAAACTCTAATACCTTCCAAAAGCTTGAGCTCCACCGCAGCAGTGATCTCTGGCCCTGAAAGTCCTCCTGCTGCTCCCTCATTGAGGCTGTGCACTCCTCGTAGAAGTGGTGTAAATAGGAGCGCACTCCAAAGACATGACAGCCGGAGTCGACGTTGTGACCGGACCCACAAAACTCAGAGCAAGAGGCCATCTCTCAGACCTGAGATTATAATCACATATCATTAAAAGACATCCTAAAATATTGAAGAAAGCAGTTCTTAAGCTCCTCAGCTTTATTAGTCATATTTCAGTTATACAACAGTTTACAGCAATTCATCTAAGCCCATAATTATATATCTTTTTTTTCTTTTCGGTTTATAGTGCATTTTTTCACCACAGCCTTATTTAATTTTATTCCACAGACAGCTAAAGTTTATTAAACATCCATCTTGTCAGGGGTAAATTACCCCTTTAACCTAACATACAGCTATCACTTTGTTTATTATTACACAGTTTTAATAATTGCAGGTTTTACTGTTTTTTGAATGTCAGCCACATCCATGTCTACTATAGCTGATGTTGTCTTCAAAAAGAAAAACCACCCACTGATGAATCACACACTCTCAGAGACATAAACACTTCACTGCCTGTCATCTACACTCTCAAGAGCATCATATTGTAAATAATTGAGTTCATATACGATAGTTTGCATGTAATATTTCCATAGATTTGCTTATAGTAATACCAATGATAACCTACAATTTAACTGTACACTAAACTATAGCCTACACCCCTAGTTATGGATTAAAATGCAGTTTAAACAAAGAGTTTATTTGCTCTATAATTAAGTTTAATCAAGCCCTTCATATTCTGAATGCTCAGGGGGCAATGTAAATGCTTCATTAGCTAAAACTGAATATCAGAATAACGAACACAGAGGCTTAAAAAGAGAATAATGCAAATTAGTTCATAAATCATTTGCAGAGTAATCGTTCATATGCAAGCCAGGGCACAAGTTTTTTGGTGGGACAACCGCAAAGAAAAGAAAAAAAAACGTATTTTCACACGTTTATGTAACTATATATAAAAAAGTGTATTAGGCTAAATGATTGCTCAGGGCTCATACTTAGCGGTAAATAGTCACCCAGAAATGATGGACTGAGGAGGTAGCCATAGCAACAACAGCAGACCGCAAGATCATTATCAAACAATTATATCAGCGAACATAGGTCATTATTTATTACCATAAAGTGGATTCATGTCTCATAAAACCTTTAAAAGGCTAAGAAACTGACTAAAAGTCGACTTTGAAGCTCTTTACAGTAGCCCATATTTTGCACACGAATTGCTGTGTGCATTCGGAATCGAGGAATATCACAATTTGTGTCAGAAACACAACCATATACAGTATGACAAAGTGCAGATGAGAATGACTCAACCTACTACTGCTTGTTTATGACAATGCATCTGCAGCAAAAATCAATCATCGAAGCAACTATGCTTCCGTAAAATTCACTCAATATATTTTTCTTATATATGCTATCTACACGATCAAACCCAATGTCTTATAAGCACAGGTTTATGCAAATATGGCTGTGCGGAATCGTTACATTTACTGCGATTAAATCAAGCGGAGAGATGCAGAAATATCGGCGACAGCAATAAACATGTCAATAAACGCAAAGTCAATAAAGAGGATTTAACGAGTCTGCGTAATTATATAAATCACAATGGACATCGGAACATTAAAATGCCACATGCAAAGGATATTGCAGCTACGTCGCTATTAAAACTCATTTAAATGACATCCCTCATATTACACTCATTTTCATAGTCGGTTTATGATAAGGCGCTTGCCCAACAAAACGATGCATCTGTGCTCATGTATCTTATTGTTTTTTAATATAAAATAGGTCAAATAAATTAGGCTACTACCGAATGTTCAGTAATCGATCCCTGTTGCTTGCTTTCTTGTCTTCATCAGCCAAAGTTTACATCTGCTGGAGTGCGCGCAATGCGCATGCGCGGCTGATCTCCACAGCCACATGTAGCCTATATGCGCCTTCTCGTTCGTTTTATTTACAAATTGCGACATCTACGTAAAATAATTATAATAATTAAATAAAAAATAATGTAGAAATACGTAATGTAATGACCTTTTAGATGCACGTCTTTCAACCTGCACAAGTTATCCAGCAAACATTTAGACGTGTAAAGACCGTTGAAAAGACGTCCCTCCGTCACGTCCCGTTATGGTTGAAAAATAGTTCCGAAATGAAAATTGAACCGACGTCTTTGACGTCTTCTGGCCGTGAAATGCACGTCTTTTCTGGACGTCCAAATGTCATCTGGATGTTTATAATAAGATGTGCTGCTGCATAATTTACGTGTGTACATAAGCCTGCACATAAAATAATCACACACTTATTTTCTAACATCGTACACATTTGCTGAACTTGACTAAGGTTTTAAAAAGGTCCTGTCATCGCTGCATCAATGTCCGAGTCTGTAGTATTTAGGCTTCAGCGTCTGAGGGAAGATAATTTGAATATTAAAAAAAGGGCAAAGTTAAAGGTAAATGATCTAAATTAAAATATAATGGAACAAGATTGTACATACTGTACTGTGTGCCCTGTGTGCTCTTGAGAAAGACCCTTAAGTAGGTGTGTAACTGTGTGAAAGTGAACAGGATCATTTCTGATAAAGACATGCATTCTTTTAGACAATGTCCCCCAAATAAATTAAAAGGGATCCAATAAAAAATACATTATAATACACACAACACAAGAGATTTTTGAATGTCATAATGGCAACATGTTAAAGTAAATGTTAACATTTTTGCTTATTGGACTTGTGGAGGAAAACTGGGAAACTACATAAACATACATACTCCTGTTGTTTGTGCTAGTGTTTATTGCTTCCTCTACAATGACAAGGGTAATCATCTCAAACCTTACTTACGTTCTGATGCATTACTCACA
>JAUMHE010000072.1:5312112-5328536 GCA_032359235.1 Enteromius mattozi
AAAACATCAGCCAGAAAGCATAGGAACTGAAAAGTGGTCTGTGGTCACCACCTGCAGAACCACTCCTTTATTGGGGGTGTCTTGCTAATTGCTTATAATTACCACCTGTTGTCTATTCCATTTGCACAACAGCATGTGAAACTGATGGTCAATCAGTGTTGCTTCCTAAGTGGGCAGTTCGATTTCACAGAAGTGTGATTGACTTGGAGTTACTTTGTGTTGTTTAAGTGTTCCCTTTATCTTTTTGAGCAGTGTGTATAGGTATAACATTAGTTAAATTGCAAGATTTTACTGATATTACTTTATTATGACTTTATTTTCATAAATTAAGTAATCAAGTCTCATAAAAGTCACTTTATACTCAAAATTTTGACTTTATTCACAAAATATTACTTGAAATACAACTAATATTATGATTTAACTTCATTATTTAACTTAATTATCTACTACTTTAATTTCTCAATATAAAAGTTTTTATCTCATAATACTACAAATCTATTATATATATATATATATATATATATATATTATTGCTTCAGATCATCATTTTTTTATTTTAACGTGGGACCAAAACATTGCCATACTGATGTAGTACTGTTTTTTGCTTTCAAGTGAACTGATTTGGTAAGAGTGTTTAGAAATGTTAAGGTCATATTTATAAACAGTGTTTATGCTTTAAGGGTTAACATACCTCACAGAGACCTTTAGTGGAAAGATTATCCTACACACTTGCGGTGATTCTTCAGGGATGTCTTACCTACACGTCTCTGACACTGACCCTCCCTGTGATGACCCGTGCTGGCAGAATGATGACAGCATGTCTAATCTAACCCAGCGTGGACATGAGCAAGACTGGGCTTATCCAGCACATAGGCCTTGAGTTTCCAGCCTCTGTGGGAACGATGTGATAAAGTGGCATGATATTCCCTCCAGGAGACGCCACGAGTGGAAAAAAAGAGCACAGAGGTCTGCGTCAACATTGGCCATTAGCGTCCCACAAATCAGGTGAGTTAACGGGGGAAATAGCTTTCAGACTCTCCCCTCTGGAGGAGCCACAGAGAAAGCGCCCCGATAGTCCTGCACAGCTAGCCATTCATAGAACCCCAATTTACGGGCGACCCCAGAACAGGGCATCTTTGTGTGGAGGCCTTCACTGTACCAAATGCAGCCGCATAAATTATGCTTTTATTGGGCACCTTGCCCGTTCCTCTCCATAACCTTAGCTAAACTTTTTTCCATTTTTGAAAGCATGTAACTCTCTGACCTTCTCCTCCTCACTGCAAAAAATTACATGATCAATAAGTCATGGCAACATATGTTTTTCCGTAAGTTAAATACATTACATTACATTACTACATTAAAATAATTTTAATTCAATTCAGTTCAATTCAATTTCAAATTCATTTTAATAAGGTTATACGAGAATCAGTAAATCATCATATGAGATTATGACCCTTTGATGTTACATTTCTCATTTTATCTTCATATGACTTTAGTCTCTTAATTCTTGTAAATATTGATATGATCAATTTTATGATAATTGTTGAAATGATATAAAATTGTATTAATTTTTTAAGTTTAATATAACTGATCTGAAAGATTTGAAAATTAGAGTTGAAATGACTTGTTTAGCCAATCTGATTATAGTTAAAATAAAAATTGTATATAATATAGGCAATATTAAGCATTTTCAGGTTTTAGAAAAATGTCCTCATAATTATAATTTTTTTTTTCATAATATTACGACTTTAGTCTCATAAAGATATTATTCTTGTAAAAATGGTATGATCAATAAGTCAAGGCAACACGTTTTTTTTTTTCATTATTTTAACACATACAATTAAAAATGTAAAAAAACTTGAAAGGAGCTGAAATGACTTGTACCGAATAAAAAAAACAAAAAATATAGTATTTGTGACATTATAATAATTATTATAATAAATTTGTGTGCTGTTTAACCTTTCAAAATAGTTTAACCAATTTTAAATTCAACCTGATTTTTTTTCAGTCAGTCTAATGACTTGAAATTGAAATGACTTTTACAGGCAACTGATTTTATTATAAAAATCATAATATTATGACATCATAAAATTATTAATATAATTTTGTCATAAATTAATATAATACAAACGTATATAAAATAAACATTAAGTTATTATAATAAATTTGTTTGATGTGTAACTCATCAGAATAATTTTACCAATTTCACTTTTTAAGTTATACGAGATTCAACCTGATTTTAGTTTACTATAACCAAAAAAAAAAAAACGTTGAAATGAATTGTAAAGTCAGTTTTTATGTACAAGTAGATGGACTTTTTTTTCCAGCTCTTGGCTTTTTCATCCAGTGTCTTTCTTGGTAAGTCGTCAGTGGAGTTCCACATACTGGCTTCTTTTTATATCAATCCATATTTCCTGCTGAAAGATGGTCTGTTGAGTTAATTATCTTGCTCCGTTTCCATACATAGAGGCTGAAATGCAGTGATAAGAAGCAGAGTTCTGTGCTTCTGTAATGAGCTTTACTATGAGTAATGGATGTAGGCTACAGTGCTGGGTAATGTCAATGACAAGACTCCAGCGCTCTCTTAATTACCTGCACATCCAAACCTGGCGTAACATGGGTCCATCTCCCCACTGGGTTGAAGGATCTGTCATACCTTGTGAAGCACCCTGACAAACTGGGGTGCAAATCGGCCCCCGTGTGGATGATTCTGCTGGTCATCACCGTTAGCTTGACCTTTTCGCGCAACCAACGCCGTCCCCGAGCTGTGCGGTTTTCAGAAACTTCTCATAAAGCATAGAGATTAAAAAATGTGATGCATCAATGAAACATTACATGAAATACAGAGTAGGCGTCACTCACGACGGTGTGAATCCACTGCACTTCCTGCACCTGTCTGCATGTAATGAGAAGGCTTTGGGTCTTAATGAAATTTAGCATTGCTCTCGCTGGAATTAAAACAGCTGCTGCAATCTGCAGAGATGGAGGTGGGCTGACAACACCTCCAATGGCGCTAATTAGACCAGCCAAGGAGAGGAAACTCACAGAGCATATATTAGGAAGGACCATTTTGCCAAGAAACGTTCAATATTTCCATACTGGCAGTGCAAAACAATTAGAGACATTCAGAATGAAATGTAACATAAGGCGAGAAAAGTTTGGTGAAGAATTTTGTTTGGTAAAGCTGCTTGTTAATGCAGAGCGAGGATTATGCATCCTTTTATTAATACAAATGATGCTCGGATTTTAAAGTGTCAGATTGTCAAAGCATTTTCCTGCCGTGCGCAAGATGTGGAACATGCCTGGGCAAAGTTCCCGCTCCTTTCTTCCCTGTTTCTCCCATTATCACTATTGTTTTCTAACGGACAAAAGAAGAAAAATGGTAGAGAGAGAGAAAGAGAGGGAGGAAGACACAGAGTGTTTTGATCTCAGTGTCTTTCAGAATAGAAAGATTCAAGCTGAGCGCTGGCACACAGAGGCGCTCACCTCACAGGACATATACAGTGACTGCAGTGTTTAGAAGTTTTACTCTGGGTCCTTTGTGGTGTTGGTGCAGTTTTGCCAAGAGAATAAAACATGAATAGCATTTCTTTTTGTTTTTTCCCGCCTTTACAAATGTAATGCATGTACATTGAAGATTTCCCCCCACTTGTCTCATGTGTAAGGCTGCATCAAACACAATCTTTTTGTGGTTATTGTAAAAACACATGACAGACACGCAAAGTGAATACATATAATACTGTTCAAAAGTTTGTGGTCGGTAAGGTTTTGTATAACACTATTATACCCACCAAGGATGCATTCATTTGATTTTAAAGAAATAATTCCATTTATATCTGTTTCTATATTTTAATATTTATAATAAATGTAATGAAATGTACTTTTGGTTATCATTCTAATATGTTGATTTGCTGTTCAACAAACATTTATTATTATTAGCAATGGTGAAAACAGTTGATTTCATTTAAATGAAATCTTTCTGACCCCATACATCTGAATGGTAATGTACATTTATGTCTAGAGTATGTGTTTGTATCTATGTTTTCATCTTATTCAAATTATGTCTTGACCTATTTTTTGAAACTTGTACCTCTTTAAAGGCAAACACTGTATTCTGGGCTGTCAATCAACAAAATTGCAAGCAACATGCGGAGGAATATTTTTACATTTTTATGCATCTGTTGGTTTGTGATATACACATGGCTCCCTGTGATCACCATATCAGAAGGAGATCTGACTAACAACACTAAGATCACTGAGAGTAAGAAGAAAATCCTACAATATGTATATATGTATAAAAAAAAAAAAAAACATGCCTGTGCACTTAAGAAGCATATATTTGCTAAAACATTGCTAAAATGTCATTTAATTGAATTAAATTTTTAATGTATTTACAGACATGATGCAAAATGAGGCATTCTGATATTAGACTGACAACAAACACACATCATCATAGAGGAGAATTGGGTTTGGGCAAGATTTTTATTTTTTATTTTTTTCCCACCAAAAATTAAGTTAAAGTGCCCCTGTTACAGATTTTTGAAATTTCCCTTTCATGCAGTGTGTAAAACAGCTCTAAGTGAATGAAAACATCCTGCAAATTTTTAAATCTGAAAGTACACCGTGTATGTCATGCAAGTTATTTTCTCTCAAAATAGTCAACTTGAAATAACCGAAACGATTCATTTTTAAAACGAGTCCCAATTAAGCCATTTCATATTGATGTCAAAATGAAATATTATCATATTGACGCCCACTTGTTATGCTTTTTGCATTGGTCTGAATGAAAATGCAAATTCATTTTTTGGCACTAGAGAGAGTTAAAAGAGTTAAAAGCTCACAGACACTGCTTTAAATGAAATCAACCAATCACCAATTAATCGCTGAACGAACCGTTTGGAAGTCGTTGAACAAATAAGGTCAAAATAATTGCATTTTATAAGAAAATTAAAGTGTTTTTTGACCTTGCATGCATGTCAACCTGTTGTTTGGGACTCCCAAAACCAAAATATGATTATTTCATAAGCCATAATAGGGGTACTTTTAAATGTTCAGTACTGTTGCTTTAATTGAAATTATTTAAGGGTCAAGCTAAAATTAATAATAATAAAAAACACACACAAAACACAAAAACATACAAAAAACAACATAACAGGTTTTTCATGACATCATTGAGACCAAACGCCATTGGTTCTTTAGGGTCATGTGACCTCACATGATGTGGTAGGTTTGAAAAATGTGAGATTTCAAACTCTTTCATAACCACCCACAGGCCTTGTATAAGCTTGAACATCCTTCCTAATGCCTCCTTTTGGAAAAAAATTTGGTTTGGAACGACATGAAGGCGAGTAAACAATGACAGAATCTTCTTTCTGCTTGAACTATCCCTTGAATGTGTTATGTAGGAATTCATAAAACATGACGTGCGTTTCCACCTAACATCATCTTGGTGTTAAACTAATAAAAACTAACAGTGATCCAAGCATCTCCTAAAAATGTGAGCCATTCCCGTGTCTGATTGTCTTATTTATACAAGATTAATATTAATGCTTGACTGCTCCATCATAACAACGTCTAAGGCAGAAATTCACTTAGAATAATAAAATCCAGGGGTAACCGGTTACAAACTTGGCAGCATGTGCTGGCTTATGTCGACTCCCTGTGCTGAGGTGGCAGTGATTCAGATGTAATGGGTCCTGTGTTTATTTAAATGGTTTTTCCATCACGGGCTGTAAAGTGAAGGAGCAGGACACTGCTGCAGTAAACAGGCTTGCGACTGCACTGATTTATAGCCCATTAGGAGCAGAGAGGCACTTTACTGCTCTAAGCTAATCTGAGCTCCACTGGCACTTCTGCTCAGCGTGTCTGTGTGTGTGTGTGTGTGCGTGTGCACATGTGCATATACATGTGTAAACGCTCAAACAGTTAGCATTACACCAGACTGAGGTAATGGCCTACCTTTTGCCATGTTTGCTCGTCACATGTAAATGCTCACATTGAGGCTGAGAGGTTATTGTCCTAAACCTCCTTAAGCAAACAAATACACCAGCCCAAGCCCTGCAACTGAGAGCTGAGGCGACAGTCCGTCCAGCAGAAAGGATATCACATCCCATTAGCTTTTTAAAGGTAATTTTATTAGTCCAAACAATGTCATTCTATTCTAGTTTATCACTTTTCCCAGCAGAAATAAAACTTGGGGTCATCTGAGGCAGCTTCTGAGAAAAACACCTTGGGAACGTCTTCCACAACACTTAACATTAGCCCTCAGTTCCTCAGTGACTGCTTGACATCACTTTAATTACATCCACACACACGCTAAGCAAACAAAAGTCGCCCATCAACCCCACCCACCGCACCACTGTAATTTCAAAGGTTTTTAACCCAGTGATGGTCTATTTCTCCATATGCAAGCTCTGCTTTTAAGCTGTTTAAGGGGCATTGGTAAACCTTGGTCAAGCCTCCCACAGTGGCCCCTGCACCACCTCCTCTCCCCTTGGGGGGGCGATTAACATTTCCATCTAGAAAGCACATCCATCCAGATAACCTTTTCATACAGGATCAACATCATTGCAAAGTGGTCATAAGTCATGCCACTTATCATAGGTTTAAAAGAGCAGCATTGTCATCAGAGAGGCCTATCATAATCGCTCTGGACTAAATAATTCATCATGGGTCATGCTGGGGTTAAGTGGAAATCACCCATAGGGTAAGAGGTTCCACGGCTCACATAATGTGTGCATTGTGTACATGACATAAACATCTATTCATACATTAAAGTGCTTTGTTAGCGGTTATATTCTTTACCTGGTTATGTGGTATGGCTGTATGACCAATCAAATAGTTGGTCTAATGATAACATGCTTATATTTCAGTCATGATAACTCAGAATAGTTTTAGCATCATAGATATTGGAATGTTAATATATTTGGTCTGGCAAACCAGATCTGCAGAGCAAATATGGATGTGCTACTGCCAATACATACACAGGCATGCTTCAGTGAGCGTGTAATATATGCTGCTGCTGCATGAATCGGCATACATAAATCCCATAGCAGATCTAGACAGGTGGTGCTGGGGGAGGTGGAGGGTTTCAGAACAACTGCAGCTTAAAGCAAATCAATGTATTTAAGCAAGACATCTCACTAGCTGCAGAAGAGGCCAATCTGATTACGCTTTGTTTTTCATGACCGACCTAGATATTTAAGCTGTATGACAAAGGCAAAAGTGTTGTTTTGAATATTAGATCAGCTGAGGCTGCAGGTAATCAGAGTCCTGCTGATATTCTGATTGACAACATGATTGTGAGTGTGATACTGCTTTTATAAAAAAGTTCAACGAAGAAGTTAAATTTTAGGCTATATACAGGTATGAGTACTGAAATGTCTTGTTCACACAGCAGCTTATGATAGACGCTTGAGAACTTTCAGTATTAAAGGATTAGTAAAAATTTCCTGATAATTTGCTTACCCCCATGTCATCAAAGATTTTCATTTCTTCAGCCCAAAAGAAATTAAGATGTTTTAAGAAAACCATTCCAGGATTTTTATCCATATACTACACTTCAACAAGTTGCAGTTTCAATGCAGCTTAAAAGGGCTCTGCATGATCCCAGCCGAGGAATAAGAGTCTTATCTAGTGCAGTGGTTCTCAAACCTGTTTTGGATGACATGGGAGTGATTAAATTATCAGGAAATGTTTATTCTTGAAGTGAACTTTTCCTTTAATAATGTAAGTAAAGTTTGTACTGTTCATGACTATCACCTGCAGTGGTTACACTTTCATACATGAGGAAAAGGACTGTAAAATAAAGTGCTACAGGGTTAGGTTTAGGGTTAGTACCTGGTTATTACCCAGTTATTATAAGTACTATAATAAGTACATAGTATGTACAAGCAGAACAGGACTATAAATTAAAGTACTACAGTGACGATGACTAAATTATTGACATGACTTCATAAAACTGATACGAGCAGCTCCAGTGAAAAACAATAATTGGTGGAGTGGAGTGATACAAACAGTGGAAAGTCCCATTGCTTCTGTTCTGTTTGTATCACTCTGCTTTTCTGTGTTCACTGCGTTCCATACAGAGTTTGTAAACGGTAAAGAGTGAAAGCAGATTTCCCTGCAGCGAAGACCAGGCATTATCAAAGTCAGAGTGTTTGTGTTTTCCTTTGCTCCATGATCGCTTGGAGCGGAGCTTCTCTTACTAGTGATTAGGAAGCAGAAAATGTCTTTCCAGTCTTTCTTTGTCATCATACTCAATTCAGAAAGCAAGCTCCCAGCTCTAAAACACCCTTCTGTTTGCTATATCGCTGCAGTATAGAAATCTGTCAGAGTATTTTAGTACTGTGCTCATGAACATCTGAATGAACATCTAATTATCCACCACAGCAAAAGGTTCCACTGAAGATTATGAAACGTGAAATCAATTCATGTACAAGTGGGATAAAATGTGCTTGATTGTCCGCATGGAGACAAATCCAAAGCAGTGTAATTAAATCCCTTTATGTTCTTTTGTGATCTCGCTATCACCAGATTGGCCCGATTTAACATGCTCCCAATTTTCATGATACTGTATAAGTATTAGTGCAGTACAGTATGTTAAGCGTGACCTTCGTGGATCAATAACAAGTTATCAGTGTGAAACCAGTAGACTTCTGAAGAACAACCATTGGGAGTAATGTAATCTGGTCATATGAATACATCATATATCACTTGTACACACATCGTCCCCTGACAGATGCAGCAGCAGCGCACAAAAAACGTCAAGTTGCTCTGGCTGGTTTAACGCTCAATACCCTTTCCTCTCAGCTCAATCCGTCACTCCTGCTCCCAAGACAAAGCTCCACAAACTCTCCCCACACCATTTTACAAGCCACTGGACCACTACAGATAAGACTAGGTGGAATATGAGACAGAGCGGCCTGCCATAAAGACAAACACACAGGGAGATGGACTGCAGGAGAGTCGTGGGGACAATAACACGCTGAGAGGAGCATTCAAAGGTCATAATAAAATATTGAGTGATTCAAGCATGCAACAGATTCTGATTCCATAAGACCAAAGTGAGATTACATTATTACCGCGTGAAAATGTATTGGTGGTGAACTAGTCCAAGTTGGCAGAGGATACGCTGCATTTGAGGAACTGAAAAAAAAAGAAAAAAAAAGTATGCGCAGGCAGGGGTATCATTATACAGCTTCAAGTGAATGTTCAACACACAACCCCCTCGCACGCACACAGCAGTGGTTGAAAAGAGAGAGAAGATTCATTTTCGTTGAATAAATAAACAGTTTCCATATGAATGAACTTTAGCAGATCCTGAAACATTTATGCGTATAAAATTCAATACGGCAGAAAAAACACCCCAACGTCATTCCTCATTAGACCATGACATGCACTCAGTCTGAGGAACCTTCTCCTAATGCAGACAACCCTGAGATTTCACCGAGGTCTTGATCAGGCATGTGCATCCATCACAGTTTGGGATGGGATTCGCAGGGAATTTAACGATTGGGGTGCCTTAACCATTCCATTAGCGATTCCTTTAGTACTTCTGAGGAAGCTCCAACCCCCACCGCCACACAAATAATTGGTCTTAACCTTTGTATCCAGCCAATTAAAAAAAAAAAACTAAACAAAACAATATTATTTTTGGTAACCTATTTCTCTTTTTAATTATTGTGTATAGCGATAAGGTCAGTAGTTACCAACTCATCTCAGTTAATTTGAACATGATGACTTTTTTTTGCACTTTATTTTGATGGTTACCTTTAGAAATTCAGTTAATTAACTTTACAACTACATGTCAACTGACTCTCATTAGATTATTAGCAAACTGTTTTAGGGTTAGAGTTAGTAAAATAAGTTGTACTTTCAAAGTTACTTTTAGTCACTAAAATGTATACTGAATGTCCTTATTATGTTTTAGCTTGTCTTGATTGTGAGTTTTTGTGTGTTAATGTGTTTTTAAACCCTGTTGATTTTTTTACAGCACTTTGGGCAATGCTTCCTTGTATTGAAATGTGCTATATAAATAAATTGAATGGAAATGGACTGTGGAGCCATCAAAACAAAATATTTGTATGTATATATGCAAGTGGATACATTGCTGACGCCTTGATCTGAACATACACATAGTATCCATGTACACATGTTGTTTACGTATGGGATACCCTAGCTAAGGTGATGCAAAGGAGAAGAATCGTTGAATAAAGTTGTTATTTTTGTTTTCTTTGCATACAAAAAAAGTATTCTCGTAGCTTCGTAATTAATTTTTTTTTTCAACAGATCATTGCTATCACTTTACATTCACTAAAAATTGACACTCATCCTAGTTTGCAATCTGAGTGGAGAATGAGTGGTGAATGGATTCTAACTTAAGCACCTCTGATTGGCCATTTCGTTCAAGACCGTTTTCAGAGCTCAAACTCAAAATGCAAGGGAGCATTTGCTAATTGCAACCTAGGCTCCTTGGAAATACGTGCCTCTTCATACATTTCTGTTACGGAAGCAGACTCTACACAGGAGGTAAGTGATATGAGATGGTTATTTATTTTCACAGCAGAGTTTGACACTGGATGAAGACAATGAGAGAGGTGAGTATTGAAGATCAAGGTGGTTTGTAGTAGCTGAGTGCTGGTTACTAAAGTCTGTCTTTGTCTTTCGCAGGATCGAAGGAGCTTTGGAGACACACAGAGATAATGAAGGCACACTGAGACGATGGAGACACTATCGGGTAGGTTTAGGTTTAGGTTTGGTGTAGGGGATATTTCCAACATGATAGCACATTAATCTTTAGCGACACTCACTGGATATTTGAATTCTGAATGCCCACAAAATGTACCTCAAGCAGCATCATAAAACACTGCAATACATACCTGTACCAACATAATACTTCTTCTACTTTTGGAAATACTTCACTGCAATAAACAGTATCAAAAGAAAAAAACCCTCTTCTAATCTCTGTTTTTCATTATATAAAACAAGTAACTTAGTCATTCATACAAAACAACAGCATTTACTGTTAAAAGAAAAGACTCACCAGTCACCACAATGCTGGTAAACAAGGCAAAAATACCCACAATTGGCTGCTTGTGGTTCTTAAGTTCCCAAAACAATAACTCTTGAAATTCAAGATGTAATCATGACTCACTGATTCATTAAAAATAACTGTCTCATTCATAAGTATTTGTGAATCAGACTATACTCTTCATGCTGCAAATGTTGTTGCGTACAGCCAGCAAGCTGAATGCAATTGAATGCAATAGAAAGATGTTTTGATGCAATATCCCTTATATTATTTTCAGTTTTCTCTCTCTCCCCACATTCAATTCAGACTGCAAATATGATTTCCTTTGCCTCGATGCTGCAGATTTAGTGCCATCATGATTATGTCACAGAATACGGTGCAGAAACAATGTTCGGGTGTTTTATTATGGCATTCTCTCCATGTCGTAAAAAAGAACAGAGATGTGTTTAGGAACCATTACCAAAACCAAATGCCATGAAAATCATTCAATTGTAGTATAATTTTTTTTGTATTCTATTTAGAACCAGTTCTGAGTTCCCAGCCCTAATCACAGAGGTCCAATTGTGTGTGTGAACTGTGTGTTGCTCTGTGTGTTTGCCCTCGATCTGATTGTGAATTCTATGTGTGTAAGAAAACACGGCTGTGAATGTGCACATGGGTTAGGAGCCATTCAAAGAGCTGTGTGTGTGTGTGTGCGAGGTGTGTATAGGGTGTCTGGCTAGCCTGCAGATGAGGACAGAAAGCCTGGTGCAGTAAGGGGCCAGCTGAAGGCAGATAGGGGGGCCGTCTTAGCTATTCAGCCCTACACTTAACAAGCTCTCACCAGGCACAAGGCCAGTCCACGAGAGGAGGGCCTTCAGCTGCAGTGTGTGTATTTGTGTGTACAAACGTGTGTTTGAGGCTTAAACGTAGGCGCCTGCAATAGACCGAATCCTTTCGGCGAAAGCGGGCAAAAGCCCTGCGGTGTGAGAATGATACGCAATTGTCTGCACGCTCCTTTTCTCAATATTTTCCACCCTGATTGCCTTTACCACCACATCTCGGCCCAATCACAATCACGCACTACCCAGGAAACGCCGCGGGATGCGTGTTGATTTATTACGAACGTACATCTCTAAAAAACGTCTTAAGCGCTAATGATGCATTCAGCGGTGGAGAGTAATCGCGAATGCCCCTGTGTGCTGGCTACTAATACGTCACCGCGCTGTGACTTATTGTGCTTGCAGATGTGCACGGACAGGCAAGAGTATGCGCTAAATTGAGTCAACGGCCTGATTGAATTTGAAAGCTTGTTAGAGCGTATTGAGTGGAAGATAAAGTACAATAAAAACAAGCACAATTCAATTAAGGTTTGTTGCAGTATAACAAACATTTATGCCAATTCATATGTAACCAATAAATGAGGTCTCGTGTATGGCATTTTTGATGGGGGGGAAGTGAATTGTGATCTGTTTTTCAAAAGGCACTAATGACTTAAGAATAGTGTCCTGCTGAAACAATCCTTGATGGCATTGAATCAAATGTCTTTGCTGTTCTGCTAATATAAAACCTAGACGTCATAATATCACCGAAATCATGTTTGCTCAGTTTGGCTCAGTCTGGAAGACAAATCTTTTTAGCTTATGTTTGGGTTAATGCTCAGAGTGGTTCATTTGCTTCTGGCATAATGGAAGTATTTCGTATATTTTGACTTTTATAAGTGCCCACTGGATTATAGTGACTGGAAGGACAGCTGCAATCAAGCTGACATAAAAATCATGTTATACAACAGATTGGACATACCACACTCAAAGCCATGCTGAAAAATAAAACCTGTGACCACACATTCTAGGGCTATTATAGTGCAAAGATGCTAGGTTGCTTCTTAATGCATTTTGTGGGTGAACTGTTCTTTTTTTTTTGTTATCCAAGAAATGAAAAGCAAATTCACATACATGCACCGCTACATTCTTGCTGACTTTACAGTGCAACTGGCTTTTGTGTCTCTGTATTGCTCTGTGCAAAATGCATTAAAGTGTAACTGCATTTTGTCATGAAACCCTGCATTGGTGTCAGGTAAAGGATTTATTTAGTCCATGAAATAAGTCTCGACCATGAAATAACTTCTTAACTGTAACCAGTCTACAATTAATATATTACAGAATTTATGATTATTGAATATTAATATTTGAATTAATATTTAATGTTAACAATTGTAACTATTTATTTGAACATTTGTGTTTTTAATTGTGTTGTATCACTTTATTTATACGTAGAACACCTTTCGATCTAGTCTCTTATGCCTTTATATTAATTAAAGCTGTTTAAAACAATTACCTCAACAACACACTGCAGTTTTTTTTTCTTGTATTTTTGCAAATAAATCACTTTTGTTCGGCACGGACACATTAAAGGGATGGTAAAGACTTTTACATTGTTACTAAATAATGGTTTAAGTAAATATTTTCCTTTTGTATCATGGTTTCCATAAAAATATTTAGCAGCACAATAGTTTTTCAAACTAATAATAGAAGAAGAAAAAAAAAGATTTCTGAATGAACATGTGATGCTGAAGACTAGAGTAATGACAATAATATATCTTATATATAATTATAATAATAATAACATTTTCAATACATTTTCAATAATATTTTGTTAACCCCCCTATTTTAAACTGTAGTGTAAGCATATTTTATTTAAATAAACACACAACAACTGCATATTTTAACATTAGCGATACATATTTAAGCAATATTTTTTATATTATTTGCAATAAGCATTTAATGGGGCATTTGATGTGAATTTGAGGTCTCTTGGACTTCACACCATCTCATTATTCATTTTAGGATTTTCTCATTATTCATTTTAGGATGCCTGAGAGTGCATCCAAACCCTTTTCAACTCTTTGATACTTACTAATCTAAGATTAGAATTTCTAATCAATGATTGCTGAGAACAAGAGATCCAAAAACGAACATCATATCCCTCTGTGTGACCATCTCCCACACCACAATCTCATCTGAATTCCAACTAAATCACCATAAACTCATTACTACAGTTTCCCACAAGTAAATGGACAGTGTGCATCTACATCTCAACCCACCAGCTCTTTGTTTCCCTAGTGGAGCACAATTCACACTCCTTCCTGCATCGTGTGCCCAATTAAAAAAAATAAGCGTGTAAGTTCTGAGTCTGTCAACCATCTGTTAGTCCATCATTAACACCTGACAGAGCCCTGGATCACACCACATCCGAACATAATTTCAGGGGAAGAATATTCCTGGCTGGAATATACTCGAGAACGACCATCAGCATGTGGCTGCAAAACACAGGATCGGCCACAGAGACACAGATACTCCACCACTCTCAGAAAGCTCTTTGAACATGCAAAGTGCTCCTGCGAATTGCCCGGTATTGTGTGACCGTGTAAATAATACATGGACACAATAATGATGGACGCCCCACAAAATATTTTTACAGCTTTGAAGCCCGGCGAGAATGATAACGGCTAATATAACCCCATTAAACGCCATTTGTGATAAATATACAGTTACCTCCTGCGCCGGTTTAATTCTCAGACATAACACAGACAAAGAGATTTTCAGAAACTGCAGCGAGAGGGATCAAATGAATATTTATGTCTGCGCTTGAGGAGAGAAATGGCTGTGATGAAGCTGATTGTGAAGCAAAGGTTGCAGCTGCCGTGCTGGGTTCATTGAGATCTAGTGAAGGGGAGAGCGTACTCTCTTTATGTTTAAGCTGAATGGAAAGAGGTTTGAATTTGGTAGGTGGAGACCCAAAGTGCTGCCTTGGTAATGACAGGGGGCACTGTTGCAATGCATTTTGGGAGCTTATACAGTGGTTTTATGTGTGTGTGTGTAATCACGCCCAAACGTCAGAACTCATTATCACCATGGCTATGTTGTTGTACCGCTACTCATTTGTGTGCTTGGGTACGTAGAGACTGCTGTTGACAAGCGTTTTGTGATTAGGGGAGGTTTGTTTAAAAGCAGCTTGTGTGTCTTTATGAACGTATGTGTGTGTGTGTGGCTACTTGTATATTCTGATAGCTAACTGGAAATGGGTTTTCTATCTCCTATCTGAAACCAAATACATCCCAGTTCCTGTCAACCATGGAGAATATTCAGCTGGTTGGGCACCAATGTGCACAGTGTGGTTATCTGATTACATAGACTGATTGTGTGTGTGTGCGCGCTAGAAAGGGGGATTAAATGGATCTCTTTGGTGTCGGAGGGTGAAATGTTGAAGTAAATCACCTCAAAAGCTCTTTAATGTATATTTATTAGTTTGCCTGACCAAGAAATGAAACTTCACACTTGCATTTGGAAGGAACACGGATGTGTGTGCACCATGCCTGTTTTCAAAATATCATATCTAGGCGCACTATGGATTTGGTCGCCCTTTAGGGCATGTCGGTCCATACTAAGTATTCTGAGATAAAACTCAAACACAATTCCGGCTAAAACTGCATGGTAAATGTGACACATGACACCGCAGATAAGCACCATCAGAGCACAATTCGCAAGAATCTGAATCGCGCTTTTAAACGGGAAGCATGCACAAGTTTTTCATAGACTATAATGCTAGTAATTACTCCGACAGCTGAACAAATCCACCCAGCGGCCAAATCATCGGAGGTTCTCAATTTTGGCCACTTACTGAAACATATTCTGCGACGCGGCACAACTTTAAAAGAGGGAAAACCTGTTTATCACACAGCACAGAGGAATTGGGACGTGAGGCATGAGCTCAGTTATAAGCCGTGCTTTTATCTCCATCCATAAGCGCAAATCGTTTTCCTAAAGCTGCTGCTGGGTGCAATTAAGCTCCAAATCTTTCCTCTCAACTCCATACATTTCCTCTCTTATCAGATGCGTGTTCGAATAAAGCTGTTTAGCCGATGTTGAACAAGGATGTTCGCACATTAGCAAGATAAAGCTGGAAAGCACTGCTATAATTGTTGCCGTTATGCGCAATGACAGGGCTGATGGCATCCTTGTCCATCATAACCTTTTGGCTTAAAGTGACTCTCATTAAAGTGATGTGTGAGTGATAAGCATCAGCATCTAGTCTAATAAGATGGTATGTCATCTCAAAACATTCATGACCAGTGACAACCAGGTCCTTCATAATTGTCCTTCTGCTGATGCTCTTTAAACATTTAAACTCTGTACAGTAAAAGTGGCCTTTTAAAAGAAAAAAAATTGGAGGATGGCTGTCATTTTATTTAAGAAGAAAAAAAGCAGTTATTTTGCAAGGACTGATCGAACAGGTCCCAAGGTGATTTTTAGTGGCTGTATGAAATCGGTTTTCACAGGTGTCAGAGTATCAGAGTAACCACAGGTGGAGTTCATTACATTAATTATGAACATGAGCCACTAACATTTAACAA
>JAUMHE010000072.1:5343089-5373245 GCA_032359235.1 Enteromius mattozi
TGTTGGATGGAGAGGTTCCAAGGATGCTGAAAGTTCTTCTTGGACCGTACAGTAAATGCCAAGAACGAACCTTTATTTTTTTAAGAATGCTCATGATCTTGGTCTTGTCATGGACTGTATCTTGACTCAGACCCAGACCTTTCCTGGTCTGGATTCAAATAAGTTGGCCTCTACTTTAACATTGCATTTCACTTTTGATTGCACACTTCTGAACAGATGTGATCACAGATCTCAGATGTGACACTTTTTAAGATCTCTTATGAAATTAAGGATTATTGAGGACTTGTTTAGAAAAGACGGTGAAGACTTACAGGGAGAGTAAAATTCTGTCTTCTCACTCTCATTCTTCTGTGGAACACAAAATATGATTTGTTCTGTGTTTCAACTATTTGTCCATATAGTGAAAGTCCACCACTGGCTACCTCTGACTTTTATTGTGTGGACCGAAAAAAGGCATTTTTCAAAATCTCCTTTTGTGTCTCCACTTGCTCTACATTTAATCTCAGTGTTGTCTTGGAGCCAAATGAAATATTGAGATTCCTATGGGGGGACTGGGAGCATAGTTCTCTGACATCAACATGGGAAGGGTAAAAGTACAGTGAATGCATTGATGTAGCCGTGACCTTCTTACCTCTGTGTATCATGTCTCAGTGGACAAATAAGTGCCATCAAGCATAGCCGGATAAATAGTGTCAGAGCAGCTTTACCAGAGTAGTGAGAGCCCATATTCGGTTTTGTCTCGTAAGACCCATCCAACCATGTTCCTTATCAAGTTTTAATGTGACACCCTCACTGAAATGTGCCTGCATGAGCTGCTTTTGTGACGGGAGCATGGGCAACTCATTCTGAGAGAATACTGCCTCATATTGAATGACAGAGATTAGCCGCGGTGTGAAAACAGAGCCGGATCTCTTGAGAGGGGTTCTCCAAATGCAAAGTCCAAACGTCCCACAATCTCATATGAGAAACAGCGACCTTTACTTGACTTCTTCCTTCTCTCACCGACCTCGAATTACCGCCGTCAAACAAACACCCGCCTCTACGACAGTAAATTTCATATCTGATATGATTAATAAATTTGGGGAGGTGAATTTAATCCTTATGCAAAGGCTATGGAGAGACAGTTCAAACATCCTTCTACACGCTTCACCGACTCCAATGAAATTCAGCCTGAGATCTCACGGAGCTGGTTCCACTCAAAACATCATTCTCCGAAATCGCCTCAGAGTTGACACAATGTGCTTGACTTATTTTTAGCACACCTGGGAATGGAAAAAAAATGAAATGCATACAAATTTCGCCCATCCCTGCAAACATTATATTACACCAGTGAGTGATCTGAGCAGGGCTGGAAACTGTAAATATATTACACAGGATAAGCAATATCTCTCTTGATGGTGATTGAGAGTATTCATCTGTGAGTGTGTTTTCATGTGGCGCTTGACTTGAGCTTCTCAAAGAGAATGTCAGGGATTTTTTCGCCCTCCCCACATATTGAAAAATACTGAATGTGGAATAAATTCATCTAATGACCTATCTTTCTGAAAATCAGTTAAATGACACAAAAAAACATACAAGCCGAGGAAAACTGTATGCTCTTTCATATTGCAAGAAAATCAATAGACTTCTCAATAACTTGCATCTCAGTATCACAGATGTTTCTAATAAAAATCTTTAATAAACATAAAATAGGAACATCAAGCTTTAGAATTTATGAAGCAGAGTTGCTAAATAAAAATGTTTGATACATGAAAGGATGATACTTTGATTTTTATTTATTTGTATTGATATATTTTAATTTAGACTTTTAATTTAAAAAGGTTTTACATTTATTTATTTTAAAATACTTTTAATTTAAGAATTTTGTACCTTAACCAATTACAGTTGATTGGTTTGAAAAGGAATGTTTAATATTACTGGGGTCTTTTTCTCTAGAGAAAAAACTGAGGATGGATATTTAAAGAGACGTCCCTGTGAAAACATACTTTTAAAAAGAGTACTTGTTACATAAATAATATACTAAAGTGTTAATTGACTAATATTTTTGGAAACTTCATTTCACATTACTTGCAGTTAGATGAAAATGCATAGTTTAAATTCATATTCTCTGTAGTGAAATTGAACTCTCCTTAAGTACATTGAAATGGTCTTTCATTATCAAGTATTTATATTTTTATTTATTTTTAGTCTTTTAAGATTTTAAAGGGGTCATTTTTTAAATATTTTATAATGTTGGTTTCTCAACGTAATTTTAGCATGTTTTTTTTCTCCATAATTTAGATATTAATAGTCATCCCCATCTTTCAGTTGTAAAATAATTCACTCACTTAACTTTTATTTATTTATTAATTTATCTATTGTGGTGAACTACACCTTCAAGCTAAATTCTCTTTATTTTACATTTCAAATTTGTTGCCTATATAATAAACAGTTGAGATATTAGAATAATTTCAATTTGTTTTTATTGCATATTTTCAGCTAAGAGGTTAAGTGAAAATGTTAAAATTGTTCAAAGCTGCGTGGTGCAGAGTGTGCTGATCAATATGTGAACACAAATGGCCTATGTATGTGAATATGTGTGTGTGTTGAGGGAGAAACAGAGAAAGGAAGCACTGGGAAAACAGAGAGGGTTAAAAGACCTGCTGTCAGCAAAAGTGAATAGCTGTATTGTTGTGTCGAGTCTCAGCGCTGAAGACAGCAATCAGTCAAACATTACAGTCAAGCCATTGCACAGCACCAGGGGAAACACTCCTAAAATACTGTGTTAGTATGGAGTTGACCCACTTCTATTTTGGGCAGTCCCAGAACTCTCTGGAGTGCACGAACAAGTTCACACATTCCAATAACAAGACATGACATAGGGGAGTACGAGTAAAACTGTACCATTGTCTGCTTAAAATGTCCTTTAGGCAAGGAGAAATGAGATAAACTTATGTACCAGACTATTTCAGTGTGCCTTTGGTCACAACATGAGACAAAATAAGCTTGTCTGAACCGGTTGTAAGGTTGTAAACTCAACAGCGTAGGATGCAGCGCAGACCTGAAATATGCAGACAGACTGATAAATCTCCCCATTCAAATGATTCACTCAAACATACAGTGAACACAATGGAATTACTTGTGAGCCAACACATTATGGGCGATAATGGCCAATGCATATTTCCTCATGTGCAGCGAATGCACCCAGTCTAACATTCAATTGTATTTAAACCTGAGAATGCAAAGCCATTAATAGAAATTAAGTGCCAGTGAAAGCCAGTGGAGGGGGACCAGCAAAGGGGAATGAACGGCTGTAGAAGATAAATAAGTGTGGTACAGAAGACTGCTTTCACTGATTGGCATGGAAATATGCTGTTTGTGTGAGGTAACAAATGGATTTCATGCACTGAATATACGAATCAGTGCTGCGGCAAAGCTACTTTGGAGCTACAATCTACAAAAGATGGGTCTAGAAACATATCATCTTGAAGAATCACTTTAAATTGTTCTCTGTGTTAAAGGGACAATTCACCCAAAAAGGAAGATTTACTCATGTCATTCCAAACCCACAAGACCTTCGATCTTCAGAACACAAATTAAGATATTATTGAAGAAATCTGAGAGGTTTCTGACCCTGCACAGACAGCAACTGACATCTTCAAGGCCCAGAAATGACATTGTTAAAATAGCTACCTGGTCTCATGGCATAAATGTACCTTGGTGCACTTTTTAGCAAGACACAAAATACTTACCAACAAGTACATATCACTGCAGTTTCCAAAAAAAAAAAAAAAAAAAAACACTAGAGTAAAACTCTGACACCTTTTATTCCTTTCACACAAATTTACAGAGTTTTGATTAATAAAGTGAAGAATATCATGTTATGCCTACAAAACAATACTAATACGCTTGGATATTTGAAAGCTAATGCTTTTTGAATCACCAACAGGTCCAGATATTTAGCATGCCAAATATTTGTGTCGATTTTCTCAGATCACGTCTTTGATAGTTCACACTGTGTGACTGTCACTTGCATGAATGAGCACCGATTTGCCTGTGATTTTGGGCATTTGTCAAAACCTGTTGGTGAGTCAAAATCGGGGGTAAAATTGTGCAGTCTGAACTCGGCATAAGGCACATATAAACGGTGTTGCACAAAAAGTGCACAGAGGTACATATTTTTTTATGAGACTAGGTTATAAAATAGTCCATGTAACATCAGTGGTTCAGTGTTAATGTTATAAAACTATGAGAATAATTTTGCAAATAAAACAGTAATAATGTCATGATTGCGGCGAGAGCGTTTGGATCCAAATGCAGTCTTTATTTAGGTTAAACAGGCAGGGTCAGATACACAGGCAAACAGAGACAGTGGAGGCAAGGCAGAAATCGTGGTCAGGGTAAACAGGCACAGATCAGGGCAGGTAGCAAACAATCACAATCCAGTAGAAAACAGGCAGGGGTCAGAACAATGGAAAATAAACACGGGAATATAATGCTTGGTGATGACAAGCAAATCAAGACTTCGCATTTTACTGTTGTGTGACTGTGACATTTAAGCAGTGTGTGATGGGTGTGGTGATAGACTGCAGCTGTGAGTGCTGATTACAAAATGTGAGCAGGTGTGAGTGTGCAATGCATGATGGGATATTGAGTCCATGTGAGAATGAGTCCAATGGAGGTGTGATAGAGTAGTGGATGCGGGGGATTGGAGTCCGGGAAACAGAGAGAAGGTCCTGTGTGAAAGTATGTGAGTGAGAGTTGCTAGGATGGGGCTAGAGGGCACTGTGACAAATAATGACTTTCAACAATTTAACAAATGTTTTTCCTTCTTCCATTAGGGGTGGACAATATATTGCACAATATATTCATGCACATCTAGTCGGTAAAGCCAGTTCTTTGATTAGTGGTAAATCTCCATCGCCTGTTTTCAAATGGAGCAGCAGTTAATACACCATAGATCCCTAACAAGCTACGCAATATCGCGTTCAGTTTCACGGGTGATTCATTTGCGATACTGAACCCGATATTGCATAGCTTGTCAATGATCTACGGCTCTGTATTAACTGTAGCTCCATTTGAAAACAGGTGATGGAGATTTACCGCTAATCAAAAAAATGGCTTTAATAACAAGATGCGCGTGAATATCCCTATCTTCCATGCCAGTCTTTTTAGGTGTACTATTCCTTTAAGAATTTATTCTTTAATCCCGTTTTTTTATTTTTTATTTTTTTTTTTTAAATCTGTAACTGTCAATCATTCCAAAACAATGTAGCTCAGCCATCCAACTACACTTACCTTTCAAACTATAACTGACTTTCTACAAATGTAGTTTTTTCTTTTTTCCCTTTTCAGTTTTTTTCACCAGTGTGACCAGTTCTTTTTTAAAAAAGTGGCTATATAAGCTACTATACAACTACACGGAAGGGTTTATAAATGAATTAATGCATCTCAATTTGGATGACAAAATTAAACTTGACTTTTTTTTTTTTAGGTTTACAGTTACATTAAGGTAAAAAGCTAGAAAACACAATGATGAATAGCTGCATTTAACTAACCATTTTCTTTTAAATGGATAATGTGAAACACTACAGGGACATAAACCATTGTTTTTGAATTGGTAAGTTCATGTAAACCATCCAAACGAACAAATCACTGAAATAATTTTCAGCTAAATATGAGAGAAAGAGTTTTAAAGAATGGGTTTGATTTCCTTTGCTTGTTTGGCTTTGCACGATACAATGTAATATTGCAAAGAGTGATGCAACATTTTGTTTTGCTACATACATTGCTGCTTGGTGGAAAAAAGTGGTTTGTAAACCAACACAGTCTCACTCCAACTCGTTACATTTTGACGCTTGGTCAAGACCCTTTTGCGTCACTTTTTGAAGCTCAAGGTAACTCTTTTTAGTAATTTTTCGACGTGAAGGGTCCTCCGTTTAATAGGAAACCCTTAGCGTCAACATGCCGACACAATAATTTTTTTTTTATTTTATCGTCATAATTAAAAGATGCATTGGGTAAAAAACAATGGCATTATTGCATATATGTAGGGGTGTGATTTTTAATGTAAACAGTCAAAACAGTTTTATTTAATTGATATTATTTACACATTTATGAGCACGTAACCCAACCTCTGCCCCTAAACCTACCATCTGTCAATAAAACACAAGATATAGCAGGCAGACACAACTACCGTCATAATTTATTTGAACAATATTAATATTCCAAGTCTCTTGAGGCAAATGATTGATTTCTGAGAGGAATAGACACGGTCGCTGACTGTCTGCGTCTTCCGTATACTTTCTGTGTGCTGCTGTTCTTTAAATTAAATTCTGCAATTTCAAATAATGCCGCTACAAGAATCCTTACGTCAACGTTGGTTGTGAAATGCCATTGGTTCTTGTATGTCTCGTGATCGATTGCGTCATGCTGTTGTGAAATACTATTGGCTCTTGTGTATCTCGTGTCTGATTGCATCATGCTACGGGACGGTAGTATGTTTTCTGAATGAGATGTGAGCGTGTTAAGCTTCAGAAGACTTGTTTGTAATGTATACTGCTTGTAATGTATACTGCTTGTTTATGATTAGTTTGTGCAATAAATATCTGTGACTGCATTTGCATGTGTGTGTGTTTTTATTGTTATATTATATAATAAAAATTTTACATTATATAATAAATTTATATGCATATAAACCATTACATTAAGCCAAACAACTGAAAACAATGGAGGACCCTTCACGTCGAAAAGTGACTAAAAAGGGATACCTTGAGCTTCAAAGAGCGAATCAAAAGGGTCTTGACCAAGCATCAAAATGTGAGGAGTTGGAGTGAGACGGAAAGCTAAATGATTATAAAAAACAACTGAACAACTGTTTTTCTGCTAAATAATGTTACATTCATATCACTGCTACTTTTACTCAGCTTTTACAAAACTGACACAAATGTAGAAGTCAGAGTTAAAGAACCTGAATTTATTTATATATTTTTGTTCTCACCAAAATGTGGAAATGATTCAAAGGGTATGAAAGCAGACACTACACAGTAACTCTAATGACACAGTTCAGTGCAAGAGTTAATTTCAGTCATCTCAGGATGTCCATTAACAATTAGCTGAGTGCTTAGATATGGCTCCTGAAATTCATCCATCTAAGGAAACAGTTGTATAATAAGCTGTCACGCTTTGCGCATGTACGCTAATGCTGCAACCTTTCGGGTCCGGTAAGTCCCTGTCTTTTCTCCAGTGGGCAGACAGACAGATCTGAGACGTGCTCGGGACACCATCACAATCCCATTTATGCTCTGTGGCGTTGCCTGATGAGAAAGAGTAGATGGAGTGGCTGATGAAGGGCCCAGTGAGACCCCAGCGGAGCGTTCGCCCAGGTCTGCCTGTGTCACACAGATTCCACACTTGTCTAAAAACGCACTGAAAAATGAACGGCCTCACCGTTAATGAGTGGAGGGGGTAATTTAGACCCCCACTAATGTGCTCAATGCCAATTAATCATCTCCAGCCAAGATGTCAGAGAGATTACTGAGAAGGAACTGGATCCTTTGGCAGGACGGAGAGAGTCTAAGGAGGAAGTGTCGCTCTAATCTCTATAGGGGGCAACAGTGAGCTGTGAAACACACAGACACTGAACGTCCCAGCAGAAAATAAAATACATGAATGAGGAAGCGCTTCTGGCTTTCTTTTACTGCACACATTCCCGGCTCTTATTTTGGGCATAAAGCAACAGTGGCTGCAGAAAAAAATTGATACGTTGCTAAATTTGTTCCCTTATTTGGTCACAGCAGGAGTGGGTGGAAAGAACACAATCTTATATCACTGTAACTGTAAATATCATGATATAGTTAACTGTGCTGGAAATTCATTGAAAAGAATGTTTGTGTTTTAATAGCAATGTGGTAATGCCTATTTTTGGGTAATCCAGTAAATCCAATACTTCATAAATAAAGAATACTTTGTCATTTGTTCACAAGAATCAAAAGACTTGTTATTCAGAATTATATTTGCAAGCAAATGTTGATTACACATTTTGTTATGCAAAACTGCTTAATATAATTGAGCTCTGTATTTTTATCATTATCACACAGTACTGTAAAGCCAATTGATTGCAATTAACAGCATATCTCTGTCCCTTGTTAAAAAGCAGTTTGTATTAAATATTTACTTATACTTAATATCTTATTAAATTAATCAGTAAATACATTCATACATGTGTGTTTTTATTGTTATATTATATAATAAAAATTTTACATTATATAATAAATTTATATGCATATAAACCATTACATTAAGCCAAACAACTGAAAACAATGGAGGACCCTTCACGTCGAAAAGTGACTAAAAAGGGATACCTTGAGCTTCAAAGAGCGAATCAAAAGGGTCTTGACCAAGCATCAAAATGTGAGGAGTTGGAGTGAGACGGAAAGCTAAATGATTATAAAAAACAACTGAACAACTGTTTTTCTGCTAAATAATGTTACATTCATATCACTGCTACTTTTACTCAGCTTTTACAAAACTGACACAAATGTAGAAGTCAGAGTTAAAGAACCTGAATTTATTTATATATTTTTGTTCTCACCAAAATGTGGAAATGATTCAAAGGGTATGAAAGCAGACACTACACAGTAACTCTAATGACACAGTTGATACAGTAAATACATTCATACATGCACAAATGCATTTGTTGATACAAATACAATATCTGTATCTGAAAACATATATACTTTTAATGACATAAAGGCCACTTAATGTGCTGAAAGGAGTACACTTTCAAAAGTACACTTTTGAAAATGGTACTTGTCAAATTAAAACAGACATTATGTGAAAAGCACAACAAAATTATATAGAATTCTGAAATTGCATGTACTTAACTCTTAATTATGTCAAAACACATTAAAAACCTCAGTTAAATGCATTTTTGCTTTTTTCAAAAGCATGTAAACAGGTCATTCAGTTCACACTTAAATATATACAAAAATACTATTTTTTAAAAGTATGCCAAAGTGTACTTTTCACAACAACACCATACCACCCAGCCCTAGTTCACAGGAGTAATTATTACTGTTTTCTGTTTTACTACTGTAAGAAAAGTTTTCTGAATGAGAGTGACTGTAGAAATACTGTAACAGTGTGTAGAAATAACTGGGATATGTGAACTGCTCACTTATCAGGTGTAGAAAGTCAATTAATTCCTCTAGACCTGCGTCTTGATCAGGCAGATGTGCCCTTATGTCACTCAGTGTGAACAGTGTGAAGCCTGTTTCACTGGGTAGGGCGCATACCGCAAAATCCCACACGCTGCAAACTCTGCTAGGGTGCAGGACTCACATCATCGGCTGTCCGTCTCCGGGACGTCTCTGGTTTCCCTAACCGTGTCCCCCTCCCAAGAGCATTATCACCCACTCGACAGTCCCACATTTCCTCCTCATTATCTGCATTCCACTCAGACATCTGCCAGCGATGAGGGCAGGTATAGCTGCGCTAATGTGCTGAACATGGTATTTACTGTACACTGCAGGGGAAGAGGGCCAGTATCTCAGACTGCCAAGGACTGTTACAGTGGCTCGTGTTACATACGGAGCCCAGAACAAATGCTCTTTATAGCAAAAAGGGCTTGGAGAATAGGCTCTTTCACTAATGAAATAAAACGCTGATGAATGTATGCACCACTGTACAGTCAGCTCCCTGAACTTCCCATAAAATCTCATAAAACATATATACATGTAAAAAAAACTAAAAGAAATTTGCAGCATTGAGCAGAAGTGTCACTACAAGTAGCAAATATTAGATTAATTACAATCCATTTCTCTTAGCATTGCTTTTTTCAAAATGATTTAGATTTTTATTTGTGAAGTATATATATGAGTGCATGTATATTCATTATACCTGATAATATTTCTACAATCATATTGTGAGACCATCTGTGGTCAGTACAGTTAAGTCTGCCTTAGTAGTCCCCATCAGATCTTAGGTTCTCAATGGAAATCCCAAGTATGGGATGCACCGGGACACATAACTAGCTTAATTTAAACAGAATGCCTAGGTCAACCTAAATCTACCAAAAATAACATCTTGTTGAACAGGTGCATGATGGCTAAGCTTATGCAACAGGACCTAACCAGCATAAACCAACCTTGAACAACTCATTCTCTCTCCTTAGGTGCCAAAAATTGGAGCATGACAAGCTTCTTCAGGTGTCAGCTTTGAAATTTAGGTTGGATAATGATTTGATGGACACAAAGTGATCATTTGGCCATGGAGTACTTCAACACACCTGTTGAACAACCTTCGAAGAATTTGAAGTTGAAAAAGAAGAAAAAGGTGTTGAAGAAGTCACAGAAACTGTAAAATTTGATTTAGTCAAATAAGGAGGAGGCGTTGAAGAAGTCAAAGAAGCAGTAGAAGTTGAGGAAGAAGTTGGCAAAGTCAAAGAATTAAAATATCAAATAATTCAAAGAAATGGCTCAAAGAAGATGTTGAAGAAGCCCAAGAAGGAGTAGTAGAAGTAATTGAAGTTAGAATAAGAATTTGAAGAGGAAGAAGTCCAAGTAGTAGGAGCAGGTGAAGTTGAGTAATTTGAATAAGTCAAAGAAAACTTTGAAGAAGTAAAACACACCTGAACCAGCTAATCAAGCTCATCATACTCACTAGGGCAAGTTGAAGGGGAACTCTACAAGTCGTCTGCCCTCCAGGAGCAGGATTTGACATCCCTGAAAAAGATACTTGACCATGCTTCAGTTTTTCGAGTGAGAACAGTTTGGCCTGGACTACTTACCCTTTGAGTCAGTTTCTTTCATTAAATCAGCCAAGCTACAGTAGTTAGCAAAACAGTCTGAACGGGTTTATGAAACACTCCAAATTAACATCACAAGTCTGTTGACTCTAGCTTTCTACATTGCCAAGTTGCTTGCTCAACTTTGGTGTTGGTGATGAATGTGGGAGATCACAAAACAGGGCATTTTCCAATACTAACTAACTCAAGACGAAGCCAGTGTGTATTATTCGAAGTCCCAGTGATTAATGATGCTTCAGTATTGATTTTAAAGGAAGAGAATCTGAAGTTAAAACTCCTCTGCAAGACGAGAACCCTCTGGAGAAGAGACATGATGAGAGAAACAGGTCTGACAGTGAACTCCAGATGAACTGTGAGCACTACCACAAGGAGTATATTCTCTCACAACAAAGCACACCTCCTTCGTACACCTAAAACATTTAGCACATAGACAGAAGATTAAAGGAGAATCTTAATGATTCAAAACCTCACTGGCTGCAATAGAGTCTTTATCGTTGTTAAAAGTGAGAGAGCAAGTTCCTGGGAACTTCAAGACCAATTACAGAGACAATACATTATCTGGAGCCGGGGTTGTGAGGTAGGGAAGCTGCTTCTGAGAATCATCAGCATGAATACGGCTTCAAAAGATGTGAGAAAAGGTGAGAGAAGATTTAAAACTCCTTTCTCACCTAATGCCCACCAGCAGGAGCATAGGAGGGGACGCTGACCACCGCAATGTCAGGTAGCAGACTATAAGCTTTATTGAAATGTAAAAACCAGTCTTGAACTTCACCTCTTGCTCTTAGTCGGTCCACACAAGTGAGGTCTGCCATTTTATTTATCTCTTCCTTCCTGCATCCCTCGCTTCCTTTCTACCTTATTCTTTACAGCATCACCATCTCTTTCATTTCGGACAGTCATGCATTTATGGATTACAGCATGGCGATACACTCGGAGGGAGTCTGAATTACTCCTAAGCGTGCTGCGCCTCAAGCCGGGTCCGTACGGGAGGTCGAGTGAGGGGAATTCAAAGCAGCCAGCGTGAAGGAACCGCTGTTTGTTGTGACCAGCCTTCCCCCTCAGACAAAGAGAGGCCTCCTCAGGGTTTCCCAGCATGCAGCGGGCCCTGGGCGACCCCGTGTTTAAAGTGACAGCCGTAATTTAAGACCCTCTTTGTGGCAAGCCCTTCTTTTCTGGGCAAGATGAAGCACTGTCCATTTGTGTGGGCCTGCTGAGGTGACACTCCAGAGGAGGGCCAGCGCTAATTAGCAGCCAAACACACATGAGAGTGGCTGTCCATGGCAGCAGATAAATCAAGCCTGGCCTTCTAATTCATTCGAGATGACCCTTGTCCAGCCAAGCCTTGTTTCGTATAAGATGATTATAAAGACTTTAGCCAGCATCAATGGCTTTTATGAAGCAGCAGTCCTCGCTCTGCTATGACAATATATTCAGTGAACCAGTCGGGCCATTTACGCCACCTATGATTCATTGTGTGCAAATCATTCAGCTTATTACTGTTCTGAACGTCGCTGTTCTCTAGACTAGAGCTATTCAGCCCTTTCAGCAGCCAGTTGAGGAGCCAAGTGGGCAAATGTCTTTTCTTTCCGATTTCAAAAATAGCCCTTTTGATCCAATGGGACTGACTTGCTTTAAAAGATGCAATTATCTTCAGTGCTTAAACTTATGAAATGAGCTAAAAAGATAAATCTGGTTACTTGTGCATGGTATTCATGAAAGGATGCCAGAAATGGGTGTGGGAAGGGTGTAATGTAACTGTGAATAAAGCAATGTTTGCATGTTTTTTTGCAAAGTACCTGTAATACCAACAGAAATTACATAAAACAGGGTAACACTTTAGTATGGGGACCAATTCTTACTATTAACCAGTTGTTTATCAGCATGCTTTTTATAAACATATCGGCTGTTTATTGGTGCTTATGAAGCACATTTTCTGCATGACAATATTCTACATCCCAGATATTACCCAATACCAAAACGTAAAAACTACTACAACTTACTAACTATTTATAAGCAGCAAAATAGGATAATAGTTAATGATATGCTAATAATGAAAATTGGACATTAAAATAAAGCATGACCTAAAACAGATAATGTAAAACCCAGACTAAACCTGCTATTTACCTAGAAAAGCACTTGTACTTTTGTACTCAAAATATGATATCAACTTACAATGTTTACTGAAGAAAAGAAAAAGAAAAAAACGTAAAAGAGGGAAAAGTCTAACATTTCATATTTTTAAACCTTAAGGCTTGCAACTTTATTATGTTTGAAGCACAAAAACCAAATCATGATTATAATAAATATTATATTAGGTCTTTATAAAGTTTAAATATATAAATATTGTATTAAGGTTTAATAGAATTGTGATTTAATTCATATTTTATTACAGTAGTGTCTTTCAATAAAAAGCTATCCATTAGCATGCCGGGAAGGGGCCTTTAGGGGCACTATTTACTTACGATTAACTAGTTGCATATTAGAAAGCATATTACTAGCATATTGGCTGATTATTAGTACATATATGGTCACACTTTATATTGGGTGGCCTTTTCTGCTATGTGTGTACATCCAAAAGTTATTACAATGTACTTATTGTGTTCATATTGTATTGCAAAACACATCTACTGCTATTGAGGTGGGATACAGGTAAGGTTAGTGACAGGTTTGGAGGTTTGGGTGGGTTAGGATGTAAGAGATGGGTCAATTATAAATGTAATTACATGCAGTAGCTAGATATTTTTCTTGCTATTGACAACTTTGGTGTTTAACAACAGGTTCATTTTAATTGACTGGTCACCACCCGATGCAGACACATGTCGGAGTGATGTGACTTTTTGTCAACAACCAACAAGCTTCAGACGAAAACTTGTTAAACTCCAATTTTTAGGGAAAAGTGAGTCACTGAGCCACAGCAACAGCATTAAAGAGCCGCTCAAGGCTAGCGTGGGTTGAGTACTCCCAAGACAAGAGCCAGCATCACTTCATACTAAAACGATAAGCTACCAATCCTTTCTAAACAGTACAAATGCTGAGGGAAAGCATTTTTTTTAGATCAAATTACAAAAAGACTGCATGTTCTGAAAACAGGCGGATAATCAAAATGTTGCACTTCCTAGTTCATAAACAGGTCCGGAGGCGTATCTGCAAAATTTCTCCCAACAAAAGCATTATTTCTCAACGGGTCCTCAGAGATAGACAAGCCAAATCACATGTGCTGTGTTGGAGTTGAGTACTGCTGAGTTTGTTTACACAAATGTTTGTTTGACTTTTCTCATGATTTACTAGGTACTCTGGGAAATCACTATTGATCACTTGCGTAGATATGAGCCAGCTACTCACAATTAGCACGGCACCATGGGAGATACCTGCAGGTACAGCTGTGCACAGACAGCAATATAAGTTGAAGAAATGTCAAGAATATGAAAATACATTAAAGCAAAATGTTGATGCATCAACTGGGGATTGCTAGCTATATAGTTGACAGTGAGTGACTGATAGAATGAAATACTCATACTTTGGGTGTGAGTTCAGTCAAGATAGTTCATGAGGCTCCTACTTAACTGAATATAATAGTGGGGAAAACTGATAGCATTAGCATCCATTTTTTGCATACTGTTATGAAAAAATTAACTTCAGACAATTTTTGAGCCAATCGTAACTACACATCCACATTTTTTTTTCCTCCATTGATGGCCACTTGAGTGTAGGCATGTATAGTGTTTTGATAATTTTTTGTTTTTGAAAGCAACATTTTTCATTAGTATAATAGCAGATGCTTTACTAGTTAACATGGGGCTCTTATAAGTGTAAAATAGACTTTACCTGTAATAATGCCCTAATATTTTTTCCTGATGCTGCCCTTGACATTAGCTCAGAATAGGTGCCAGCAAAGGGTTTGCAGAGTAAATTCTTTCAAATGAAAGGGAATGCTAACAGATAACTTTTGCATGAGGTTTGAGGGTGGAAAAAACAGAATAGCTTTCTCCAGGAGCTATTTACTAAGCTAATTGCCAGCTAAACACTGACCCATGTAATTAAAGGGGTACTCCACCCCAAAATGAAAATTTTGTCATTAATCACTTACCCCCATGTCGTTCCAAACCCTTGAAAGCTTAATTCGTCTTCGGAACACAATTTATTTCAGATGAAAACCAAGAGACTTGTAACTGTCCCATTGACTGTCAAGTAAATTACACTGTTAAGGTCCAGCAAAGTATGAAAAACATAGTCAGAACAGTCCATCATCTATCAGTGGTTAAATCTGAATTTTATGAAGCAACGATAATCTATGTACGCTCTTCTGTCAACCACAATGAGCTTTCTATGCGTATTTATGCTTTAATTCGAACAAAAACGGCACTTCCTTCTGGCCCGGCAGACACAGAACAGTATATGTAGTGCGTTTAGTGGATTTTCTCCAAAATGGCACTACGGTGTTGCAGAGAGACACAAAGGAAACAAATTGTTGAATAAATTATTTTATTCACATGCAAAAAGTATTCTCGTCGCTTCATAGAATTCAGATTGAACCACTGATGGAAGATGACCTGTTCTGTTTTCATATTTTTCTGGACCTTGACAGTGTCCATTATTTGGCAGTCAATGGGACAGTCACAAACCTCCTTGTTTTCATCAAAAATATCTTAAATTGTGCTCGAAGACAAACTAAGATTTAACGGGTTTGGAACAACACGGAGGTAAGCGATTAATCACAAAATTTTCATTTTGGGTTGGAGTATCCCTTTAAACTACCCCAATCATTTTATAGTGTTCCAAAATACCACTTTCTAAAGACAATTTCAAATATGCAAAGTGACTGACAGGCAGAAGGTGCTCTCTGATTGGTTAGCATTCAGATCGGCTATTTTGGCTTTTGTCAGAACCAAAGGCCATTAGAGACAAGTGCGATTTCTCAGGGCGCCTATTCTAGTCATATCTGTTCTATCATTCACATATAAATTTGAATACAGCCCACAATGCATTGCTTCCAGGCTTACATTGGTCAAAGCACCACGGCTACATTCCCAGTTATCCTGTCCTCGTTCCTTTCGCCTGCTTCCTTCTGAAATTGCATTATTACTGACAGTACAGATATTGGATTTAGAACGGAACAAATGGTCTTAATAGGAATGAGATCACTCCGGTTAGACAGTGATTGGCTTACTTGGGCCTGGGCCAAAAACAATTTGTGATTCTTTTATACCTGTGTCTGTGCCCTGGAGATAGAGGAGAGCGAAAGAAAGACAGAGGGTGAAAAAGGGAGAGCGCAGAGGAGGAGAGAGAAGCTCTTTATCAGCTGCTTTGCTCCCCCTGCATTACCTCATCTTTCTCTCTCTCTCCGCAACTCAGGGCTTATAAAACGAGCACCCAGGTTTTTTTTTCTTTTGGAGCTACAGAACAGCCCACTACCCAACCCAACCGGTGTCCCAATATGAATGAGGAGCATTGTGAGCTTTGTTTGCCAATATCGAGCAGTCCATCTTTGGAGGGCCAGCACAGGGGGAGGTAATGAAATCAGAATATTAGGTGTCTGCTGTTGACGGAGTGTTGACAGCCTTGTAAAGAAAAAGCGGTTGCATTGATTGAACACAAAACAACAAACAAACAAAAACACTAGCTTTCTTTTTGCACAAGGCGAGAGATGGTTTCTTTTTTCTTTGTGTTTCTCCTCCTTTACTGCCAGGAAATCTGACAGCTTGACACAAACAGCAGTGATTGGTGTGGTTTCTGGGATAACTAGGTAGGGTTTGGGTTACTGGTACACGGGATACTGTAGGGACTGCAAGCGCTGACCATATCACAATATTAAAAGGCAATAATATTACAGTTAAATGTGCCTATGTGTTTGTGTGTGAATTCTCAGTAACTATTTGGGGAGTTTTCTCATTTTGTTATGCCAGATTTTGGCAACAAATGATTGTCTTCATGAGTGAATTACTGAGACATTTACTCAACTCAATAATTCAAACACTGTTTCAATCATGAACAAAACAAGTACTACAACTAAATTAATTTCTGCAATATATTGTACAATTAGTATGTGCTATTCTGACTTCAGTCTGATGAGTCATTGAATCATTCAACAAAATGAAAAATTATATATTGAAAAATCACTTGATTAGTTTAAAAATCACAGATTTATTCAATAAAGCAAGTGACTGTTAATGAATGAGTCATTGAATAATTCACTCCACTAATAAATCAAAAATGCAATTCATTACTAAAATAAGTGATTTTATTTATGAATTTGTCACTGAATCATTAACTCAATTTATTCAAAAACACAGATATATACATTACTGATACAAGAAACTGTCTATATGAACCAGTTTCATCATTCTCTTAACTGATTTGTTAATAACTAATAAATGATTGATTCATTAACAAAACAACTAATCAATGTTTATGAATGAGGCATTGCTTTTTAATCAAAAGGATTGTTCCTTTATTTAACGGATCTGTTCAAAAACACTGATCCCTATATGGTGCCTTATGTATCAATGTACATTTGTAAAATTGCAAAAATGTTCATCTGGTAACGTCTCGAAACACTTCAGAAATGTAGAAAAAAAAAATCTTCAGCACTGAGAAAAAAAAAAGTAAATTACGCAAAATAACATATAGCTGATGCTACACTGAAAAAATAAAAAATATGAATTGAATTTAAGAAATTTTGGTAACACTACAATAAGGTTCATTCTTAATTTGAATGTTAATTTCAACATTTACTAATGCATTAATAAAATCACAAATTGTATTTGCTAAGGTAACAAAAAAACTATTTTTATTAACTAACATTAACAACAATGTAATAAATGCATTGTTCATTGTTTGTTCATGTTAATGAGCTCAAACTAAAGCTGAAAGGCATGAATATGACACAAACATATATGTTTAAATGTGTTTATTCAATTAAAAGTCTCAGGTAGTGAGTATCAGCATATGTGACTGAGTATACATAGCATTGGTGGTAACTCATGCAAAGATGTAAAAAATGGCAAAAAACACAGTTGCATATTTTTCAAAATGGCAAACAATCTATAACAGAGACACCTACATTAAGAGAAAAGGCTAGTAGCATTTACATGGTTCCCCACGGGGCCCTCTGTGAGTGCAAAGTTAACGATAGGATCTGTCTTCATCAGGGTCTCTACGTTTTTCCGTCTCTAGGAGGAGTGCTCTGGACCGCTTGCTTCTGTTTACGCAACAATATGCATATGTAAATTGATGGAAAATTTGGCTAGATGCTGAAACCTGAAAGGTAAAGGGCGTGAGTTAGTGACTTTAAATAATGTTTGCTTGCACACAGGAGGACAGGTATAAATGAATTCAGACCACAACACTGCACATGCAAGATAATACGCACTTCTCATACTAGTGTTTGCAGCTGGAGCTTCAAGAAGAAGTAGAAGAAAACAACTTGAATATTCATGATAATAATTGTGGTACCAAGATTAATTTCAAGCAAACACAGGATCTAAAATCAATGTTTTGTTTTGTTTGCAAAGGAAGAAGATGTAGTATCATCACGTACATAAATCTTCATTTACTTTCATTTTTATCTCTATCTTCAAGGTTTTTCCCCAAGGAACCGGTCTGAAAACATTGGTGAATTTCATGCTAGAAAACAACATCCGATATTTGAAACAATTGCTGTGCTGAAAAAATTAAATATCTTTAAATCGCTGCTCTGTTTTCCAAAGCTACTCAGGGAAGTGAAAAGAGAAATAATGCCAAAGTCTGTTTCACCTATTGACGTTCTTTTCTCCGAACGATATTTTGAACAGCATGCATTTCTACGGAACATCCCTCTTCTCCCAGTTGCCCACCAACCATCTGATTTTATAGTCAGCGGAGAAACCTGAACATGGCTTATGGGCATGCTGGGAAATGAAATGCAATACAATGAAGAAGAGCGCAAAGTGAGGAGGGGTAAAAATGAGAAAGATTCAAATGACTAGAACTTCTATAGCTTATGGCAAGGTCATCTATGTTTATAAAAACATAAATTACACATATTTAATTTAACGAAGACAGAAATTGTGGGTTTGAATTGAGACCATGTGTCCCCCTGAGCAGTCTGATAAATAGAGCAGTTGAGAGCTGAGGCTGACTAGGAGGACTTGTTCATTAATTCTTCTGCTGGTCTTAATTGGAGCCCAGTAGGACTTCTGTTTTAAAGCAGCACTAGCCCTCAGACAACAAGCAGAGCAAGCCAGACAAAGAAGCCGGCAGAACAAAGCCAGATCCAAAATCTGCTACTGCATATTTGCTGCAGGCAAGTCGAGGCGGCCCGGTCCCTCTTTTGCGCTGTTTGATTTCATCACTTTTTATTGTATTACAAGTTGAGATACTTAAAACTCCTTTGTTCATCCTGTACTTATAAATGCTACATAAAAAAAACATAGCTGAATTAAAATAATATTAATATTAAAAATATATATATAAATAAATAAATACACTAAATACACTCCCATCCATCCTAATATATCTATTCATGCATCAATCCATTCTATCAAACCATCCATCTGCTGTATATAAACTATCAATCCATCCACTCAGTCAATCCATCTATGCAATAAACCATTCCTCCGCTCTATCTATCATCCATAGAGCACATCCATCTATACATCTGTTTCTTCCATCCATCTATCTATATACTCTTTCCAACCAACCACCCACCCCTCCACATTATCATTACAAGCATATACTCCATCCATCCATCCATCCATCTTTTTATACTATCCATCCCTCCAGTCTGTCAATCCATCCATATACCCCATCCTGCCATCCAACCACCCATCCATCCATCCATCTAACCACCCATCCATCCATCTATCCACATACTCCATCCATCCAATCACCCAACTATCCATCCATCCATTCATCCATCCAATCACCCATCCATCCATCTATCCACATACTCCATGCATCTATACAGACATTATCACTGTCCATTCATTATCTGTCCATTGATGCATCCATCCTATCAATCCTTCCATCTACTCTATATACTCCATCCATCCTCTCTGTCAATCCATCCATCCATAAATCATTTCGCTCACCCATTCTCCCACTCTATCAATCATCCATATGCTCCATCCATCCATCCACTCTATCAATTAATCCATCTACTCCCTCCTTCTATCCATTAATTCAACCATCTACTCCATCCACCCACTCCCTTCTTCCATCCATCCATCTACTCCATCCATCTACTCCCTCCTTCCATCTATCCATCCATTCACTCTATCAATTCATCCATATAATCCCTCCTTTCCTCCACCCATTCATCCATTCACATACTCTTACTGCATGAAACTCTTAAAGTCTACTGCATGAAAGTCCCAAATGAAAATAAGCCCAGCGATTAGGCGTCCAAACTCATTTGGGTATTTACAATGCGGTGGTGTTGTGCCGTGCCAAACCAAAGGCCCTGCTGTTGTAGTCACATGGGCCCATGAATGCAGAAGTCCACACAAAGACAGAGCGCATCACAGTCTGCTCTTTCTTTCTCTTCCGTCACCAAGCCATTCTCTCGACTACGCCACACACAACTGGGGCTTGTTCACGGATAGGGCTAAAGAACAAAATTTACACGAGAAACAAAACCCGAGCTGTGTGCTGGCTGTACACAAGCTGAGTGAGACTAACAGACCCCCTTTGAGAAGACAGGGAGCTTCCAGTGAACTGGGTTCACAGAGGTTACGAGTCCTTGGGCATAGAGGGGTCCTCTGCTAATGTTTTGAGGTGTGGTGGGGGTGGTCATATAGTAAGACGGTCACGCAGGCATGCTGAGAGAATGGTGTTATTTACAAGCACACACTGTCCTCTGTTGTCTCCTACACACTTTGGCTGTGGCCCCAGGACAAGGGCGAGTGGTAAACATACTACTGAGTTCGTACAACAAAGGCTTGCCGCAGTGAAGAGTTATGTTGGCTGACCGGTCATAAACTTAATGAAGAGATTAGCATGGTGCCATGGACACAAATGCAGATCATGAGGTCTCTTCAGTGGGACAGTGGGCGATTGTCATTGCCTTTTTTATCATGTTCATCATCACGCCGTAAGTTCGTCACTACAGTCCACAGCATGGCTGTTGTAAACACAAATGTTTTTGTCAGTTTCAACAACTCTTTTATTAGCAGGGATATTCTCAGGATTTTAATGATAACCATGAGATTCTGAGTACAGCCAACTACGGGTCATTGAAAAATAAATGTGCTGACTTGTATTATGATAAAAAAAAAATCTATTCTTTAAACATTTTTAATTATTATTTATACAAATTATTAAAATGTGCCTTCAAGTCATTATACATTCTTTGTAAATAAATAAATGCAAAAAAACACCATGTCAATGTGCTATAAACCGCACAATCTTCTTGGACACAAAAGCTAAGAAACAGATTTCCAGCTACCATCCTCTGCTGGAACACTTTAAAAGGCCAATACTGTTCACATCCTCTATGAATCAATCTCAGATAAATCATTTTTAAAAGGATTGGGAAGGACTGTAGCGAATTTCCGTGACCATAAAGCAGCCTGATGTCCTTTTTAAAAGAAGAAGAAAAAAAAAACATTATCACTTTACTGCCAAACAACACGTAAAGACCTCGACAGAGAGCTGATATAAAAACGAACCAAGCACAAACATACAGAACAGAGGTCAAAGGCTGTCAGTGCGGGACATGAAATCACAACCTGACATAAATGGACACAAGGAATCCACCTCACCACACGTCCCCCCCACTTACTTACAGGCCTGAAGATGCTAACTGAATTACCCGTGATGGCTAATCCATCCATCATGACCAACAAGAGCCATGAATCAAGCATCCAAATGGTCACAGGAACAGGTCTCAGCGTCCCCACTTAGGGCGCCATGTCTCAGGATCTGTAGTCTCTTTGCGGAGTGGAAGGATTGATATGATGGATACTGGAGGAAAAATCAATACCATGAAAACAGAGAGAACATCAGGACTGCATCTTGAGGCATCCAGCACTGTAAATAATCAGGTCGCACATTAGTTTTAGAACATTATGATGCTGAGAGCCAAACGCCAAGCCCTCTCATATAGGAAGTCATTAAATGAGCTATTCTTACCAGACTGACATAAGTCAGGAAGTATGTGAGCACCAATGATCTGCCTGAATGACAAATGGGGCTGCAGTTTATAACAAAGACGTGCTATAGATGCTCAATACAGAAAGAGCCACACAATGAGACATGCTATTTTTTTATTTTTTTTTAATCTGTGCTTTGATTGTACAGCAGCAACTATAAGCAGTGTTGGGCAAGTTACTCTAAAAATGTAATCAAATTACTGATTACTCCTTTTAAAAGTAATTACGTTACTGTTCTGATTACTTTATTTCAAAAGTAATTAGTAATTAGTTACTATAACATTACTTCTTACAGTCTAGATGATAAAACACTGGATTCTGTCAGCAAAGTAACGCTACAGTAACGCATAGCGACCTCAGCTTAGTAACTATACTCTAATTACTGTGGAAATTATAACGTGTTAAATTACTCCATTACTAAAAAGTAATTAAATTACAGTAACATGTTACTAAATAACGCATTACTGCCCAACACTGCCTATATGTTATCTGTGGTGATTTACCACAGATGTGCAATAGCATTGATAATATTCTAATATATAATATCCATGGTATGTTTGAAATTGAAAATCTGTGTGCATTTGCAGTCAGGTGTATTCCTATGTGTTTGGTCTGGATGCATATTGCACACCAAAATGAAGCATACTTTGGTCTTTAGGTTCCAAGAGTAAAGACACATGGTGGAAAAATAAATGTAATACGAGAAAAGAAAAATCCAGTTTACCAGTATTGAACCTTTATGAATGATTCATTGGAAAATCTTTCACTGTCACTAGAAATTCCAGTTTTGCATGGATTCATAATGAAATGACTGGGTTTTATCTGTAAAACTTTGCTGAACAGCAGTACATGTGAACTTTGTCAGCTCTGCATATTAGAAGGTTTTGGAATTTCTAATCACATATTCTGTATACAATCATTGTCTGTTTGTTTTGTGTGTATACGTGTCAGTTATTATGTCAAATATTATGCATATCATATAACTCTGCCTTTGAAAGTCATGTAAATAAAAACAAACCGTGGCTGGTCACTTTACATCTCAGTTAGGTGGTCTCTTCCTATCCAGGCAGTTCTTGGCCAGAATAAGTTAAAATGAGGTCCGGTGTTTACACCGCGAGTCAAAAGTCTGGCTACATGTATGGAGTGATATTTTCCTGAGGCTGTTGTGTCTCTTAGACCGATTGACAGTTGTATGACAGGGCTGGGAGTTCAAGAAAGTGCTTAAAAAGAGTAAGAGAGCTTTTCTGGCTCTTGTTTTGACAGATAGTAGTTCTCATGTTATCTCTTCGGCTATGCCCATAGGTGTTTTCAAATGCTGCTCATGTCCGCTCCTCTAAACACCAGCTGAGGCAACGGCCTCCATTCTCTCCATAAAGTAGCATGATAGCTATTGTAAATGGCTCGGTATATCATTGGGTTATGACAATATTCATTTTTGGCTCATTCATCTACGACCGTTCAAAACACGGCAAATGTTGGTGCTTCAAAATTAAAACCACATAGCTACCTTGATTTGAAGTGTTCTGATAAAGATTGTTTTCCAGTTTCACAAAGTACGATGTGTGACGTGAAAAGAAAACCATTAAAAACGTGAGCCACAAGGATGAATGCTATAATCACACCGTAACTCAGTGGAAAGAAGGGACACAGATCATTTATTAGTGGCCTCGCTCCAGATCAAACAAATGCAACCTTCTTAATGTTTTCTAAAATCTATATAAATCAATGTATAGAGCTTTACAGCCATGACCTTTTGACCTCATGGTTTAAATTCCCAGTACATTTCTTCTCACTATAAGTAATATGAAAAACTTGGCAGATGGCCCACTGACATCACCTTTCTGCAAATATTATCTGAGGCAATAACTTTTAAAATGACACGTAAATATCTATCTATAATAAACTGTGTTTTTTGGAGCGAGTAGGGAATGTGTGTGTTAAATTAAAACACGGCTATGTTTTAGGACACTGAGGTAGTCACAAACCAACAGGCCTGCATAATATAAACCGGCTTTTCCCGAAAAGTGTCCTCATCTCACTTCTGACATTCCTTCAGTAATTAGCTGAGGCAGACTGCTCTCTTCCAGAGCTTTCAGGAAGTGGTTTCACTGGGGCTAAATATACATTAGAGTGTGTTGTTTCAGCCCAAGCAATGTAAATGAAACAGGCATTTATCAGGTGGCAGGGGATTTATGGGCATAGATCGCACCTTCTTTAGTGGCTCAGCTCCCAGACACTGTGCCAGGAGGACACACGGACATAGAAAGGTAAACGCTATAGGCGTTTCACAGAATAAATCTGAATTTAATCAAGATTCGGTTAAAAACTGGGTTAGGGTGTCTTTCCTATTAACCACACGTAGACACACGCTTAAAGCTTTTCATAGATGAAGAAAGGAACAGTGTGCAAAAGATGGTTAACATAAAAAGAGATCTATGGTTATCCTTGGGCTACGTTTGTAATTAAATTGATCGAGTAATTGAGATGAATTTCTATTGAATTATGTGAGGAATTTTTGTGAAGATACATGTCTTTTCTAAGAATCTGAGGAAAAATTCCACACTAACACAGAACTCAGGCTGACTGGAAGATACTAAGAAATGTTTGGGAACTCATGATTATGATTTAGCATTCACTTCAATGAGACAGACACTTTCAGCTCCACACACAATGTTCTTGATGCTGGAAACTTCCTAATGCACAATTATTAGACTGAAGAAAAATGTTCAGCATTATTATGATCAAGATCTTGAATAATTCATCCTGAACTCTGCAGTTACATTAACATTTATAAAAGAAACATTCAGACCATTATCACGCTTTGGCCAAGTTTCAAAAAAAAGTTTTACAGACCAATGCTGTAGGAGAAACATTACAAAGATGCTGTATTATAAATATATTGAAATATCATTCTGAGAATGTGTCTACTGTCAGATATCATTGAAAAAGTCATCCTGAAAAAAAGATGTTTCTGTGGCAGCTTTAAAAGCAGTCCACGCTTATGATTTTAGATATTCAGAGATACTGACTTTCTTCTGTAGATCACAAAAAGAAGATATTGTGAAAAACTTCTTAGTATTAATATGGAGTTATACCACAGTGACAGTTTGTGTGTGTGTACACACACATATTCTGCAAAACAGGTTATGGTTCTTCTGTTTAGCTCTTTTGTATGCGTTTCATTAACGATATTGCCATTTAATTTACAAAGCCTAAAGGAGACACCAAAGATGATCATAACTGATGTCACATTTGCAGATTGATATCTACAAGTTGTTTTTTTTCTTTCTCTCAATAACATTCTGATATTAACATAGAATAATAAAACAACATCAGCTCATTCTGCTGTTAACATTTTCTCTGTGATTAGACTTGCTTTATCCAAGTCACTGCAAGCTGACATTCAGATTTACCTCCATTTTTAACACCCACATCACACCCACATTGAACCAAATCCCCAGTCAACATTCCCCTCCCCAGATAATCTGTTAAACCTGGGTAATGCACGATATTGGATTTTTGCCGATATCTCAATATTTTTAAACTAATTTACTAACTAATAGTCAATGTTTGTTTATAAAGTCTCCCCTGTAATAATTATAAGCAAATAGTATTTACTTTTGGCTAACAAGAACTTTAAAATTTGTTGTAATTAAATAATAAAAAAAAATATACAATTATTTAATTTAAGCGCCATCAATTACTGCTAGCACACCCTGAGCACAGTTGTCAGCAGTATTCTGTATTCTTCTTATCTGCAAGACATATCGGCATTTTTCATATCGGGCCGATGCTGATATTTACATTAAAATGCCATTGTAGGCCGATTCCCTACACCTGGATGTATATCACAATACAGAAGAAATAATCTGTCACTACTTCTCTTTCATTGTGACTTCAAGAATTTTTGTAATTGCCAAAGTATCTTGAACAGTCACCTCAATAACCCTATACCACAAAAAAAATTATGCTTGAGTTCTTCACTAAACTTAAGGTGCTGCACAGGAGCACTGAAGCACTTTGAAGAGTTTCTTAGCAGTGTACACCAGCTTTATGTTGCTGAGCCTTCTTGCCATGGAAGCATTCTTACAGATGTTGTTTTCCTCAGAATGTTCCATTGCCACTGGTGAGACCCCAAACACACAGTGCACAATGATGGTATAGACTGTGAAGACCCTGACTCTAATGAGGGCATAGCAAGGCCTCACTGAACTCTATGAACAGGAGTCCGCACACTTCTCTCTCTCTCTCTCTGTCTTGTTTGTCAAAGTCAACCGCCCGCTCCTCATCACTAAAACATTGGCCCTAAAGCCATGTAAAGCACAGTAATACAAACATACAGAAGATCAAAATCCTACCTTATTCTTATGAAGGACTGGGTCACATTCTCCTCATGAGCATTTCGTTAAAATCACAGCTAAATATTTTACGCCACTCAACCCGCAATAATTATTCCACTGTTGTTGGACTGCAAACAAAATGAAATATGGATCACAGGTATTCGGCGTGCTGTACACGAGTCCCTCTTATCAGAACTGCATATCTGATAACGCTGCAACCTGTGCCTCGGCTGACCTTTCTCAAGAGTTTTCAGCATTGTCCACTGACATTTGCATTATTTAATGGCATGTTTTATTCAGTTAGAACAAGGCTTACAAATAACAGAGTGGGTTTAAAATGGACAGGAAGTAAAGCGCCAACTCTGCAGCCTGGATCTGACTTCTGAGTCTCTCTTCCTCCATCTTCCCCGTTGCTTTAGCTGACTGACTCCAGCTGTGGAACTCCTATACCGAGATGTGCTCTCTGACAGCTAGAGGTAACAAGAGATTTATGTGTTTTGCTATAAACTTGCAGGTGCAAATCCTGTAGATCTCACACTTTTATAGATGGACTATAAAACTGATTCATAAAGAGAAATGTTGTGCTGCATTATGCGTTTTTTGACCGTGCCGACATTGCAACACGCTATGAGTGAGTTTAAACAAACATACACTGCCAAGGCAAGATGGATGTGCTACTCAATCGGGACAATGCATTCCACAATATTATATTTCAAATCACAGGCGTAAGCAAATATATTTAAACCTGATGTTCCTGATACATCACACCCATCATAATAACTCAAACTAGACTAACATGAACTGAAGGAAATTAATAGTATGTGGAGTATTGGTTTCCAGGGTGTTGCTAGGTAGTCAAAAGCTTATATTTTTGGTGTGCAGTCAAGCTATGTGTATTTATTGCATTGACAAAACCATCTGTATCTGTATTCAGACCTAATTGGATGTTGACATTTCTTCTCCCTGCTGAAAACCGGCTGGTTTAAGCTGGTCAAGCTGGTCTCAAAGTGGCCAAAACCAGCTATGACTAGGTTGAAACTATTTAAAACCTGCCAACAATATTGGGAAGGTTACTTTGGAAATGTGAGAGGTTACAGATTAAGTTACCCTATTTAAAATGTAATAAGTAGTGTAACTATTTCAATTACTTTATTAAAACAATACCACTTAGTTTAGTTTTATTTGTTTACAGGGGCAACACACATTAATAAACTTAGCTGTAAATGGACCAGAATTTGCTAAAGAGGCTTTTTTTCATCTTTATTGACATGACATTAAAAAGTCACTCTAAAAACAAAACAGATTACATCTGATTACTTTTTGATGACATATTTCTACATTTCTACTGTTTATAACTGTTAAACATTTTCAAACATTAAAAGCAGAGATGGTTAATAGTAGCCTACTCAACACTGATTTTTGTCAAACTTTCAAAAACCTTCATCAATTGAACTAATATTACATTATTGTAATTTTAAACCACAGCCACCACAACATATTTTAACAGCACATGTTTTTTACTTTAAGGATGAATACAAATTTACAATCATAACAAGAAACCATTTCATAGCTATGATACGGTTTTTGAAATCTTTGCTTTGCTATGACAGGAGGCATTGGCAAAAATTTCAAAATTTTACAAATAAAGCATATATATAAACCCAAATAGGAAATAAAAGAGTTATCGAAAAAGTGTGTCCTAAACTCCTAAAACATTGACAGTGGGCCCCATTCATGAAACACGAGCAGGACAAATTTTTACAAATTGTAAAATTTTACAAATACTACACTGACCAATCATCCTACTTGTACAACTACTGAACAACAACAGAGACACTAATATTGCTGGTTATTTATGCAATATACTGGAGCCAAACCTGAGAAACTAGACCAGAATATTCCACTGCATTCTGGCACGCGCAATTAGCATAGCTTTATGTTATTCATAGGCGGGGATTATGCTAATCATGAATGAGCATGTACACGCCCTATTTATGAATGACTGGAATTCATTAACATACACGTTTAACTGTCAAATCAGATGTTTATGAAGTGTTTGTGAATCCAGATGAGAGTTTTCATAAAGGTCTGTTTTATGCACAAATTACTCAGAATTCACTATATATTTACAATGTTTTTTTGAATGAGGCCTAGTTTGTGTGTGACAAAATTTTCATAAGTAGCCGTAATTTAATTAAACAATTTTTGTCAGTAACTTAAATTGCGTAACAAATTACGCAATTACATTACATTTTTATTTATTTTTTTGATCCACCCAGCATAAGACAGTGGGCTCCAATGTTATCAATAACTCAGTTGTCATTCATGTGTGCAACACAAACAGCATGGGATAAATTATGCATAAATGTATATTACGATTAGCGTTTTGTTTAAAACAGGAATACACAATAGTATGCTTGGCTTAGCATGCATGACTGCATAATAATTTATCACTTTCACATCCATTTAGACACAGTGACACATAACCATATTTTATCAGGAAGATTCAAATCTAATAAAACAGGTGAAGTGGATAGTAATTATTTTCCAGAGTTAACACCAACAGAATCAGCAAGGTTGTTGTAGGACATTTGAAGAGCACGGCTGACCGTCTTGGTGCCATTCATGTGTTTGCTTCTGGATTTCTGCACTCAGGCAGCGGGACAGACGCAGCATCAGCTGGTGGGCTCTCAGGACTCATAATGGAATAATGCCATGCTAACCAAATGGGGCTAATCCAGCATACGGGGCCCAAATCCTATCACTGATGTGTCAGATGTCATCAGAGCGTTAGCGAATGAAGACCCCCTGTATGGAGAGAGTAAACCGTTTACAGAGAATCGCTCGCAGATGCACGCAAGGTCAGACTCATGGAGAAGTCACTGAGAGGTGTGCTTAACAGAATTTTGCTGACAACATGAGAAGCATTCACTACTGCAGCAAAACCAGCCGTTTGCGCTTATATAAAACTCATGCTGTTACTTAACACAATTTTTAGGCTGTGTAGCCATAAATGGAAGTTGAAGTCCTTGCTGTTTGCATTTGCAGTGTAATAGAGTAATCTGACCAAATTGCATGTTGTATGAATAGGGCTTACTTCTGTGTACAACAGTAAGCTAAGAAATGGTAAATTAAACAACCTGGTCTCATAAAAATATGTACCTCTGTGCACTTTTTGTGCAACACCATTTTTTACGTGCATGTTTAGTCGTAATTTCAAAGAGATATGTCCACTGAGTGGTTCAATACGTGAACCCTGGCACATCTTATTACGTCGATATAAATAAAAATATCTGTAGACTGTTGCTAAAAGTTATCGCTCTATCATATTGGAAATATGCCCTACACCAAATCCAACTCTAAACCTACCCGATAGTGTTAACAAATGCAAAACTCATTAAAAAATTGATTTGTTAATGCCACCATGCAATTTCAACTTCCTTTTACACAGATTTGAACCATAGTTACATGGGATTCGAATTGGAGCTCCTTGCCTCTCACGTACATCTCTGTACTGCGTAAGCTACCAAACAAATCTACCATCCATTAAAACCCATATGAAGCTGGATATGTTTGATGCTAACATTCGAAAGCATCAGTTTGCAAATCTCCCAGCATACTAATATTGTTTTGAAGTCATAACATAAAATTTTTCAAGTAATTGTGCAAAAATTATGCTTTATTATTCGAAATTCTGTAAATTTGCGTGAAAAGGAATAAAAGGTGTCAGAGTTTTACTGCACTGTATGGTACTGTATGTTTATGCCACTAGACCAGGCAGAAATTTAAGGTGAAACCCTGGTTGTCGTTTAATCACGTTAATGTACAGTGCCCTCCACTAATATTGGCACCCTTGGTAAATCTGAGCAAAGGTGGCAGTGAAAATAAATCTGCATTGTTT
>JAUMHE010000072.1:5373345-5402565 GCA_032359235.1 Enteromius mattozi
ATTTTTTGAACGAAAGATCAAAAGGATAAACAATGCAGATTTATTTTCACAGCCACCTTTGCTCAGATTTACCAAGGATGGCAATATTAGTGGAGGGCACTGTAAATCCAAACTGGTATTTTTCCTACATAGAACAAAAATTCATTAAAAATCATTCAAAAAAAATTCATAAAAGCAAAGAGGCCTTCCAACGAATGTAAATCAATATTTACATAATATTTGCAAGTAAGGATCAATTCTCACTCATTGTAACTGCATAGAAAAGAGCAACCAATACAGTCTTCGAAATTTCTCCTCCTGAATTCCATAGAAAAAAAGCTTGTGTTTGGAGCAACATGAGGGTAAATAAATTATTTCAATTCTAAGGTGAGCTAACCCTTAACTGTAATAAATTAAAATGAAAACAAAGTTTAACCTTCATGTACCTCTTAATTGTAATATGCAAACACAGCACTTTGCGAACACATACTCTAAGGACGCAGTTCAACGAAGAAAGAGAGATAACAAAAATGAAAAATGTGAAGGAGCAGTGCACTGAAATGTCAGCATCTAATGGAGTCTGGGTTGTTAAAGCAAGCTCTCGGAGCACCTACCGTGCACGCAGCGGAGCTGCAGCGAATGCGACCTCTGCCCTGTGTACTCATTGTAATGTGCTGAGGATGGTGGAGAGGACGCCCAGCGCAACAAAGCTCATTTACAGCTGTATACAGCACCATACATATAGAGCACTGTAACCTACAGCAACGCCAGACCGATCAATATCACAGTCAATACTTTATTTTTCATCCAATTTAAACAAAACGTAACAGACGCCCCGAGTGCTACGCCAACAGGTTTATGAATTCTAGACGTGCTGGAAATGCATTTTGGCTCGGGCTGTGACATCCCTCTGAACAAGCAATGAAAATGGGGCCATGATGACTTTAATCATTACCTGCAGTCTGGGAGAGTCAGTCAGACGAGAACTTGAGGGTGGAGGGGGGGCGTAAAGAAGACTTTGTCTCCTAAAGTCAGGTCACCATATTCATGCAAGTTCCCACACAGAATCATTAGAGGCTAACAGCAGGGAATACGAAGGCATCGCCATTAACACCCAGAAAGCCATTACTTAATTAATTAATGGCCTCAGCTTTAATTAAGTAATGAGGTCCTGTTTTATCGCCGGATGCGTGACAGCAGACTGCGAGGAGATCCCTTGCATACATCTAAAATCAGAAACGAGGGCCGTTAAATGTGACAACCAGTGAAATGTCACTCTATCAAAGATAATGAGTAATATCTCACCCTAGAATCTATTTCCTGATGAATTAAACATTTGAGATTACACCACAAACAGCTGGATACTGGCTGATTCATGAGAGCCATAAAGACATATCCAATCTCATTTTAATCTCCATTATTCATAAAGCGTGAAACATCCCACACGGTATCTGTTCAATAATTACCAGCACTATAATGATGATGTTTAGGAACAACTGCTATATACTGGATCTATATTTCCCATGATTCTGATGAGCCATGTGGGGTTTCGTTCTCATCATAATGCAGCAATGGATATAAAATGTGTAGCATTTCAACTTGACACCAGCGATATATTATGAACTCAGCTGAGAATTGTTATAAAGCCAATGCTTGCATACAAGACTGCAATAACCAGACCCAAACAGAATCTGCGCCCGGGTCAATGACATACAAAAGTGTCTGTAAAAAAGAAAAGGGGGGTTTATAGTTTAAAATGCATATGCATATTTCTTAGAAATATGCTTTGAATATATTTTGGGATCATATGGTTTAGAATTTTATACCATTTTCAAGAAAAATTGTTTAAATGTCATGTGGTGTAATCAAGTAAAATGTAATATTTTTATTTATTTTATTTCTATTATCATAATATAAAATATTTTACACATTGAATACATGTCAGTATAATATGTTATTTTTTCACATGCTGCATAAACATTTTATTGCACTTTCACTTTTTTGGTGAGTTGCACCACATGACGCTTTACAACCTGAACTAACCTTGCCTTGTCATAAAATAATAAAATATATATACATAATATACAACAATAATAATAATAATAGTAATAGTGTTACAATAATTACATTTTAAAAGCCTTATTAACTACACAATAGTGTCAGGAGTTCTCTCTATATAATTATAGAATTTTCTGCTGCGTCACATGAATTTGCCAGATAAAAACTTTTCAAAAAGTAATAATCAGTAAAGCCTTATTTGCATTAAGAAATATAACACATACTCATCATAAATCAGGAATATTCAAGAACTCAAGTCATTCTGTATATAAACTGAATTTGAATGCATTTTGGAATACATTCACTGATTGTAGATTGATTAATCAACAAAACGAATTTCATGTCATTGATCCAATCACAGATCTCTGTAAAACAACAATGCTTGTTATTTGCAGTTCTAAACATTCTCCATATTGTGTGTCTGTTTATTAAATATTATTGCTAATTTGATTAAACTCATCAATAATAGTTTAGTACTTTCAATCTACTACAGTTCATTAAAAGCTTTTCTGCAGATTTTCTGCCCAAATCAGCATGTGAAATGTAAAAAAAGCCTGTATATTCCGTCTCAGCCCAGCCATAATGCATCATATTAATACTAAGTATGTTTTAACTAATTCAGAGGCGTCTCGAACTGCCAACAGGGTGGAGTAGTTTTGATAAGCGAGAACTTGATGAGAATTTCAATAGCATCCCGCTGTAATGCATCATATTTAGCCACATCCAAACTTTTTCACCCTTGGAGGCAAAGTGAGTTTAATGTAATTAGGGACACAGATTCCTTACACACTAGACAGCATGCCGTGTGATAAATGATTATTCATTGGGGACAACAAGCAACAGCAGGTCACATGCCTCTTCCTCTCTCTCTCGCTCTCTCTCTCCATCTTTCCAAACAAAAAGAACCCTCAGGGACAGTTCTGATATTAGCAGACTATTCTGTACAATGCCTGTGTGATTGTGGTTATCTCTCACAGAGCACAGGCATTGCAACTTAGACCACCTAGGTTGTGTGGCCAGTGAATTGGATCTCTCTCATAGAATCCTGGCAGGCAGCCATTTGCACGACTATTAAACTCCGAAAGATAAGGTCATCCAGAGAGAGACATACCAAGGTACCTATACTGAAAGTGAGCTGTCTAATAAGAACATTACAGCACAGTCTGCTATAGCTGTTCATCCAGTCCTCTTTGCTGATAAATCTGGATGAAGGGGTTTTCTGCTGCTGAGCAGATTGAATCAAACTGCACGATGCAGGTCTGAGCACTTTTTTGACTTAGCACTTCTCACACATGTCAGCCGGTCAAGCGAGCCGGGTCACAGGTGCCTAGAGGAAAACAATATCTCCTTTCAGTGCAGCAATAAGATTTGAGTGGAGTTTCATCTAACTGCACAGGCGGAATGCACTCTCTTTCACTGGGTGGGAATAAATTGCAATACTGTCATTAAAGGAAGGAACGTACCCTCTCTCTTGCTATCTGCCTTTCTCTCTTCTCAGAAGTTGCTTCACTTTGGCCTTTCCTGACCTTAAACTAAACCACAATATGCTGAACAGATGGAATCTGCTCAAGTCAGAGAGGTCATCTTTCTTTCTTTTTGCTCTTCCTGTCCTCCGCTTAGATCTGTCATTCTAAACCTGTAGCTGTGACTTGCAATCAATACTGTTATTGAGGTGGTTGTTGGAAATTATCTAGCTGATTCACATTACTTTCCATTCCCACAGGTTAACCGTTATTGACCTTTCCTTATGAGCATTCATTTCCAAGTCTCTTTAGGGCTTTTTGCAGTGCGCCTATTGTCTTTTTATACCTCTGATTAAAAACACTTTTAACCCTGGGTTAAGCAAACTTTCACACTTGTCTGGGTTACGTAAACCTGATTCAGAGCACTGCTAGCAACACTTTTGCAGCTCTAACACCATTTTGTGGTGGCAAAGTAATACAGTGTAAATCTATGCAGTGTTAAAAAGTTACAGTGAGAGTATCAAACCACCAATCACAAACGAAATAGTGCTTGGCTCATTAAATATTCATGAGTTGTACAGACGCATAAACTTAGTTTGAATGTTTCATGTGGCTGTACACAAACATTTTTTTTTTTTGGTATGCTTTAGATGTAAAACAGCGAATGAAGCTTCACATAGGGACATTTTCACAGATGGCTAAATGGTTAAAACAGGCTGCACAACCATATTTTGTTTAGTTATTGTTATTGACCTGTCATAATAAATTTGTATGTATTTTACGAGGTGGCTAATTTGTACAACCTCATTTGTACGGTTTTGTACAATTTATCTAAACCCCAGTGACGGATAGGTTTAAGGGCAAGGTTAGGTGTAGGTCATTCAAATTACTAGCCACCTCGTAAAATGTATGAATTCCTGTGAGATCGGGCTGGTAAAAAAAATAACAAAAATAAATGAATGCATGAACTTCTCAGGCATTGAACTGAAATTTGACCTTTGTTAGGGGACAGTCAAATTGCGTTTATGTATAAATGCTTGTTCCCGTCAGCTGTCCTTATCTTAACCACTAGGCAAAAACATTCAGACCCAATGAAATGGGATTCCTTATCAAAGCTTATACAAAAGGACAACTGTTCCTGAGTAGTTAGAGCCTAAGCTCTGGACAGAACTGACTCTGCCCTGTAGGTCTCAATCTCAATATAGACCTTAATCCAACCAGACTGTTTTCAAAGAATAATAATAGGACCTTGATGTTTACCAAAGGGAACACAAGGTCAAAAATCATAAACACTGCAAACACAGGGCACTGAAATTATGAATATAATGTATTCATTTTTCTTAAGGCTATGGCATGCTATAGATGTCAACTAAAATATAGACAACACACAGCCGGGGAGACAAAAGAATAAACATGCCTGGATTTAGTCAATGCACATTTAAAAGGCCTTGAATAATTATTAGACAGGCTTACACATTTCAAGGTAATTGTCCTTATGTTGGTGTGTCTGTGAGTAAGTGTGGTTTGTGAGTGTGAAACAGACAGAACAAACACATAGGTGCACAGGCCATGAGGATACACTTCCAGACTGCTAAAATGTCTAAGTCTAAATCTTTTACAACTCAGAATAAATTGGCATCGCTCTTGGGGATCCAAAAAAAACCCTGGGCTGAAAACAAACACTACAGGATATGGGATGTGCAGGCCATCAATTCTGAATACTGATTGTTGAGAATGTATTTACCGCAGGTCTTAGGCAATGGATCCCCTGGTGACTGGTTTGGCAAGGCCTTTTAACTCACAGAATAAAAAGAAAAAAAAAAAACTCTTTTACTATATTGCTGAAAAGACCAGCCTTGCCAGTTACCAACATTTGTGTTCTGCATGCTGGTACCCAACTGTAAATGTTATTAGATCAAAATGACAGTGTTCTGGTTCACCAGCATGGGATCTTGTGTATTAACAAAGCTGTGTGTTGAATCATTATGTACTGATTGATTATATAGGATGTTGTTATGCTGGTTGACCAGTATGAGATAGTGGTTTACTGACCAACAATCACAAGAAAAAGGTATTTATGTGTACTAATTCTTCATCACAGGATGCTGGTGTAATGGCTGACCATCACAGGATGCTGGTGCATTGGTTGGCCATCAAATGGTGCTGGATAATCATTACGGGACGCTGGTGTATGGGTTGACCATCACAGGATGATGATGAACTGATTGACCATTACAAGATGTTAGTGTACTGGTTGACCATCACAGGATGCTGTTGAATGGGTTGACCATTACGGGATGATGGTGTACTGGTTGACCATTAAATGATATTAGTGTACTGGTTGAGCATCATAGGATAGTGGTGTACTGGTTGACCATCGAATGGTGCTGCAGAACCTGAATGTACCAAGTTCAGTGTGTTCCTGGATGAACATCTTTGTTGACCCTGGAACAACATTGTGATAAACCAATACCAATAGTTAGGTTTAGGTGCAGAGATATGGTCAAGACTACATTTTTGGATAAAACGTTGTTTCAGAGTCAACAAAATATGTTGACCTAGGAACACGTCTAACTTAGCAAAATTAGGACTTTGCTAAGGGTGCTGGTTAATCATCACAGGGTGCTGGTATATTGTTTGACCATCATAAGATGCTGTAGTACTGGCTGACCATTGAAGGGTGAAGGGTGAAGGGTGAATAAAAATCAGCCTTGGCTAGTACAGAATTAAAGCTGGTGTAAACTGTACTTGAGGCAGAGAAAACTTACAGAAAATAGCTAGTTTAAAAGAACATAAAACAATTATATACACACTACACACAATATCAATATGAAAATACCCATTCAGACACTATCTAAAGGTTTCTCACACCAACTGCTTGAGGTGTCTCACAGATCATGTCAGACGCTGATGCAGTGGGAGATACATTGGACCTGATATAGATTGATACAGTTGGAGATTTTCAGTCCTATTCTGAGACTAGATCACTTTGAAAGAGCTGTGGCTGAAAAACACAAATCTGTGGGTGAGTGATGAGAGTGTGATGTAATTTGCCGTCAAGCTGAGAGAACAGCAGAAGCTCCTGGGAGACTCAATCCCATCGATTTATGACATCAAAACAAATGACATCACGGTTCCATCTCTGCTTGCGCAGTGGAGCGAGGGTCATTAGACCGCGTTCACACGCACCCACAAACACACACTCACACGTTCCATACAGGTGTGATGACAAAAATGGATCTTCAATTCACAGGCCATTCACAACTTAGATGGGCATATTGAACCAGACTGAAGAGCTGGTGAACTGGAGGAGACAAAAAAGGGAGAGCAAGGGAGATGGAAAAACATGTGTTTGTTAAGGGCCTCTGTCTCTGGAAAAGGTTTAGATTTTTGAACAGATTGGATAGCTGGTTCTGGAATTTGAGAGTCACTTTCATGTTAATTGTGCCACTATTAGAAAGCATACCAAAGGCCCTCAGAGGTATTTCAATTACAGTACACACGCACATGCTTACAGTAAGTGAATACACACATACGCCGAGTATGTTTCCCTGCACCTGTGCCAGTTATGATCTGGGGCATGTGTACTCCACTTAAAGTTTCCATCTCATCATGGAAAAGGGAAGTGGAAGGGAAAAGAAAGATATAGTGAGAGTAAAGAGAGAGAGAGAAAAAGAGAGAGCTCTAGGAATGCTAAATCCAGATTCTTTTTTTTGATTATTTTTGGGGAAAAAAGGATTATAGTACTCTTTCATTTGGAAATATGGTTCACTGCTTAGTCATGATGACCAGAAAATGCAGGATTATCCTTAAACTGCCATGCGCTTATGTCTGCTCATGTGTCTTTGCTCAAATGAGGAAACGTTCCTGGCGGGTACATCCGAGCGACAGGGAACAGAGCAAAAGAAAGTGGAAGAGGGAGGTACAGCAGAGTTCAGGTCATTACCCAGACTCCCTTGATGTTTGGGTGCAGCTCCAGGCAGGCAGGTTTTCTGATGCGTCTCCTCGATCGCTCCCCTCTCTCTCTCTCTCTCTCTCTCCCTCTAGATCTGAAAAAGGCAGAGTAGATCTACATAAGCCAGTGAATATTTGATAATCCTCTTTTGACAGCCTGAACCAGGTGAGGAGCAGCCGGAATTGGCTTGGTGCTTGCTAATGAGCACCACTGGAGAACTCGTGCACACGTTCACTTTACAGTACATACCCGACATCCCGTACCCAAATGCAAACACACAACAGCTGGCCGCTTCTTCGGTTACATTCGAACACTGTGTTAACATTGAGTTTCAGGGCTGGCTGATGGCTGACAGTGGGATGTCAGTGGGCGAATGTCATCGCAGCTGTCACAGAGACTGCAGTGGTGAGGGGTGTTAGAGGAGAACTCCCTAATTCACAGCAATCAGTTGGTGTGAGCTTCCCATGCCAGCGCTAAAGCCCAGTTAGGCCCGTAAGAAGAGCGGAGATGGCCTGCTGACAGCAGAGAGGGGAGGAAGGATTTAGAGAGGATGCTGGGATATGCTGCTTGTCTGTAGCATCACCCAGCTGACAAGATCAAGAGATCAGCCAAACCCAGGCTGGCTTTCTCTTCTTCACATACATCCCTTGTTATCTAGCGCTTATCTTTCTGTGTGTCTGCCCGTCCACCCATAGCCCTCTTCAGAGTGCCCTCTTTCACACTGACCCTTCTTGCTTGGCCCTGCTTGTCTAATGCACCTCTATTATTCTTTTTCTCACTCGCTCTCAGTTGTAACAGGCCACAGAAATAACCTACATTCACATAATCCAAGGTGTTTGATATGTAATTTTCTACAACTGAATGAGCCTTTGTGTGTGATCGTGCATGCACGAGTCCACAGAGATGCTCTTTATATACCGTACAAGAAAAGGAGGATGTATAGACTTCTTTCTCAGCAACAGAAGAGCCCTAAACCTATGCTTTAAAACCAGTGGATATGGAAATCAAATAATCTGGAGGCTGTAAACCTGTGCCGACTGTAATGTAATGGAAAAACGCAACTCTGTGGAGAGCTTTCTAAATGCATCTACATGCAGTATTTGAGTTTGGCTCTTTCTGACAGAGACTGTTTATAATCTTTAGTGCTGTATAGAGCCTTATCCACAGGTGTAGATATCGATTGTGCTCTTTTGATTTTCGCTAAGTTTATATTTGGACAATTATATGAAGTGTTTATGTCAGAAAATGCATTACAAATAGATGTGAGGAGTACACTAAACAATGGTCATTAATAATCATTATAAAACAAGCTGGATGAGTCACATTTACAGTTTAATTAATATTATTCTGTCAAGTTATTAATATACGCTGTCTGACCACCATAAACAATTTCATTCCATTTTATTAAAATGATTACTTATAAATGAATATTGCACAATTTTCCCACACTTTCACATATATACACTTTATAATTACTGTAGATGATATATTAATTATTATATTAAACTATATAATTTGTAGGATTCATTGTTATTCTTAATACTACTACTATTTCTGCTACTACTACCAAACAAGCACACACATATACATTATATGCTTATGCACAGACACATATGTTTACCCTAGGGAAAAAAAAAAAAGTTCTGGAGCTCATCAAAATCTGCCACTGCACAAATATGAAATGACTTAAACAAGCAAACATAGAACACCTGTCTCTTCAGCAGCATTTAAAACTTTCCCCCATCTTTGTTACATGCTGACATTGGAATCACAGACATCGGTTTATCCAGCGACTTAATGCAAATGCATCGCTACGCTGTTTTCCCAGTCATACCAGTCATAATGACAAATTAAAACCAACTGCCAGAAAACATTATCAGGAAGGAACATTTTACCAGGTCTTTTATCACCGGGTCTCTCTCAGACAGGCTGTATATTCCCACAGTTACATTATAAAAGTATATTGGTAATTAACTTTCGTGAGAGAATGTGATCCATAAAAGCTCTTTGGTGTGGGAGTTCTACATTCCTAAACACATATCAATTAAGTTTACACTTGTGACATGCAGCCTCATTAAAGAGCAATGAAATATTTCTGCACACAAATAAACCCACTGATGGCATTATTAATTCTTTATCTGACAAACTCTGGCTGACATTAACAGCTGCGTGCCATTTCAACCCACTTTACAGAGGCTGTCACTCACCTGATGGAGGCAATGCTGCAATGCTGTGGCAGTCTCATTCAAGCTTTTCATGGTAGATTAAAATGCTTAATATTTGTTTTGAGGGGGCAACAATCAAAGCAAAGAATTAAAAAAAAACAAACAAAAAAAAAATACAAAACAAAACAATGAACATCAAGGCAAAACAAAGGAAAACACACACACAACAGCAAAGCACAGAAAACCAAAACAACAGAACAAAGCAAAATAAAACAAAAGCAGTGCAAAGCAAAAAACAACAACAACAAAAAAAAAAACAAACAAACACAAAACAAAAACCAAAGCAAAACTACAGCAAAACACCAAAGTAAAATCAAACACAAAACTCCAAAAACCACACCAAAACAAACAGAAACCTAAACACAAAACAAATAAGAACTAACAAAAACATAAAATCAGACAAAGAAAAAAAAGTCAGTGGATTGTGTAAGACCGTTATAGACATTATTTATTTATTATTATTATAACCATTTCTAATCTGTTATTGTTAAGCAGCAGTGATTTTCCCATGACTTCTAATGTCAAATACTCAGACTGAGACATTTTAGTATGCAGTGAGTCTAGCCAGTCTGCAGACAGAGGACAGCGGATGGCACATAATACCCATATATTCAGCTAAAACCAGTCCTGTCACTCAATAGCAGTCATCTCCATCTCTCAGGGCCAACAGGAGACATCTCCTAACATGCATTTCATTAGCGCAAAACATATCACATCTGCAAAATGAAATCACTGTGAGAAAAAGAGGGCGTGAGGGGCCAAGTCCAGAAAACTCAATTTCAGCCCAAAAGGGATCACCGTCCAATAAAATTGCCGACTTTATTACATTTCTCAAATATAAACAGCCATCTACATCGGGTGGCCGAGCACAATTCCCAAAGCCTATTAAGCGAAGGTGCCGATTTTGAAGCGCTCAATAATAGCCAAGGACAGGTCTCAGTGTTGTGACTGATGTCTCGCCCGTGGACAAACACCAGCCACAGCACTGACGGAGGTGAGGACGGGATTCAGGTAGCCGTAATCATTTCACGCCATCTCGAGACGCATGTACGGCTGTGCTGTTTTTTTTTTTGTTTTTTTTTACAGGAAGTGCGGATAACAATGTGACAAAGCTGCAGTGTAATAAGCAGCTGCGACTGTCATGCAGCGTGCATGTTGCATTTATTTATGTGCTGAACACACTTAATTTGGCTGCAAATGAAAGGGCAGCGGGCTCGGGCACACGTGTGTAGACAGTGATGCATGTACATGCCTAACTCAGTACAAAAGAAGCAATCTCCACCTAGGCCCCTATATTTATTTCAGCAATTCCTTTTAAATGCATATTTTATGCTGGCTCGGCACATTGAAGGTCACTCAAAAATGTTGTTTATGAGGCAAATGGGGAACATACCAATTGTACATTGGGAGGGATCATACGCAGCATTTATCACTCGCAACAATAGGAAACTCCTGCCTTGTACTTGGATCGTCGAGATCGGACAGCGCTTGGGCTTCTTTCATCTGACTGATTCAGTTCATAACACATTATTGCACATGCAGCGCTTTGCTCTGGACAAAGCACCTGCGGTACCACATGGAAATAACACGTGAGAGAGTTGGCTTCAGAGAAAGAAAAGCCGTGTTTTCATTTTGTGGTTATCAAAGAAGATAAAAGTCTTCTAAGTTATTACAGGGTTTCTGCAGGCTCTATAAAGGCCATTTAAGACTTGTTTAAGACCTATTTAAGACCAAGTAAAGAATATTTATAGAATAAATTGAAGTGAACACAATATGCTCTCTAAATGTACATTTCTAGGGACTACTTTTAAATTAATTTTAACTAGAATAGAGAAATAACTAAAAACTTAACTTAAAAAACTTAAAAAAGTAACTGTAAAAAGTTACTAAATTAAGATACATTGGTAAAAAAAAAAGTGCATTTATGATTAAAACAGGGATAAAATTCTTCTCAGCCTCAATGTAGGCTTAGGAAAAAACAAACAAAAAGTATATATAAAGTGAAAATGGGAAAAGAGTTTTCATGCACTGACATATTTGTATAACTTTGATACATTTTTCAAATCATGTCTTATCTTCACTTTTGATTTAAGTATGTTAAACAAGTCAAAGGCTTTGAAGAACGCGTTCATTATTTTTCAGTGCATGCAACACAATGACATGACACAAACTTCAGACTTTGCTTTGATTTAAAACAGTTCCAAGGCCTTGATTTGTGTAAGAGTGAATTTAGACTTTTGAAGACTTATTTAAGGAAACCCTGTATTAATCTGCACACAAACTGGTTGTGAAAAAAATAATAATAATAATAACATTTTGTAGTTAGGGGAGACTGGGTTTAACTTGACATTTTCAAATTTGATTAAATTAACAATTGTATCATAATGTGCACGTCAGAATCATCCACTTATGTTTGTTTACAGGTTTTTTTTGTGCTTTTATTTTTTTGTTAAATAGATTTTTACTTATTTTACTTATTTAATTTGGCTAAAACCTCCTTAATATAATGGTACATTTCATTGTGACAACATTGTGTTCTTGTTTCTGAGGTGTCTTGTCACAAAAGGTCAATGGTCAATTAACTATTTTATTGATGATAACGGTGGAAATGCTCAATAGCTAATTTACGGCAAAGACTTAAAGGTACAGTATCTATATAGACAGAAGTAAACTTAAAATATAAACCTTTATTTAAACCTAATATTTACTCAGGCAGAAAGAGTGACAGCTAACTCCAGTCTCCCCTGCTGCATGGATGCGAGAATTAAAGGGCCTTTTTGCATAATAGTAAATATGTGACTTTTCCAGAGTAAAGCCCTTGAGATGCAGCGATCATGAATAGTTGATGAAAATATCTGTCCTTGAATCTTAATTGACACATTGCCATTCTGAATTAGCTGCTGGTAAACTCACCTCAAAGGTCAGATGTCAAGAGGAGAATATCTTCTCTTGAGGTCCTAAAGAAGCTTGAGTTCTTCATATCACTTTCATATCAAGGCAATGTATCGTACCATTTACATCATTATAATGAGCTACCTGGCAAAATTTTAAGACACTTGAGTGAGAGATGGTTTCATTGCTGGCATTTAGTTACATTTAGCTACATGAAAAGACCCCCTCTGAAATACTTCAATCACTCTAAGGTCTGTTTCACACACCACATGTGATAGCAATGCATATTTATTTCAGTACACATATTAATAGGTTACTGCACACTCACACATCCCGCCCAAGCAGACTGCAGCAACACAGCAGCATGTAGCAAAGCAGAAGTGACTAGAGTTTCAGTTCTGTGCCTATTTTCACCATGTTTACTGCATTAAACTCAGAAGAAAATACATTGAAAAAGCACTGTAAACCAAAACAATCTTTTGCAATTGTAGTGCATCAGACACTTAAGAATTTGATAGGAACAATGAAACATGAGGAGCCGAATTCCACAAAGAGGCCTCAAGACAACAGGAAGTCATAAATCAGCCCATGATGCCCTGTTGCCTACCTCTCGCAAGCAGATCCAACAGACATTGTCACAGGACAGCTTGCAACATTAACACAAAAGAACACGTATTGAGAATCCCAACTCAGGAAGGAGATTGTCAATATTGGGCAAATAACCAAGATAACGGTCAAAGACGCAAGACATCATTATCATTACATGGGTAAAATAATTAAAGTTTTTGTTGGACGGATCTCCATCCCCCAACTCAGGACCAGACTGAAATTTCTGATGAGACCTTTAACTTCTGGTTTTCACAAAACTGCCCTCACATTCACAGAGCTTTCTCATGCCTATCCAGGCTTAAAATACGTAATTTACACACACACACACACAAATACTGTATGCATTCTTGCTGCATAAAAGTATTCGAAAACAAACTAACAACTAGGCTACTAACCACAAACTTGTGAACAATAATGTAAATATGATGTAAAATGGATATCAGAATGATCAAGTTGTGATAATTCTCAATGGTCCACTCAATTTATCATTTATGGTCATTATTAAATCAGATATTCAATACAAACCATTTTTTCTGCGCATTATAAAGCTGCAGGTCATTTTTGCAGTCAATCTAAATGCACAACACTGTAAAAAGGGGTCTGCGACATTTTCAAAAGTCTTAATTTTCGGCCTTAAAAATGCTGGATTATAGTAAAAGATATGCGGAACCGTAGCAAAAGCTGTGTTTTAAAACGAAAACACACCAGTGCAACCGGGGCCTGAGAAAAACTGTTCACTGCTTCTTTACGCACTGTTTAGGCATCTAGGCCTAACTATCAGAGAAGCATGATTACATTAAAACATAAAAGGAATGAGAAGAAAAAGATCAAAGTGAGAAAAACCAAACAAAATGGTTCCAATATTCTCCCTGTTATCTCCACACCTTCTCCTCTTTTTATGTTACATTCCATTGGCTTTCTCTCATATTGAGCATCCTCAGGCCTTGGCTCTGGAGTTAAGGGAGATCTGGTGTTGTGTCTGCATAGATTAATGAGTTTTGTGATTAAGGGGGTTGTTCTCGCTGCAGCCGGCCCTTGATTTGGGAGGGCTTTCCCTGTGTGAGAGAGTAAGAACGAGAGAGAGAGGTTTCCCTCAGTGCTGATCATGGCCCTGAAAGGGAAAGTTCATTAACTCCTCTCTCACTCTTAACTGTCCCACTGATTATCAGTGCTCACTTACTGTCGAGCAAGAAAACACAAAAGAGCCACTGAAAGAAAAGGAGACACAGTGTGTTTGTTAAGGAGAGAGCGAGATCTGGCTTACTCTGGAAAGACAAGAGAGATAAATTAAGAGTCAGGTGAGGGATATTAATCTAAAAATGATTATGAAGACGATTATTTATAATATAATTTTATTGAATAAAAACTAAGTATGAAAGTAGTCCATATGGTATTATCATTTTGTGAGGAACAAACTAAAATGTAAATCTTATTCACTGGTAACCTTCCCCTGCGGTGAGCTGTTGAGTTCGACTTGAACTCTTGAGTTGTGAATGAATCATAAATGAATCTTTCAGCCTAATTCAGAAATTAATTATTCAGTCATACAGGCTCAGAAGAACAATTCATTCACTGATGTGACTCACTGACTCAGTGATCCGTTTACAGCAGTTCTCAAATGAACAGCTCACAGAATATTTCCAGTGAATAATGACATACTTTTTTAAACCCTACAAAGCTATTGAATGGATTCATAAGACTTGAAGCACATTAATAAATGCATTTTAATCTTCAGGTCCATCTTCATGAACATTCACAAAACTTGTTTTCCACAGGGAGAACAGAACAGAACAGAACATAATAAAATAGAATAGTGTAGAATATAAATAAATAAATAAATTTGTAATCATATTATTTTAAAGGAACACTCCAATTTCTTTTGAAAATAGGCTAATTTTCCAACTTCCCAAGAGTAAAACAGTTGAGTTTCACTGTTTATGAATACATTCAACCAATCTCTGGTTCTGGTGGTAGCACTTTTAGCGCAGCTTAGCATAGATCATTGAATCTGATTAGACCGTTAGCATCTCTCGCTCAAAAATGACCAAAGAGTTTCAATATTTTTCTTATTTAAAACATGACTCTTTTGTATTTACATCGTGTACTTAGACTGACTGAAAATTAAAAGTTGCCATTTTCTAGGCCGATATGGCTAGGAACAATATTCTTATTTCGGCGTAATAATCCAGGAACTTCGCTGCCGTACCATTGCTGCAGCAGGTGCAATGATTTTACTTTTCATTTTCCATCAGTCTTAGCGCACGATGTAAATACAAAAGAGTTATATTTTAAATAAGAAAAGTATTGAAACTCTTTGGTCATTTTTGAGCGAGAGATGCTAACGGACTAATCAGATTCAATAGTCTATGCTAAGATGCGCTAAAAGTGCTACCACCAGAAGCAGAGTAACTCTCTCTATAATATTGAAATATTGAAGTTTTAAATTATTGTGATGCACAAAAATAAATAAATCAATTTATCTGTCATTGTTTGAAGCATAAATTCCCTTAATTTGGACACTTCACACATGTCATTTTGCTTATCAAGCAAATGTATCTTGATTAAATAATGATTACATATTTCACTGAAAGAAGAAAAACAAAAAAAGACAATCATTAGTCTCTAACTGTGGCCCAAACAAGTCAAACAGAAAACTTGAGCTTGGGATTGGGCTGGAATATTTGAGAAGGCTGTTAAGTAATAATTATTGCTATAAAAAATGAGCACTGGTGTCATAGACAGCTTGTAAAAAGTGAGAAAAAAAACATCATAAAAAACACATTGAAAAAAAATGTGATTATGAATTTCTGCCATGTTTGTGGCCCCCCTACAAGGAACGATTCACCCAAAAATGAAAATTCATTGACTTCCATAGTACAGACAATAGTTTGGATGTCAATGGCTATACAGTCAGCATTCAAAATATTCCTCAAAATATCTTCTTTTACGTGCAGCAAAAAAATGAAATAAAACAGATTTAGATCAAGTGGAAGGTGAGTTAATAATGACAACAACTTTTATTTTTGAGTGAATGTCTGTATTTACTTATGTAAGCTACATTCAGGACAGTTCTAGATATCAGGATCAATCAGACTGGTTGATTCAGTCTTTGGAGAAACCACAAGCACAGAATCACTGACAAAACAGAACAAATTCTCTTCTCCTGTCTGTGTCTCAGTCTCTGCTGTGGCCTGCAGGTGGACCCTTGTTTGCATAAACTGTAATGTTTGTGTGAGCTGGTATGCAGGAAACCAATTCCCTGAGATAGACGAACTGACCCGACTCTGGTGAGCTATTGTGAAACAATAACCAGAGTGAAGATATCAAGTCTGCATATCTGATTGAGGCGCTAAGGGCTCACACACACTCGCTTTATAATATCCCTGACAGCGTCTGATTGGCGTGATGCTTGAATAGGATATCTCAGTATAGTGTAACAGTGAGTATGAGCTCAGTAGCTGTATGGAGAACGCTTGAATGCTTTAGCTGTGCTGTCAGCCTGCATATGTTTCTCCTTAAGCTGAATTCAATCACTCCACCCTGTGTGTAATGTACAGAATAGCAGCACATAAATGCTGTGTGTAATGAGTGTTGGAATGTAAATTTTGGGTATGATTCTTTCGGGGTGTTGAGTGCAGCCTACATAATAAGGCAGTTTTGTTTTAATGTAATGTAATTAATTTTTTTTATTTAATTTTTTTTATTTAATTATTGCTTCATTATTTGCATGATTTCATTTGTTTTCCATCATTATTATTATACTTTATCTCTTTATGTCTTCACATTAAAAAATAAAAAATTTAATTAAATAATTTTTTGTACAAATTAATTTTGAATCTCTCTCACACACACAAAGACGAGAAAGTGTTTAAGCATTAAAAATGAGTAATACTAATTTAAATCGTTTAATTTATTTGCAATTTTAGTTTAGTTTTTTCTAAGCAAAAAAAAATATCTCATATTTTGCCCTGATTTACAGAAGACACCCTGAAAATGTTATTCACTGTAACAATTTTAATCAGGCATATTCACAACAAAAATCTATATATTATATATTAAAATACTAATTACTGTAATTTCACTGTAAACACTAATTAGTTCAAATTTGCCAATATCCTAGGTTTTGCCCATTTGTCAGTAATAACTGTTTTAATAATTTGAAACACAATAAAAATTGTATGTGCTTCCTTATTTTTAATATCTCTCAATATGTACAAGTCAGAAAAAGCGTGTTGTCTGAAATTCTTCATAAATATTGTGTTATATTAAATGCAACCAAATTTTGACATATTATTCTCCAAAAACTTATTTGAAATCTTGAACTTTACTAACATTAAATGTTCTTTCTATGGATATAAACTCACTTTAGCAATTTTATTTTGTTTTGATGCGGACATGTTAAAATTTTTAAACCTCCCACATAATAACTTCATCATACTGTATAGTTCATATCAGACTATAACACTTCAAACAATGATTTATTAAATGATTTGTGCATTTTCTGAAATAAACTGACTCAAATATCTGCAATGTAAAGCAAGTATTCACACACTCTTCTGCTCTGTGTACATTACAGCTTTATGGCCAGGTTTCGCTTTCCCCAATATGAGTGGCTTATGTGCAGCTCTGCAAGTGCAGCTGCAAAGTGTTCTGTTAGCGAGAATAATCTTCAGATCATGACGTGTTGGGAAGCTATTAACTGACACAAACCCTGTGTGTGTGTGTGTGTGTGTGTGTCAGGGTTGATGTTGTTAAAAAACAAGTGTAGTCACGCAAGCTTCATGTTTGAAAGCCTAAGAAAACCTCTTTTGCGTTGATTAAACCTGTGATAGTCCTAACAGCTGTACCATTTAGACTCTAATGTAAAACAGTCATGTAAAACAGTACCAGAGGAAAACGGCAAAACTTTTCCAGGTCACAGACAAGCACTAATGCCAAGTCTAACAAAAATATAGCATAAAAACATGTGTCCAGGAGTTAAAATAATGCAGTTTTCATTTCATTTGTAAACATTTTATTTATGGTTAAGGATTTTCTACATTTTTTAAAGTACTTGTATAAAATAAAAAGAAGTACTCAAGAAAAAATAAAGTCAGATACAAAGTAAAATGTCAGGGATTTGTTATTGTTATATTTTTGGTATATAAATGTAACTCATATACATTTGTTATAGACATGGATGGGAGGAAAGCTCAAAATAGTTTTGTAATTAGTATATGATTAAAAAATATTTTTTATAAACGTATGGTATGTTTTTTGGGGGGTTTTTTTCTGTTGACTTTCAGTGTATGGAAACAAGTAGAGTGATTTTTTGGGGTGTACTGTCCCTTTAAGGGTTAGCCGTGACAGGCTGAAGTTCTCAGAGCGTGTACACAAGCACGATTAAAAGATTTCCAGATGCATGCTCTGTTTTGGATGAACATATTCAGAACACAGAGAGCTGACTTAGCAAGCTTGCAAAAAAGCCTGACTAAAAAATAGACTAAAGGCCTGCAAGAAGGATGAAACGGTTTCCTGGCTCATTTGAAAAGGTGCCATTTCATGCCTTGAAAAAGTGTCCCGCACGTCTGCGAAGCACGTGGACGCTCCACCCTAACATATGCCTGTCACTTAAGCTGAGGAGGAAGTTGAAGGGAAAGAGAGAGTGAGAGAGAGAAGGAGGGAGGAAGAAGAGAAAAAAAAGGATTACAGATTGTGTTTAACAGGGCCATGGTGAGGCAGGGAAATGTTCTCCAGATGTGAGACAGTAGGGGTAACAGAGGTTATTGAGAATAAAGAAAAGGCAAGAAAAAACATATATACTTCACAAACTGTCTGACAGCAGTTAAAGTTGTGGAAATCTTTGTGGCACCTCTGAAGCCCATTACTTTTTCATCGCTGATTTGCTCTTCATGCCTTTTCCAAAGTTTTCTCATTTTTTTCCCCTTTTCTTTTTCTTTTTGTTGAGAAAACTGAAAGCTATTCTAACATAAAGAAGGTCACCAAGGCAAGTCAATCTTTAAAAAAGTTGTTACATGCACTTCAAACTACAAATAAAATGTAGCTAAATACATTAAACAAATATCTTGTTTCAGTTGACACAAAGTTTCTGTACCCCTTGAAGAATATATATATATACACATATATACACACACACACATATATATATAGGCAAAATAATAAAAAATCATTCTGTTCAAAAGTTTAAAGCATGTTTTTTTCTTCTGGAGAATCAGTGAGCATTTCAAGCTGTGGATCATTCAGGTAAAAACACCGTATAAAGAATCAAGGAGATGCAAACTTTTGAACAGGGGCATTGTTATAAAATCAGCTAATATTTCCTCTTGTGGACTATATGTAAATGTCTTTTATGTGAAATCTTATTCAGGTCAGTACTAATAAACAATAACATGCATTTTGTATGATCCCTTTTATTTTGGTAGAATAACATTTTTGCAGATTCTGCAAGGGGGATGTAAACTTTTGACCTCAACTGTACATGTACAAAAAATGTTGCGGTCTTGGCATTATATATGCATTACTCTATTACGCTCCACTCTGTTTGTTGCTAGGATGGCAAAATGTTTTAAAAGTTACATTTTAAACCAGTCTGTCTCAAAGCTTTAAAAGTGCTCAATGTCAAAATGATTGAGATGGCCAATCAAATAAAAGTAGGCGGGCTTTACAGAAGCCACATGTCAATTCCAAAGCAAAGCTTCAGTTTAAACTGTAAGTAAATGTGAGGTTATAAGAGATATAAGTAGCTAAATATTTACTTCATGACATTTTTTTTATATGGTAGTAATTTTAACCGACCAAACTATAATATAAAGTAATGCAAACTATTCAACTTTTTGTAAAAATTCTCAATTTTGGATTAAATTTGCAGATTACAATTTATGCAATTTATGTTGAACATGATGAAAAATATTAACATATGTTTCCAGCATATTAGGCACACCAATAAGAGAGAATGCATGCATATTTTAGAATAAACTTTAATTTTAGTTAATATTAAATTCAAACAGTTATAAGCAGCGATTAAAAAAATGCATTAGTAAAAGCAGCTTGTAACTGGAATCACTATATTTCGAATGAATGACTCTATACTGAAAAATACAGTTCAGTTAGTAAGTGCTGCTGTCTTTTCCATATATTTGCAAGGTGCAGGTTTGCTTTCAAGTTAGATATACTGATTTAATCTCCTCCTACCTCCAATGTTAGCTGTTCTGCAAAGCCTAATTACCCTGCAACATTTACAAATCATTCTGTGCTGCTTAAACTGTTAAAATCATGCCGAAAAAATCAGGGATATCGTTACAGATAATCTTCAACCGCTCTTTACTGATGTTGGGATTGAACCAAATGCAGAGCTGTAGGTGCTACACACAGTGTCAGAAAGTTGTAGTAAAGATCAATTTTTACAGCTTGGTTTCAATAAAACTGTATTGGGGTGAGCGTATTGAGCTCTGACTGCTACAAAATTACTCCACAGTACAATAAACCGTTATCTGAAAAGATAGAGGAAAAATGATTCCTTATGATATGACGCCCTCAACTTGGCTGGGAAAGTCTAGCTGGTCCACAGTGTACTATATCAAACACTGTATGTGTCACACACCCCATTATGCACTGCATAATCCTTGCAGACACAAACAGCCTATTACGAAAGAATCTGATCTAATTTAAAACTTTATTTACAGCCGCTTAACATGCAGCTCAGGACTGATTATTATTCATTATGGTAAGTATTCCTGGCCCTGACCCATGCATGTCTGTTTTCAGTTAGATTATCTCTGTTTGAGAGTGAGACCGTGCACCCCCAACTGCCATTATGTCAGTGCGTCAGAGTGTTCTCTCTGTAGCTTCCTGCTGACATGAGGGACTTATCTGACTGTGTGTGTTTGAGATGCTCAACCCTAGTGTCAACATGAGGGGCTTATCTAACTGTCCATCTATGGTGCAAACCAGTAAACCACAAACACACATGCACTTGCATAAATACCCACAGACATGCACAGACACGTTCAGACACACACAAATATATGTGCTGTCTATAAAGAAGGAGGGAATACAAGCTTCCTCACTTAAAAACTAGCAGTGTGCATGCAAAACCACACACTCTGAAAAAAAACAAAAAAAAAGTATGAAACTGTCACTGAGGTGGTAGCTTACCTACGAATATGTACTTTTAACATAGCAAAAAAGTATTATTGTGTACCTTTAAGACATTAATATGCACCATTTGGGGTAAATAAGGTACAAATATACTGCTTTTTAGCACATCTTTATGAAGTACCCTTTAGAATGTGTCTTCACAGCTAAAACTGATTTGAAATAAGCAAAGCTGTTTTCCATAAAAATAAAAAAAAATCAATGCAATATTCATTAGTATTAGTATTACTTAAATAAGCCTGGAGAAGGTTATCCATCAGCATTCCCGTTCATCTCAATTCAATGGTAGTTGCTCTGCTGGAGCACTCCTCCCAAAAATGTTTTTTTTACATACTACAGCGGAGAAACTATTAAGTAAATATAATAAAAATGACATAAACGTTCGTAGTTGAAGATCATTTAAAAAGCATTTGCATATAATTATAAATTAACTCATTTTTAAAGATTATATGCTGCAGTGCAGCTTTTAAAATGTAATATTTGTGAATTAAATATTTTTACATAATTAAACAACATAATACAAAGTTTACACCTTTGTCTTTTTAGAGTACTCCTAATATTAAAACCAGCCAACCTTGTCAGTCACTGTTTCATTTTTTATCATTTAATTCTTTTGAAGTGAACATGTACTGTATAAAGCACCATATAAATTGAATTGCTGAATTATTCAAATACAAGATATTTCACAGAGGGAACATCACTGCTCTGAAGTCTGCTCTCCGCAGCAGATGTACGCAGGGGCCAGTAATACGTTGACTACTATGTGTCCTTATTTCTAAAAATAGCGGCGCTGGTCTGCACAGCATTAGTTCTGTGAGCAGGGTCAATGCAGCACTTGTGGCTTTGACTGCAACCAGCCCTGATTGCAGCGGCACATCAGATATCCGGATCCCAGAAGACCGCTTTTTCTTTTTTAGTCTCTGATTCGGTCTGCTGGGTGATTATAACATTTCAAAAGGTCAGAGGTCATCCAATCGCGCTCTAGGTTTGAGATGGCTTCAAGAGGGAACCGTTATTTGGTTTCCTTCTGACAAACGAGGACAAACTATCCACAGTTTTAAAAGGTCATCTGAGCTCTGTGTACTATGGTAATGATTATGGAGCACTTCCAAGAAAACTCGCTGACCTCTTTGAATGTAATTTAGGGCAATGCATATACTTCAAAAGTTAAATACGATGCAGCGTACACTTCAAATCCCTGCAGCAGAGCTTCAACATGTTTCCAGCCGTTAAATCAGCAGTAAGTATTATTGATGTGCACCTTTCAGCGGTACTGTTTAAAATTCCTGTAAAAGCAGACGGGTCTCGGAGCACATTCATTCAAACAATGCTTCCATCTTCACCCAGTGTGAAAGAAGTTCATCACCGCAGGGCGAGAGCTTTAGTACTTATCAGGTCAGTACTACTTAAGCCATGCGTACAGGCCGCATACAAATCAGTCATTTCCATTCATTAGCTCATGCTAAGAGTGGGCAAAGCTCCATAATTATTTGATTGAACTGTCTGGGCCAGCCGGCATTGTACCTGAGAGTCTCTGCCCAAACGCCTGATGCCTCCGGAGGGTTGCAGACAGGCTGTGTGGCTCTGATAACATAAGAGCCAGTCAATAAAACTACAGTAGGGATCCAAAAAAAAATAAGTGCATGACATTTTACCCCGACTTAAAAAGCATGGAGCATGCAATTTGGCAAGGAAATCTGGTTGGCTGCTTTTTGCAAGAAAATCTCTTGGAAAGGACTTTTGAATTAGATAAGAAAGACATGAGGAGGCAATTTCAAGAGATGTCAGCCAAAATGCACCTCTCCAAAAGGCAGTACTTTAGCCATGCTCAGAAATCCTCCTTACTGGGTCATATACGTGGGCCAAGTGTGTTTCTGCAGGGTCTTGGAATTTAGGCTTTATGAAACATTTTCCAGACGGTGGGTTTGAGCGCTCTGAATCCTCGTGCTCAGCTGAGGATCAGATCTCACAAATAATCATATAGAAGTCGGCCTAGCTAGATCACGTCTTATGCAACAAGCACTGAATGTATAACACATATGTGTTACAAAGTAACCCTTTGAAAAGTGTCAGAACTGTGGTGTTATGGATTAGGCCAGTTAGAACGGTTTCTTTTCTTCTATTTGGTAGTTTTATTTACATTTACAGTTTTATTCGTACTCTGAAGGCCATACCATACCGTATTTAAAAATAACATTTCATCCATCCATCTATCTGACCGTCCGTCCATCGATCCATCCATCCATCCATCCGATTGTTTCTTTTACCCTACTCACTGTGATTTATGACTGACAGTCAATTTAAAAATTTCATTAAATTACATATGCAAATTATTCAAACGCATTATTCACAAATTTTGCTTAAAAACAAGTAAATAACCGAATAGGCATTACAAAACATGGCTTATTTGAGATATATTATAAATATATCAATAGTGCCACTTTTTAAGCTGATTTTACTAAACTGACACATTACAGCCCTAATTTTACAGTAACTTCTCTGTCTGAACACACACATATATATATATATATATATATATATATATATATATATAGCCACTTTTCTTCTACAGATGGCATTAAGTTTAATTGTTTATCAGTACTAATATGATTTTCCAGGATGATCTTCAGTTATTGAATAAACATGCTCTGAGGGTATGGTCTGGCCTCCAGCAAATGATCACAGGAGATGTGCTCTGGTTTGTTTTAACAGCATGTCAAAACTCACTGGAGCCTTCATTGCAGTAATAATAATAAGTAACCAGATTATGAAGTAATATTGGAGTTTTAAAACCAAACACATTTACTGTAATATCCCTTCTTTCACTTTGCAGAAACACACAGATGGGAAAAGCATTAAAAAAATATTAGGAGTAAACATGAAGAAAGTGTTTTCATTTCATAACACCTTCCAGGTAGACTAATTTACATATTTGTACACATAACGTCTGCGCCAAAATGACCCGAGCAGGAGGAGTTCAACGCTGGGGCTTCGGAGAGACACACAGATTATTAATGGATGAAGGTCAAGTCACTTTAATGAATGGCTAAAGTCATCAGCGACACAGGGAATACCAGGAGCCAGAGAAATGACCCTTATCTAAAGTTATGATGCAATTGGGTGAAATGGCTCCTTAAAAAAAAAAAAAAAAAAAAACAGGAGCAGAGTTGCTCCCACAACTACAGTAAACTTTCAGAAATTAGAGGAAGATTAATGACCATAACCAACCAGACAGAAAACACAAGAGGAAACAAAAAATAGAGAAAAGGGAAGTTTACAGAAAACTGTGCATCTATGTAAGAAAAAAAGAGAGTCTGTGAGCTCAGTAATACAGGGAACATGACAAACATGTAGGACACTGCATACAAATGTCATGTCTTGCCTCTAGACATACAAAAGAATCACGCTAATGCCAAATGTGGTGAAATAATCGTTCATTTCTTCTGTCACACTTTTTATACACTGCACATCTGTGTAAAACACAGTGACAATTTTATGTATCAGTGAGCTATAAAAGTGGCACTATGCCCAATGGGCACAACATAATTTACCCACATAGGAAATAATCTCAGATGAACATCCTAAATCTTGTAACAATGTCCTTATCCACAGCCCTAAACTTATCCCGTTGCTAAACCAAGGGGTGTTAAATTTGTACCTGTAAATAAATGGAATTACAATTGGCTAAGTGTCCCAGATATGTAAGGCCCTTGGAAGCACCTCGTTGCAAAGTTAAAAAAAATATATAATTCAGTAGAAACGGATAATAACCAACCTAATTACCACTAATTTAAAATTAAAACATATTGCTTCAGGTCAAATAATCTAGATTATGTAGTGAATGGTATACGTAGTAAACACCTAAATACATTGTGAGGAATAAAATGTATAGTACTATTGCTAAGGTAAGGGAAGGAGGTAGGTAAGGATGGATGGATGGATTTAGTAGGTAGGTAAGTTAGTAATTATGTTATTGATATTACATGGAACGTAAAGGAGGACAATGTAAGGTTGGAAAGAATGCTGTTGAAGCCCCTCTAAAGCCAAAGCTGGAATCTGACTGTCTGATACGTATGCTATTCCAGGATGTTATTCCAGCAGCGTGTTCTGCTTAGGTAAATCACATTAACCGTGCCATTGGCTGGGTGTCAGACAAGCAACGTACTTGTTAATGTAAACAGCAGTGATAATTTAATTAGGTGAGTAGGAAAATTAAGATGGAAGATGGGAAGATGGAAATGTGAAGCTAGTGAAGAAACAAGCAACTGTGAAATGTAACCAGAAAGATTAAGAGGGCCAGAACGTTGAAGATTAAAGGAATGGTTCACGCAACATTGACAATTTGAGGAATATTTACTTACCCTCGGGTCATTCACGATGTAGATAAGTTTGTTTTTTCATCAGAACAGATTTAGAGAAATGTACTGTGGCATTACAGTACACCAAGTGATCACCAATTGCTCCTCAGCAGTGAATGGGTGCCGTCAGAATGAAAGTCCAAAAAGCTGAGAAAAACAAAATATCACCATAATCCACAAGTAAGCCTCCAGTCCATCAGTTAATGTCTTGTGTAAAAATCTGTGTTTGTAATGAATTCATCAAGGCTTAAAACCCATAATTTCTTACCAAAACACCAGTCCTCTATGCTTAACAATGCTTCCTTCGGTGAAAAAAATCCATCCCCTGTTGTCCTCTCGCATCAAAATCCACCAGCATATTTGTTTACAATTCTCTTAGACTGTTGTCGGTTGTAAACATAGCTTAATCTGTCCATATTTCTCTCTGCATTTACTGCAGAAAGCAATATAATGGAAAAAGGACTCAATAATATTGCTTAATTTGGCTTAAAGCAACGGTTTGAAGTTAAAAACGTCATGATGAATTAATGAAAAACACTGAAATTCTTGCATTACTTGTGGATTATTGTGATGTTTTTATAAGCTGTTTGGACTCATTCTGATGGCACCCATTCACTGCAGATGAGGAAGCATTCCTTTAATAACTGACTATGCTGTTTATTCTAATTTCTTCTCATTGATCTTGGCTCCATCAAAAAACACTGTATTATCAGTATTCACTTTTCCCAATACGGTGTGGATGACGCTGCTGTTTTGTCTGCTGTTTGTGGCTGAACTGTGGTCAGGGGATTGAAGCTGAGCGAGTGGTTTGTGTGTATGTGCACTGAAACACGGCCTTGACTGATGCAGACAGTGACAGTGGCAGATTTACTCTGGGTGACGGGGGTCAGTAGGTTTGAAGCTAACACAAGTGGCAAGTCAAACTAGGTCAAAATGAAAGCCCTTAATGCATGCTCACAAGCACACACACACTCAAACATAGCGTGTTGTGTCTGCACATTTGACAGACATGTGGGTAAAGCGAGGTCATCCATCCAGGGATTGAACTGAGCTCAGATAGAAAACAACATTTAACAGTGACCACATACAAACACATTTCACCCTGCCCTACACAGATTGTGCAAGACCAACCGGGGATATCAGTCAGCGCAAACTCACAAACTTTCCAAAACATTACTAATATTATTATTATTATATTTCCAAACCTGTTAGCATTCAGTTTTAAAATGAATTCTGCACAAGCTGATATTTGCTCTATGATCAAATGTTGACTCCCGGTGAGGAATGGGAGGTGTGCGTTTTCAATCCAGTCTCGTAGAGCATTCATCTTTAAAGAAAGCCAAACATTGACTGAGGTATCGGATTGGACGTGCATCTGGTCCATCTACCTCCCAGCGAGGCCTAGGGCAAGGTGAATGCATCCCCTCTCATTACATCTCCACATCAAAACAGCAACGCTCAACTTCTCATTAATCATTCAGTTACTCAGGGTCAAGACATTTCTACATGGAGAGTAGCTCTACTTTATTAGCTTGTATAGGCCGTATGGGCACCAATTCCAGTGGGTGTAATCAATGAGAGAAGCTGAAAATGAGTGACAGACAGTTTGTTAACAAAATGGGGGTGTGTTTAATATGGAAGGCCTACAAAACATAAGTAGGTAATTAAGGAACTGGTTTCATTTGTTAGGGACAGATATTAGATATATTTTATAATGTCATCTTTAATTCTAATATTCAAATACTCTTTTACAGGTAATTTTCTTATTGTAAAGCAAATCAAATAGATAGACATCAAATAGGCATTTAAGTTTCTTGTTAATTTTTTTTTCAATTTCCACACAATTCCACAATTCATCAGCATACATTTGAAGACTCCCGTCAGGACACACTTCTGAAAATCATTGATATAATTGCTAAAAAGAATCAGACCCAAAAATGTTCTCTGAGGAATTCCTATATTAATATTATGATGAAGACTTAACATTATTAATTATTAACACTTTGTTCTTAAATCTGAATCAAACCATAAAAGAGAACCTTTTTATATATTATACAGTACTTTGTTATTTTTGATATTAAAACATTTTGATTTACTGTATCAAATGATTTTATTGGATCCAGGAATACTGCACCAACTTTGAATCCTTTGTCAAGTGACTGCTTAATTTTTTCTAATAATAAGCATGTAGGGGTTTTCAGAATTTGTGTTTGTTATGTCTAAAAACAAATTGTAAAGGGTGCAAAGGTCTATAAGCAATGCACTTTGGAAAGAACTAAAAAAGACTAATTGGTCTATAGTTAATCATATTATCCAAATTCCCAGATTTAACTCTGCGCAACCAGTCCCACAACGAGGACCTTTGGGCGAGTGAAAATATAGGTTTTCTGAAAAAGCCTAAACAAAAATCTCTGGCGCAGTTTTTTTCCAACTATAAGGGATCTGGCCAATTCTGAAAGAAAGATTAATACGATGGCTAAAGTCCTTAACTAAAACACTTAATTTTTTTTAAAGGCAGTGTCAAGACTATATAAATATTTTTAGAATATGCAGTATTTAATTTATTAATAATTCTTATAATTACTTTCTGAATTAATAATTTAACATTATCCTCATTATCCAATTTAACACCATTATTCTGAAACTGATTGCAACCTTTATCCACGACTAATTATTATCAACTTCAACCTTTGAAAAATGTATCTTGTACCTTTTACTGAGTGAATAATTATATATATGTGCACATCTTGTCAGTAAAGCCGATTCTTTGATTAGCAGTAAATCTCCATCACCTGTTTTTAAATGGAGTGGCAGTTAATACACAGAGATGTGCATGAATATATAAATATATATATATACAGTGGGTACGGAAAGTATTCAGACCCCATTAAATTTTAACTCTGTTATATTGCAGCCATTTGCTAAAATCATTTAAGTTGAGTTTTTTCCTCAATGTACACACAGCACCCCATATTGACAGAAAAACACAGAATTGTTGACATTTTTGCAGATTTATTAAAAAAGAAAAACTGAACTATCACATGGTCCTAAGTATTCAGACCCTTTGCTGTGAAACTCATATATTTAACTGTTTCCATGGCGACGCGTTTTGCTTGTCACGTGACACACCGCAAGCACAATAACGCTGTAAGACAGATGGATCGCTTTTATTTAGTTTTTCCTTATTTATTTCAAATATTCACAAGCTTGCTTACCGTGTCATGAACAGTCTGATATTCTGATTCACAAATATATGTAACCTTTATAAATGATCTTGATCGTGTTCTGTAACATGAGATGGGCGCCGCCATGTTTGTTCGTGCTGCAGTTCAGAGAGTCCTGTCAGTCAGATTTACAGCACGTAAATTCAAAAATTTCTCCCGAAATACATGTAAGTAAGTGGCTGGTGAACTGGGTGAAGAATAGAGTGAACTTTATAGCTACTTACAATATGTGTATCTGATATGAATAAAACACATCGGCAAATTAAATTTGAATGGATTGTTATTGTTGCTTCCATAGACATC
>JAUMHE010000072.1:5402665-5416232 GCA_032359235.1 Enteromius mattozi
ACTTAAATGATTTTAGCAAATGGCTGCAATATAACAAAGAGTGAAAAATTTAAGGGGGTCTGAATACTTTCCGTACTGTATCTATATATATCTCTCTCGCCCAGCCCTGTTTCTCATACTTGAGACCATTTCTCTACGACTTTATATTTATCAATTGTGATCTCACAGTGTGACTTTAGGTCTTCTAATGTCGACTCTTTCTAGTAATTGTGACTATGTATGGGAATGACTTTATTTTGCACAATTGAGACTTGATATCTCAAAATTATGATCTTAATAGTAATAATTGCAACTTTGTCTTACAATTGTCACAATGAAAGTCAAAAAGTAATATATATATATATATATATATATATATATATATATACACACACACACACAAATTCAACTTCATAATTTATCTCACATTGTGGCTTGATCTCAAAATTGCGAATTTATAATACAGACATGTGCATTAATTTTTTATGATAAACTTTTTCTCATTATTTCATTAAGAGAATGATTTGACGTAGAAAAATGTGTCAGGAACTTGGCGAAATATAATAGGAGTATGTAGACTGGAATCACATAGTGAAATGTCTTGAAACAAGCAGCCAGTTTTTAACAACATACAGAATGACTGTCAGAACTATCAGGTTAAAAAGCGTTAACCATTACCTATACTTTGTGTAGCGCTCGCATATAGATTAATAGTAGGCCATGGCAGGAGAACTCAATGAGAGCAGACAATGGGGTGGCACACAACCATTTGTCTAGATGAACATTATAACCACCACTCACCTTTTTTTCATCAGGATAACTCAGTCCCTGTAGAGTAAGCCTTTTCCCCTCATCTAGAGACACACAAAAGAAAGTCATTGAGGCTTTTGTGGAGCAGGCGGCTAATGAGCACGTTCCCCATTGTGAGCATCTGGGCTGCGCGCTGTACATCTCCAACTAAACGCATGGATCGTTTGACACAATCAGAACCAGCCATGCATCAATTAATGCATAATTATGCCTAAATAAATGGAACGAGAAGGAGAGGGGGGAAATAGATTTATTACAGATGGGTTTATGAACGATAAACAAAGCAATCGATCAATCTGGGGGTCGCTGGAGAGACTGCAACATGCTATTCAAATGCGTGGTAATAATTCCTTTCGTCTTATATGCTTAACCCTAGCAGCGCATGCAAGATGCAAATGAACTGCCAGACGGTGAAAACACCAGAAGAAGGCAGCTTCCTTTAGTGCGGAAATGATTAAAGTTAAACGTACTACTGCTGCATGTTGATGAATGTTTGAATTTTAGTTGATTGCTTTCCCAAAACATCATTTTATACAATGAAAAATAGACTGAGTTGCCAAAATGAGCAGGTACTCAGTGTCTGCTTGGGCAATTTTTGTAGCAGTAATAATAAATGCAGGGTTGGCTCATGGTCCTGTGAGGCACCTGGGCATCTCATCTTTGAAGACCCCCCCAGTGGCACACAACATTATCATACTTTAAAAGACAAGGCTAAAAAAAATATTAAATGTGTGGTTTTATAGGCTAACATTACATGACTAAAAATAGTAGCCAGAGGCCCTATCTTGTGCAGCATGCTGAGGGGCCCGGGGACCCTAGTGGTCAGCCAACACTGTATACTCTTAAGGGCTCAGTTTCCCTTTGGAAGTCTGGCCATGAGGCTTTGGTAGTCCCTTTTCTGGTAGATTGTCTGAGGCCTCAGAGCACTAGTCCCATTGGTTCAATTCATAATACAGCTCTTAATTCAGACTAAAATGGTAGGCCACAAATGACATCAGGAAGATCTCTAAAGTTTTTTCACTGTGACTCTGGACATTGTGTACACTGTACATATCCAAAACACTAATTACATAGAATGACGTATGATAATTCCAGGTTTAGATCAGTATGTTGGTGCTTTGACTTTTATAAATTGGGAAGAAAAGGAAAAAAAAAAAAAAAAGAGAAAACTCTCATAATATCACAACATAACTTCTGATAAATTCACAAATTATTAATAAATTCTATAACTTATAAGCAGTGCCGGAAGTAAGGAATTACAAGTAATGTGAGTTACGTAATCAGATTACAAGTAATTATTAAAGTAATCGATTACTTTCAAATTTACATAAATTTTTTTTTTCAAATTTTTCAAAAATTTGTTGTTTCAAATAAGTAATGCATTAGCTTGTGCTAATTCTGTACAGTGCGTCTTTAGTAAATCCTGACAGTACTATTTTAAAGCTAAAAGACGGTTTGCGTTGGCGCAAGCTATTAGTAAATCTGGCCCTTATTTACATTTATATGGATTAACACAAAATTGTAATGCATTACATTTAAAGGGTTACTCCACTTTGTTCATCTTCGAAACACAGTTTAATATATTTTGGATGAAAACTGGGAGGGTTGTGACTGTCCCATTGACTGCCAAAGTAATGACCACTGTCAAGGTCAACAAAAATATGCAAGCCATTGTTAGAAAAGTACATCTGCCATCAGTGGTTCAACCATAACGTCATGAAGCGACAAGAATACTTTTTGTACACAAAGAAATTAAAAATAATTCAATGGAAGGAAAGGAAAGGACATGACATGTGGCCAGGTATGGTGTCCCATACTTGGAATTTGTGCTCTGCATTTAACCCATCCAATACACACACAGCTGTGAGAAGTTAAACACACGCACACACACCGTGAACACACACCTGGAGCGGTGGGGGCCTGGGAAGCAGTTAAGGGATCAGTGCCTTCCTCAAGGATCTCACTTCAGTCGTGGTATTGAGGCTGGAGAGAGCGCTGGACATTCACTCCCCCCACCAAAAATCCCTGCCGGACCTTGGACTTCGGGTTACTCTCTATCCATTAGGCCACTTGCTCCATTGGCACCGTAGCATCAACGCAGCACTATTTTGGAGAATATCTGCTGGATGCAAATTTTGTATGCTGTTCTGTGTCAGCTGCGTTAAGCATATGTTATACTTTCCGCATGCACAAATTCGCTATGGTCTGCGTGACGTAAAAATGCATGGACATCCGCGTACCTCTCATTGTTAGTCAGTAGGCTACAAAAGCACCAACTGCGAATGCGCAGGCTGTGTGAAGAAGCCCGTTGCTACTCAACCCTGTACAATCCGTTGATAAAACAATATAAAAGACAGCCAGATGTGAAATACACAGAAGAGACTAATTGTTTTCTTTGCATAAAAGAGATAATTTATTTGTGCATTAATCTATTGTGCATCTAGAAAGGGAACTGTATGTATTTGTAGATTATGAATCAAAAATATGAAAAGACTCTGTACCCTCAGCTCCACTATTTCCATGCCCTTTTTGTAGTTTGTTTGGTATAAACACATGCTTGACAAACTTGTTAGCTGTCAAGGTTCTTCCCAGCTACATGTTCACTTTTGCATCATTGGTTACAAAAGTTGTCTCTTAATTTGTTCATGCCCACGCTTTTCCTCCATCCCTACTATAGCAGGCCAATTCACTCCATCCTGAGAGAGCGAATCTTAACATTTCACCACCTGAACCATAAATCATATTAATAGGCTTAAATGGCCTATGAATCCACTGCTGGATGCTCTTTATAAAAGCAGCTTTCACCATTGCTTAAACTGTCAGAATTTAGACAGGTATTACAAGTGGAGGTGGCCATACAGAACAAGCCAGTTGGGTACCACTCGATTTCAACTAGCTTGCATCACATATTAGCCAATGTGGCCCCTCCTCAAACCTTCTAGTCCATAGAAACAGTATGAGCACTTCGATTTTTTTTCCCTCAGTTTATCACAGCCAGGGTCATTTAGTTCATTCTGGGCAAAATTGTTCACTTATTTCTAGTGATTCAATCAATCAGTTTTCCTGTATTTTTGAGCTGAGGATTTAACATGCATTACACACAAGCATTGGACCAGAAATTGCCTCCTGCTAATGAGATGTGAAAGCCAATTCTGAACTAATTTAGTAAAATCAACTGTGGTAGTTTCTGAAACACAATAACCGCCATGAGAAATGTTCCTAGTAGGGTGTCACAGTACTAAAATTTCAGCACGAAACACCAGCGAAATTCGACAATACTTGATCTTATATATAATTCACTATAAGCTTGCTAACGAACACACTCTTTATTTAAAGATCTGAAAATGAATATATATTAAATTAAATTTATACACAGGCATGAAGATAATTAAATAATAATTTCCAAAGTAATTAAATAAACAGTCTGTAATAATGAGCAAAGAAGTTAATGAGCAAAAATGTTAATATTTCTTCCCTGTTAATATTGGTACTGCATTAAAATTAATAACATAACAGCACTTGTACTGGTATTCGTTTGAACATCTTGGCCTAGTGCAAAGATCCAAGAATTTGACAGAATTTGAAGTGTGTGTGTGTAAAATGAGTGTATTTGCAATAATACCTCGTCAAGATGAGCATTCTGATCAAGATGTCCATTTGTATTTGCATACAGTACATATGGTATGGACGCATTGAGCACCAGCAACATGTCAGTCAAACTGGGAAAATATTGTTTTTTTTTTGTGTTTTGGCTTGGTTTGGATTTATAAAAAGTTCTCAAATCTCAGTTCTCAAAGGTGTCAAAATATATATATATATATATATATATATATAAGAGAAAAGCATATTAAGCAGCAATACTAAACCTCAACACTGGATGAAGATGACTACACTGCCACATAAAAACAACATCTAGTAAGTTGTGCTTTTATACATCATGGTATTTGTTATGCTAACTTATACGGGATTTAATGTACTGATTCAAAATTTAAAACTGTATTTTTTATTAATTAACTGATTAATTTATTTTCATTTGAATATACCTATACATTATAGTAACTATATACTGTGTATATATATATATATATATATATATATATATATATATGTGTGTGTGTGTGCGCAGAAAAGAGAGTTTATATTCATGTAAATAACTGTAAAATTTTATATATTTATTTAAATATTTCATATATTTATTACCTATACATATCTTATTATATATACACTGTATATATATATAAAAAGGTTTATCAGATTTGTCCTAAGACATGAATGCATATATAATTGTTGTATTATTTTATTTATTTATTTATTTCTCCCCAACATTCATTATCACAAATTCATTTGGCCACGGTAAAAAAAAATCAGATATTGTATAAGCCCAGTTTTAGTTATCATATCAGTAAAACCTTTTTAAAGAGAGACCTTGTTAAACAGCCTGAAAAGACATGAACAGTACAATACCACAAGATATATTAGAAGGATCATGTTATGAGGCTTGCAGATACTGTAAATCACAAATCAGAATTTCCTTACACCCCCACACCGGTGAGCCTTGGTTTAGGCTTAGACCTTAAGCCTGCCAGATATCCCAAGTCTCTCCCAGGAGCCAATACAGCATCCCTCTGACCCACCCCTTATCCATATTTAAGGCAACTGCATGCTCCGTTTAAGAGCTGATAAGAGCTGATGTACATCCTCCAAATCATTTCTCCACAAATAGTTATTTTCTAAATCTTTAAAATGCATATGTGACCCAAGTCTGGTTTTCACATCCCTCAATCCATCATTCCCTCTGAGCGTGATAGAATGGCAGAGCAAGGTCATTCCGACTTTCAGGGGGATCCGGGGGAGGTGGGGATGCGGTGATGTGGCCTCTGGGTTTTAACCCCCATTTTCCCCACCATCTGCGGGGCTGTCAGTGAGGGTTATGACAGGGTTAGGATGGGGTTACGACCGGGCGGGAGCTCAGCGGGGAGGTTTCCGCCCACACGCTCGACTTAGAGCTCTCTGACAGCCGTACGGAAAAGAAGTCACCCGGGCTTATGCCTACAGCCAGCTGAGATGTCAAACTCGCATTTGAACTCGATCGGCCAGAGTGCACTGACTGAGCTGGCCAGGAGGGAGCAGTAGCTTTGGCCATGAGAGAGATCACACACACACACACTGAGCCACATGCACATCCCTGCCAAAAGTCACGGCTGTGCTGGAGCCAAACACAGTTTTAACACCGTATGCTTACACACACAGTCCTTCACATACAAGCCTGGAAGCCGGAGAGAAAGAGGCCATTTAGACTGACAAGCACACATGTGCGCACCCGGTTGTCTTTTTATTTAAACAGCGGGACACGGGTATGATAGCGAGCCGCCAGGCTTTTCTCCGTGACGGGTCATTTCTGGAAAGTTACGCCAGGTGGCACAGCTTCCTTCTGGCACCTTTGCCAGTCCGTGGCGGGCACACATAATGACAGTTTAATCGGCTGACCACATTTGTTGCCCTTTCTGCTGGGTAGATTCCAGTCACGAAAGCTGCAGTTAAACGTCTCCTACTCGAAGTGACGTTAACAAGCAACCTTGTTGACTTACTGAAAGCGTAGATGAGTGCTTTATGAAAATCATATGGCGCCCAGGCAAATGTGTAGTCTTGTTAGATCGATACCCCCCCCACACACACACGGCTGTCTCTATGGATGAATTTCAAATAAAAGCTGGGTAAACATATCCAGATTATTTACAATAAAAAAAAAAACAAAAAAAATAAGAACTTATGATGAGTGTTAATGAAGTCTAGTTTAATGACAAAACTAGTATTCAATCTTTACTATAAAATTGTTTTATTAACTATTAAATAATCTATTAAGTAACTACATACCATAAAATGGCAATATTCATATACTAGATTTAATGTATAGGTTGTAAAATCAACATATTACAGCACTTTTATTTAAAGTCTGAAATATCTGTATGTCAATTTTCAAGGATTTTTTAATTATTTAATTAAGTATTAAATTATTTTGAACAATTCTTTGCACAACAACAATTATTTAAATGATATATCAATGTACTGCCATTCAGTCCTTGTGTTTAAAAATGAATTAAATTACAAATAATTACATTCAAATTTGATTAAAATTAATAGTAAAATAAAATAAGTTATCTAAAAAAAAAAAAAAAATTCTTAAGGCCTGTACACAAAGGGAGGAAAATCGTGCGAATATCGTCAGCGTTTTTTTCTGTTCATACCCACGCATTTTTCACTGACAAGGCCAAGGCGTTTTTTTTATATATATATATGATGCTTCGCATTTTGCGTTTCGGTGTGCACATTTAACATTGCCCCCCCCCCCTAGTTTAACCAGGAAGCGTTAAAAGTCTGCGATATTCGCGCACAATATTTGTCCCAATATGAACAGGACTTGCCTGTTATTATTAAGGCCTGTTCCCACCAGGACGAATATCGTGTGCGAATATCATCAGCGTATTTCGCTGTTCATACCCACGCGATTTTCACTGACGATGAGCCGATGGTGCTTAATGGAAAAACAGAAATACCCCGGTACACTAGGTGGCACTGCGCAACTTTTTCTGCTTCTGACACTCGCTTGTCACACAGAAGAAGGGAGTCAGAAGACGTGCTTGTCAAAACCATTCACACGCTTCTGTGTTAACTAGCAAAAAACATGGATATTTTAAGCAGCAGCTCTGGCGGTGAAGAAACCAATGAGACCAGCAGCTCTACAGTCTTGCTGAGGTCCCTCTTCTTCTACTTTGATTGCTCGGCAAGACTGTTTTGTGCTTGAGTGCCACCAAGCCGTGTACTGTAGCTTCAACAGCTCCCTGCACGTGAACAAAAGCGGCGATCTCATTGGTTGGCCAGTTTTTAATGCGGCAGGTCAAACCAAAAAATGAGGCCACGGCATTTTTTATTAAATGACGCTTTGCCGCTTCAACTTTTACACTTTGGTGTGCACACTCACATTGGCTCCCTTTGTTTAGTCACGAGGCGTTAAACGTTGGTGATATCCGCGTGATATTTGTCCTGTTGTGAACAGGCCTTAATAATAACAGGCAAAAAAAAAAAAAAAAAACGTTCTCAAAATAGGGCTCACTTTATGTAAAATAAATATTGTTTCCATTAGATTTCTTTGTTTGTTTTGCTTTTATTTGTAGAGTTGAAGTAAACAAGTTTTTATTATTATTATTACTATTATTTAAAAGGTAGAAGGGCGGAATCTTTAGCCATAATGGCATAATCTTGAGGCATAATAACTGAACCCTTTATACACTCTCCTGAAATATAAACAATTACAATTCTATTAAATTAATAGTAAAGTAAAATCTATAATAATGTGTGTACTGAGTATATTTATTATGTATAGTTAAATAAAAACAAATGTACATATTTAAGAAAAATGTTTTTACATATATATTTTTATATACATACATTTAATAAGAATATTAATTATATATAAATGTGTAAATGCTATCAAAATATATACTGTTGTACTGCTTTTTTATTATATTATATTATAATCAAAAAATCTTCTAAAAATAAATAGGCAATACAAAGTTCTCAAAAAGAGTTGAAGTAATAATGCAGTGTAACTAGTTTTTTTTCCTTTTCATTAAGGGTGGGGGGTATTTGCAAGCAGTCATGGGTGTACTAATTGAACCCTATATACACTCCCCTGACCTGTACTAGTAAAAAGGATAACAATGAAGCATGTTTGACTATAAGCAAGAGGAAATCAGATAATAGAGAATAAAAATGTTTACATTCAAAGAGCGTTCACAGTGCAGGCAGTGTAAATATGGAAGATGTGCAATCAAACAGAGCAATCAAAGATATACAGCCGACACTGTCCTGCTCTGACCCCAGCAGCTCCTGTCATAACACTCACTAATGGAGCTGTGTACAGCACTGACCTTACAACATCCCTCTCTCTCCTGCCTGTGAGATACCACACATACACATACACAACCTCAGCCTAAACTCAATTGCTCTTCTTCAGTCCTTATCTAAATGTCTCTGGCAATAACACGTTGTCAAAACAACCCACTCTGCATAGTCCATATTTTAATGGGGAAAGTCCAGACACTGTACTGAGAAAGAGACAATTCTGACCCAGCATATGGTTTTAATCTTACAGGACTTCATGAGATGTAACCACCTCCTACTCAGTTAAGCATTTAGTGCTAGTATTTTTCCAGTTGATTCCCAATAAGATCCCCCCCCGCCCGTGTCCGGGTCCTCTCGTAACCTGTCCGCCAGGGCAGGAGCTGAGGTTTGTGGGACTGGGCTGCAGTGAAGCTGACCACGGTGGTGATGGTTTTAATAAAGCCTGCTTTGTTGGAGATGGTGGTGAGGAAAGTAGCTCTAATTATTTATGGTTTACACATGACATATTCTGGGTAAAGCACCTATAAATACACCCCTACTGGAAATACAGGCCACTGTGAAAATAGACAAAGTCAACAACAATGTGAGCCAAGGCTTCAGAAATAAAACTGCTACGCTGCACTTCTGCAGACTATTTGAGCAGATCTGGGATCTATATTTAGGAGAGGTGTGTTTAGATGTGGCCTTGTTGTGTTGGCAGGGTGTTTCATATTGTGGCTTTGCAAGTTTATGATGTCATGTTAAATACAGCGAAAAATGGATTCCCTCAAGCTCAGCATGACTTGAACATTTAGCGTTTCAGCATTATGACAACGTTTGTTATTGCGTTTTTTCCAGTAAAGTTTTATGGAGGCGAAATGATGACCTGACCACTTGCTAATGCAATGTTTGCTTCTTTATCTATTTTGCTCACCCTCTCACTTACTCTTTAAATTGCTTGCTTATTTGCTCACTCATATATTATATTATTTATTGATTTAGTCACTCACACACACAATCATATGCTCCCTTATTGTCTTGCTCACTCTTTTATTCATTCATTCACTTTCTCAATCATTTCGCTTAATTATTAATAAACAGCTTGCTAACTTGATAGCTGTCAGTTGTTTACATTGTTACTTACATTCACCCATAGCTAACTCATTTATTTACTCATCTGTTTGCTTGCTCACTTATTTAATGCCAAACATTTGTTTAATAGTTCAATCAAGCATTAATAAATTCACTCACTTAATCCTTCAGTCACTCATCCCTGACAACCACTTGCTCACTCACTCGCTCACTGAATATTCGCTATCATTGTCTCACTCAAACTCAATCACTCATTAGCTTATTCATTCATTAGTCTTCTGATTCACTCACACACTAATTAGATGTCATTAACTTCATTCGCACATTAATTAGCACACTCACTGACTCATTTAATCACTTATTAATTAGCTTGCACACACAGCTTGTTTACTCACTTGCTCAGTCACTCATTAGTTCGCTCTTTCATTTACTCACTCATTCATCCATTTCATCATTTACTCAGTCACTCATTGGGTCATTCATTCACTCACTCACTCAATCAAATATATCTTGTAAGAAATAACTTGTTCACTCATTTATGCACTCACTCACTCACTCACTAAACCAGTTGTTCACTCACTTGATGTCACTCATTAGCTTACTCATTCGCTTAGTCAATGACTAATATTTGCTCAGTCATTTATTTACCCAATCATTTGCTTACTCATTTACTCATTCTGTAAATCATTCACTCATTCAATGACTATTATTTGGTCACTTATTCATTCACTCATTCACTCACTCACTCACTATAATTTGCACAGTCACTCATCAGCTCATTTATTCATTAGCCTATTAATTCACTCACTTACTGCCAGTCATTTACTTAATCATTCACTCAATCATAAATAAATCCTTCACTCATTTACTGACTCATTTACTTATTTGTTATCTCACTCACTCAACCAACCAATCATTCATTAGCTCACTCAAACACCCATTAATCACTAAATCATTTAGCTCATTAGCTCAATTGTTCACTCCCTCACCCCATTTAATCAATGCATTCATTCATTCACTCGCTAACTCACTCATACGCTAACTCATTCTCTCATTCATTAATTATTCATTCAATAATTAATTCTCTCATTCATTCATTTACTCATTCTTTAGCTTAATCATTTGCTCAATAAATCAATCAAATCACTCATTCACTTGTTCATCCATTTACTGATTCACTCATTGATTTACTCAATTACTCACTCATTCACTCACTAACTCATTCTTAGTCTCTCTTCTCCAGTGTGTGACTTCAGCACCCCAGTCTCTGAGACACTGAACTCTTGCCCTCAGTTCCTGAGTTCGCTCCACCCAAAATGCATTAGAGTTCAAAAATAGACACAATCCAAACAGAGAAACCGCTTCTACAAAAATCCCCCATGAAGTCACGGCCATTTGAGTAGCTCCGACTGACAGCTTTAGCTTCTTATCAGGAAATTCACATCCCCACACTCTCAAACACACACACACACACACACACAAAATCCTCTTCACAAACTATTTCCACAGCAAATGCTGAGCAAGGAAATTAGCACACTGTCCATTATGCCACTCATGACATACATGAGAGAAGAATGTATTTAAGTAGTAATATTAACACACTCCCTAAAAATTTGCTTGCGAATAACATCATTATTCAGCTTTTTCCGTCTCCGTGTCATACCACAGAATTCAGAGATCTACATATTTCAAATATTGCCAACACCGCAATGGTGTTCTTCTGTTTTTATTACAGTCTTTCTCCCCGTAAGGAACGGCCGTGATGCTTCCATAAACAATTTGAATGGACTCTTTGTCAAGCCAGGCAGAATGCAAATAATCTTAAATCAAGGGGACCAGAACGCAATGGATATCTCTGTCTCATATTTAGCGTTCGCATTCTGCTGGGTAATTTGTGCTGGAATGGCCCCTGAAGCTTTATGGGTCAGTAAAAGTGTTAGAATAAGGAATGTTTTATCCAACAGGGCTTTGTGTGCAAACGTCCCAGTTGATTTACAGAGCGCATTTGCCGGTGATAAAGCCATTGTGATAGAGAGAATGGAAGAGTCGTCCGTATGTATTATTCATACTGTGGTATTTAACATTGAATTTTTTTTGTGTGTGTGTTCTGCAGCTTAATTGTCTGACTGTAAAACAAATGAAGATCAGCAGCCAGTTGGACGTGCCAATTAAATTTAACAGTCTCCCTCCTTAAGAACATAACATCCTGTCCTCAGGGTTACCGTAGTGCTGAGACCTTGTGTTGATTCAACAAAACACCTTCACATAAACAATGGCATCTCTCACACAGGCACGGTTTATGACAAAAGGCAATGCATAAAGATAGAACCTACATATTTAGAGGCAAATTCACTAAACAGTTGCACCACTTTTGCATCTTATGCACTAACCACCATTCAGCTTAACCAGGTGCTAAATGTGCTGGAACTGATCTGTTCCATCAGTATTTAAATTAAGTCCGTCTTTTTTTTTTTCTTCCAGCGTAAACACGCCTCCTTTCTATGCAAATTAGGCTCATTATAGATTGCTCTTTATTCACAAAACTCTTCTCAATTTGACTGCCGCAATTAACATTCACAGAAAGCAGGCAATAAACAGAATTTCATAAAAAAAAAAAAAGATGTTTGTTTAAATTTTCTATTAATTATGGCAGAGTAATCTATCAAATGTTGAAGATCAGGCATATATTAAGATATGTTCTGCATAGTAAAGAGCAATTTGAAGAGCAATTCAGTGCTTTACAGTCCCAGCAAAGTATAGCAGATTGTTATAGTCTGCTGTATTCTCCTGAAAAAGAGAATTCTCTACAAATTAGAGAATTGCATAGTTAAATATTTTAAATGTGTATCATTCATACTTTAGATGGATCTAATACTTACCTTTAACAGACTTGATAGGATCTGCTCTGAACTTCACATGCCTCATTCTATTAACTACTTTACTCTGCAGTGCATGATGGGTAAAATCCTCAGTTCCATGAAGAATGCCTTCATAACCTCCTGCGTATATTATCTCAGTTAAATCCCATTCCTGGTATTACAGGCCGCATTAAAAGAGGCGGATTGCTCACAGATTTGCAGTGATGACAGTAAAGGACTGATTAGAGAATATAATTGATTGGATACAGTTAGAGGGATGAGGAGATGAGAGTTGATCACCAAGATTGAGATTGGCAGATGGGTAAAATGGATTGGATAGACTTCTCTGCGGGTGAGAGACCAGGCAACAGGAAAGTGGTTGCATGTAGAGGGAAAGATTAAAAAGAGACTTATTAACATGAGAATGAGAATGAAAAAGAGCTATTTTTGTTTAGCGTGGGTGGTTGGTTTTAATATATTTGCCAGGAAGCAAATGTGTGACGTAACCAAAACAATAGGGTATAAACAAGCTCAGACTGTGAAAACTGTGTCGGTTTGTAAGAATATGATATTTAGCTCTATTTATTTTTGATAAGAATTCCTTTGGCTATTCATATACACGCACATACAAACATAAATCTTCTCCAATCCACCTACGACGGCATTTTAAATCATTTGCCTATTTTTATCAAAAAGCAGGACAATTGTTTCATGATGTGGAGAGTCGACAGGAAGTTGTTCCCTTGTAGTCAGTCACTATGACGTTACGTCATTGACTGACGTCAAGGGGTCCCCACCTGGGAGACCAATTTATGGGGTCAATTTTCCTTCAAAAGTATTGCGGTCACAGATCGAAAAATAACAAGCGTAAATCAAAGATTTGAAAACGCATGTAAAAATATATCGCACACAAGTGAAAATTAAATGCAAAGACATTCAGAAGAATA
>JAUMHE010000072.1:5435355-5448044 GCA_032359235.1 Enteromius mattozi
AAAAAGACTCATGGCTGTATGAGATCAAAAGGGTGCTTCTACTAAATACTGAGCAAAGGGTCTGAATACTTAGGACCATGTGATATTTCACTTTCTCTTTTTAATAAATAATTTAATAATTAAATAATAAAATAAAATGTAATAATTAAAAATGTCAACAATTCTGTTTTTCTGTCAATATAGGGTGCTGTGTGTACATTAATGATGACAAAAATGAACTTAAATGATTTTAGCAAATGGCTGCAATATAACAAAGAGTGAAAAATTTAAGGGGGTCTGAAGACTTTCCATACCTACTGAATGTGTGTGTGTGCTTTTATGAAGAAACAAACATATCTAGATGGATTGTCTGAGGGTGGGCAACAGGGGTCAAACTATTTTACTGTTTTAAAAGCTTACTGATAAAACATATATAACATAATGAAACACTTGCGGTTTATAAAAAGTCTTTCATCAAAATAAACTTTAGTTTGCTTTTTAGGATCTGAATAATGCACTGCAGGTGTTAACTGGAACACTCTTACCTTCCAAACCTTCACCCCTTGCATATTTCAAACCGGCTATGGCCCTGCCCCAGGCCCTTGTGGTCCTCTAGCTCCAAACTCATCACAGAACGATGTGCAGAATGTTGGGCAATTGTTAAGGGAAGAATCATGAGCACCCTTATGAATCATAAACAATCACATGGGAGGCTGTACAGTCACACGGACATCAAAGACTCATGCAATCAAAAGCTACAAGACCATACAAGTCTATAAAGTACGTCATTTGAGTTTATATCAGATTCTCTTTCAGCGTCCAGTTCTCTAAAAAGATGCCATAGATCTAAGGGGCAAGAGAGCAGCATCATGCTCTTTGTCTCCGTCTAGACAGCTCAAGACTGAACGCTTCATTTGACTTTCAAATGCACCAGGGAGTGCTTAAATTAAGGGGGACTCACCCTCCCATTTCACGGGCGCGGGATAAAATAACTCTAGACCCTACATAATTACCACAATTACTACTCCCAAATTACATAATAACCCATACATTCAAAAGGTTTAGAAATCTGCTATGTATGTGGTTGGGACAGAAAGGGGACTGGAATATTTCAGACATGTTTCCTCTGCTGTAACGATGAGGTTTGGCTGCGCAGAACCTGAGCCGCTCTGTGTTCACATTCACTGGAGCAGCACAGCTGCAGATAGCTGTATGGAAGACCAATTAAGGACTCGAGGGAGACCATGATTAACATTGTGATTGTGTGAATACAAGTCGGGGAGTCAACAAATTTCCAACCCCAGAACTTAAGTAATGCTGGTAATGTGCTTTTGTGAGGAAAAAAAAAAAAGGTGTCTGCTGTAAAAGACTTTATTAGACACAAAGCACTGGATCTTTGGATATGTTTTAAGTATAAAGTAGCTTTTATTTAATACATTTATCCACATTATTACTACAATTATTATTATTATTGCTGCTGTACTTTAAATTATAATAACAAAATTCCTTTAAATTGTAAAAATAAGAATGAAGAGTAAAATTCTGCACAAGTAAGGAATACAATAAAAATACAAGTGCTGTCAAACAATTAATATCGATTAATCAACTTTTGAAGTAAAAGTTTGTTTACATGTGAGTGTGTAGTGTGTATATTTATTATGTGTATAAATATAAATATGTATATATTTAAGAATAATGTGTTGTTTATATATTAAATACATTTAAATATAAACTATTAAAATGTAAATATATATTATATATTATAGTAAATACAATTCATATTATAAATATATAAACATTTATATATTTGTTTATTTTATATATATATATATATATATATATATATATATATACAGACACACACAAACACACCGTATGTGTATGAGAATAAACAGTACACATACATATATATATTATGCACACTATATTTTGCACGTGTGATTAATCAAGATTGTTTATTAATAATTTAATAGCACTAAAAAAATACCAAAGAATAATGTGGCCTTCATAGCTCACATAACTTGGTCATGGAAGAATATGCAGAGAAATTTTTAAAATAAAATTGTAATGTTTGATCTTGAAATTTCTTACAATTTCTTTCAAGCCTATGAAGAGTTTATCTCAGCACAAAGTGAGACAATGAGATCTTGTAAAAATTGGTATTTATCTTTTATTTGGAATTTTGACATTCATACACACTTTAAACCAAGTAGGTTAGGCAATAAAATCGTTGATTATCTGCTAATGAAAAACACAAAGTAAAATTTAAAACATTCACAGATCTTACTGTCATAACCTTCCTATTGAATTTTTAATGCATCAATAAGAACCATGAGTTCCAATCTATACCTCCAATAGCTCTTACAAACACTGAAGAAAGCAAAGGCCTCGGTGTCAATAAAGCGAGAGAAGTGGACTGTCAGTAGTCAGTAGAGCATGGCATGCTAAGCTAATTGGAAACGACCAAATTACGCTCTAGTAGTGCCACGTACATGATGATCCATCACCTGTATTCTCACAAAGCTAGGAACTCTTTAACATCTGCCAGGGGATATTCCTCTATTTGTCTAGGTCATTAGCAAACGTGCTTTCATATACCGCTAAAGAACGGCAAACAATGTGGTCTAATTAACATTGTGGTCCTGTGTGGGAGGAAGCAGAAGTTCATTTAGAAACAGATTGTGTCCGTTTGGAATATTTCTGGAAATTCAGTATGATGAGGGTAGAATTCAAAGAATCATTCAGCTAAAAGTGAGCATTGTGTCATCGTTTACTCATGTCATCCCAAACCATACTTTCTTAAATAAGGATAAATAAATGACACAGTTTTCTTTTATAGGTGAGCTTTCTCTTTAACCTCTACATGTCCTGTAAATATTCACAGGACCATCCCTAAATATTATGAAAGGCCCACAGGACCACAGAAACGACTGCATTTAGTCATCAGAGGGTCAACTTCAGCAGAGCCCGGTGAAAGTAAAGCAACACAAAGTGAGAGAGAATGAGAAAGAGCGCGCTCAAGATCAGCCTTAGGTTACAGGAAGAGAGCCAGAATAACACATGTCTTCCTGCAGGTTTTATATATAGGCCGTAGAATCCAAGGCTTTCCTTTGATGTCACAGGGAAGCAGATGGAGAGATTTGTCCACGGTTTCCCGCTTTAGCCCAAAGGTATCATTCAGAACCAGAGCACGGCTATCCTCCACACTCGGCCATCAGTTATTTGGGGTTCCCACGCTGAAGGCTTCGAGAGATAAAAGATGGAAAAACATAATAAAACAAGCCACAATAAATACAGGAAAGACAAAAATCCCACTCAGTCCAGATGTGCAGAAATTTGTTTTCCTGCAACTACATATAAATCTCAAGTAACTATTGTCAATTAGGAACGCTGTCATTTTTAGCATGCTAATATACTTTGTTCACACACCCATGGGAATAGCCTTGACAAACTGAAGTGTAATGTAGAAAAAGACATTTTCTAAAATGATTAGTCAGTCTTAAAGGAACAGTTCACTCAAAAAAAAAAAAAAAAGAAGATAGAAATAGCTTTCTGGGTCAGCTTTTTGTGTGTGTGTCTGTTCCTTTTAAACAGTGCAAGTATTTATAACTTAATTGACTATATATTAATGTTATATTAAAATAATACTAATATTATATATACACACACACACACACACACATACATGTACATACATGTACACACATTTACATATAAACATACCTACAACTATAATAATGTTGTAATAAAAAAAAGGAGTAATATATTATTTTTGTTATTTTTAAACAGTTTAAGGATTCATAACTTAATTGACAATATATTAATGTTGTATTAAAAAATAATAAATATCATTATTTATTATTTGTATATATATATATATATATATATATATACACACACACACATACACATATATATATATAAAAATTTGTTCTTTTTAAACAGTTTTTATAGTAAATCGTAAGCATTTATAACTTACTTGACTGTATATTACGTTATGTTGTATTAAAAAAAAAAATAATAATAATAATAATATTCATGATTAATGGCATTCAAAATAAGTTTTTCTTTACATAATGAAAGACTGTGTACTGGGTATATTTCTTATGTATATATTCTTGTGTATACATACATATTGTGACTGTGTGTAGTGTGAATGTAATCTGGATGTACTACATTAGTCATGTGACTGATGGTGTCAGTTACGTCTCTTCCCTGCTATTCACACCTACTCTCCCATGGCCTCATGGGATAGTAAAGCGTCCAGCAGATGCACAGTTCACTTCATCTCATTGTACATAGTATTGATAAATAGTGAGTGAACATGGACTAAGAATTAGGACATACCATTAATTTAACAAACTGGTCTTGCCAGTATGAAACTATGCATATTCAGACAGTCTTTGGATGAATCAATTAATTAATTGAACTAATTTAGGCATAAAAGTGATTAGAAAATGAATAAAAAGCGGTGAATTTGGAAGCATTTCTCAGAGAGATCAATTACTATTAACACATTAGCACTCTGTGAGTAGTTAAATTTAAATAAATTTCCCTTAGAACCAAGCTGCTAAAAATACTTAAGCTAAATTTGTTAGATGACTAGTCAACCATCCTGATCCCATCCCTAAAATTTAGCTTGTTCACAGCCCAAAGTGCTGGCATGACTGCAAAGTCATCTGACTGTTTTCAAACCTCATTTTAACACAACAGCCTCTCTCATGGAAAACATGACTGGAGAGCTTAAAGCGGACCAATTAAACACCTAACAGCATCCCACTAAACAAAGGGGATTTTCAGATTAGCAAACCTGGTTAAGCCACTTCAAACCTTGTTTATTTCCCCACATTGGCGGCTTCCTCTTCCAGCTCAACTTCTGATGAAGCACGAACAGCCCCCTCGTTCCCACTCCTCCTCTCACCCCTCACTCCTCTCCACATCCTCTGTCCGACGTGCCGGAGAGGAGGAACGAGGAATGGCCTAGGGATGTTTGTCTGAATATGTCCTGTACAATTTTACTCCTGTGTCATCTGAGCTCATTGGGATTCCATAGTGCTCTAAAGCGGATAAAAGGATTTGTCAAAAGAGCCACTCCGGACACTTAAAAGCTTGTGGATTTTGTGATTTTTTGAAATTCTTGTATTGCACTCTACTTTCAGCCAGAACCCAATGAAGCTGATATTTATCAGAACTTGAATTATAAAACCATCAGGCAGCCAAGTATTAATTGGCACAAGGACTTCCAACCAACCAGTATGACTCTATTAGCGCTAATGTTCCTGCTCAGGAGTAGATAAAGCAGACTTAACAGCAGCACTAAGCTGTGCTCCCAGTCCTCCTTGTATAATGAGTGGAACATCTGTTGACAGACTAATACAATTAAAGGAAGATCTCTTAATCACCATGCCACACTACGCCTAATCCTGCCTAACGCTGAGGTCATTCTCTCAGACAGTCCACTCCATTAGTGCTACACACAAACTGACATCATTGCTTTAACTCAGACATTTACTGCTTCCTCCTTTGAGCAACCTTAAAGATAATATAAGGGTCAATAAGTAAGAGTGACCACAAAAAAGGGTAAACATCTCTCATGCAAAACACAAACATGTTTCAATTGAATTTATCACGTAGTGTTGCCATTAAGTAAAAAGTAACAACATGTTTTCTTTTCATTGTGAATATGCGCACATTTTAATCATTTGTTACACACTTTAAAATCATTCCACAGTAGTATTTAACATTATTAAAATGATATATGTAAATAAAAAAAAAATCATGACTTATTTGTAATTATTACATTTTGGGAAAGCAAATGGCATCAGTGTAACTAATCTGGCAACAATGAAGGAGTAAAATTAATCTAAATCTAAATTAAACTGAAAAAAAAAAAAAAATGTAATAAATGCTACATAAAAAAATAAAATAAATAAATAAATAAATAAATAAATAAATAAATAAATAAATAAATAAAGTAAATACATAAATAAATAAATAAATAAATAAATAAATAAATAAATAAATAAATAAATAAATAAATAACCAAAGCACAAAAAAAATACTAATATAAAAATTAAACTGGCAGTTCAAATTTAAGAATAAAAAACTACTTCAAAAAACATTTATTAATACTATAGACGTATGCAAATAATATTGCAGTGTGTGATATTTTACAAATTGAACTATGTGAAGTCATGAATAGGTCAAAAAATATCTAATATTTCCACCTACATAATGCTATGCATGTTTTTCGAATACTGCATTAAAATTTAATGCAATTTAAAAAAAAATGCTGGATGGAAATGGCAAGATGCGAATAAAATCTCTCAAATAAAATCGTTCAACTGAGGCAGATGTTTTTTATATAATAAGTAGACAAGCGTCTTGCATTTAACAAACAAATTTCTTGATGTGCAACCAAATTCTTGAAGAGCATGATGTTATTGACTCAAGAGCATAAAAACTTCTGTCTAGTGTCAAAACTGCTTGCTAGTTTTAAATCAGTATTTGCTAATTGTTTTTCAGATAACTAAATAGGTGCTGGCCTCAGCTGTTTGTAATTCTGTTTAGTTACCTTGGGAATAAAGGAGAAGGCCTTCATTACATCATATTCCAAGTAGCAAAAAGTGTTTTCAGATGCCTGTATAAATTTCATGAGGAAATAAAAAAGAAAGCCAAAACCGAGTCCCAACTTTTCACATTAGAACGAGTGACTCTTTTGTGACCTGCCATACAAGACTAAGCCATTTGATAGAAACTCAACACCCAATAAATCTAGTGCGGTGAAATACATACAAGTGGCCTTTTCACTTCAAATGAATCTGTTACAACATCATGCTTGACAACCTCTACTGACTCAATACCTAAGATAAAGTACACATAAATATGAAAATGCATTGAAACTATGCACAGGAAGATGTATAAGTGAGCGAGTAGAGCTTTAAAAAGGAAGTGGTGAGGTTCTGACCTGATACTGAGAGACGCTGAGCTGGTTAAACCGAGAGTCTGAAGAGAGGTCAGCTAAAGTCAAGGTTCAGGAGGTCAGGGCAATGCTGGAGAGCTGAACTGTGAGGGATGTGGTAATGCTTCCTTGATGCTCTTTGCTGCTGAACTCCAACTGTAATTAAAAACAACACATTGCTCACAGATGTTTCACAGAAGTCAACACCTTAAAAAAAAGCCCTGAGAGAGTTTGAAGGGGAAGGACAGAGGGATTTCTGTTTCAAGTGGATTTCAGAGAGTGTTCGTGCAGAGCAAAATCAAAAGTCAAGTCAGCAGAAAAGCGGCCAGGGTCATCACTAAAATTCACGGGACCAGAGACAGCATTTTTATGAATGTTCTCCCTCTCTCTCCTGGGGGCCAGTGAGTATAACATATACAAAGATGACCTCAGTGGGCCCCCTTAATCACAGGGCCCTGGATTCCATTCTTGTTTGTACCCTGCTGACAACTGTCCTGGACAACACTAAAAAAAGAAACAACTAATCTCTCCTCTATAAACAATAACCTGAATTGATGCATTGAATATGTAATTTTGTACTTTTTGTAAACTGCGCTAGCACAACTTGTCTAATTTATGAACAAAGTGAATGAACAAAATTGACTCGTTTAAAAGGAATCAGTAAAAACTGTTATTTTGTTTATCAGCAAAAATGAATCTGTTGAATCAATCAGTCAATGTTACCTACTGACAATGTCACCTGCAGAAATTGATAATGAATGAATTCAGTGAGTAAGTCACTCTGGATAAAGGTGCCAGCAAAATGTTTGAAATATATAAATGTAAATAAATCTGATGAAACCCTTAAAAAAATCAGGTTGCTGAGGCCAATAAATTACTAATATGTAACACTTTATCTGACTTGTTTTTTCAAGATATTAGTAATTTAATACTTTAAAACCTATTCCAGATGTGAAGTTGAAGCAGATCCAGAAGTTGTTGAGTGAATGATTCAATGACTTCTACAAAAAATGTGGCCTTTCTGAAGTATCAGTAAACAAATCAGTGTAAATAATTTTGGTGAACTGCCACAAAAAATTCAAAAGATGTTCATGAATCTGTTACAAATCATTCAATGAAAGATTCAGTGACTTTTTAATAAAGAAATAATCCTGCAGAAATGACTTAATTAATAAAATGGTCATTAATATGTAACCTCTTATCCATGGACGTATTAAATTTTTAATATATTTTTAAACATGTAACAGATTCACAGCAGGAATGCACATGACACAAGTCGTTGAGTGAATGATTCAGTAACTCTTTTGTTACCTCATTATTTGTTAATCATTCAATAAAGAACCTGTTGGTTCAGACTCAAAAGATTCAAATCACAGAGGTGAATCATAATCAAATCAAATCTTTGGACTTGTATATTCAAAAATATATTTACCATTCAATAATCTAAAAACCTAATCCAGTGTTGAATCTGTTGGTGAATTAATGACTTGTAAAAAAAATAAATAATAATAAATAAATAAAATGAGTAAAAGTCAGTCATTGCATCCAATTGACAATGATGTGACCTGCAGAAATGGCCCTCTTACAACGTTTTTGGTTCAGACTCAAATGATTTTGAGTCACTGAGGTGAATCCAAAACTAATTACTACTAATGTACAACATTATATCTGTGAATATATTATCCGGTTAATACTACCCAAAAATATTTTCTAGTTTAAAAGACTGTCTGTCAGGATTAGACTTGAAAGAAACCATTAATGTTTTGTTCCATCAATACAGCTTCCACAGACAATCAGCTTGCCAAGCCAATCTGCCTCCCAGGCAACTTTACATTCTGATTTCATTCCCACAAACAGCACAGAGTGTTTTAATTCCCACATAGACTCTCCAGGACATGCTTTAAACAGCCCACTTCTACCTCACAGTCACAAACACACACATTTTACTTCCAGCTCGTGTCAAACACCCTCAGGATGCTAGTTGGGGAGGATGATAATCTGTCCGCTCACACACAAACTTCCTCGTTTTGATGGTGGCTCCATCCCTCTGCAAAACAGTGGCAAGAATAAAACGAGAAGTAAACGTGCCTGGAGGGGATGACGGTTCAGCTCAGATAGCCATGAAGAGACGCTGCCTGTCTCCATGCATTCAGTGAACACACTCCGTAAACTGTGTTCTTGCTTTCTCTGCCACATATCAAAAGCCAAATATCAAGGCAATTGACCTTGTTAATACATCACTGCTTCTGTCTAACCCTCTCTAAAAGGCTGTTGAGCCATTGTTTCAGCCTGACTGACTTTCTGTAGTCACTGTGTGCTGTCCGGATTTCACACATCACTGATTTGTTGCTCTATTGATGGCGACACTGAGTCATACCCCATTGAGGGATGATCATGTGTATGGAAGTATATGCAGGAACATGCTGCACACAGACAAAGGCCAGGAGAAGGTCAAGACAACATTATAACCTTAAAAGCCATCTCTTTAATCTTCAAATCTTGCAGTGAGATTGAATTGAGACTTTGACAAAAGCAATCATTCCAACACAGTCTCACGACCAATCTGTATGTTTTTTATGAGGTGGCGGTAACACTTTATTTTGATGGTCCACTTTACATATTCAACTAACAGGGAGTAACTTTGCAACTACATGTCAACTAGCAGTCATTAGAGTATTAGTAGACTGTCTACTTAATTTTTTCTAACACTTTATTTTGGTGGATCCACAACATACTACATACTGACTATCAGAAATTTGCAGGTATACGTCAACTTATTCTACTAATCCTAAACCTACCCTAACAGTCTACTCCAAGAGTTAGTAGACATGTAATTATGAATAAACAAGAATTAGTTGACATGTAGTTGATAGGTAGTTACAAAGTTACTTATAGTTAGAATCGAAATAAAGTGTAACTAAGGTGGCCAATTTATACCAATTCGTGCAATTTTGTACGAATTGTCTAAAACCCCAGTGACGGGTAGATTTAGGGGCAAAGTTAGGTGTAGGTCATTTATACGAACTGACAACGATTTAGAACAAATCAGAGAGGTCACACAAAATTGTATGAATTAGCCGCCTCTTAAAATATGTACAAATTGCAGTGAGATCGGGCTGATCATTCTCATTCCTTACCCTCTTGTTCTCTCAAACATGATTTAATTATATAATTTGCTTATTGCTCTTCAAAGTAAATGTCATTAATTTTCCTGTATCAAATATTCCCTTTGAAAAACTGAATGGGAATTTGATTCTCCTCATTGGCTGTTGATTGGTGGAGGGAAATATGAACATGAGTTGCAATTGGTTGTTAGAAAGGAATGGGTTTATGTTGACTAAATGCAAGGTCTAGCTGTTGTACTATACAACATAGTTTTTTTTTTCATTACAAGATTAATTTATGATACTTTTACGAAACTGATAAAATAAACATCCTTCACAATACAATACAGACCATGCATTGTTTCCTTTTTATGCTGATTTTAGCATTAAAAAAAATATAAAATAGCAAATTTTCAGTTATATGAATTTAATAACTAAAATTGAAATAATTTAAACATTTAGAGGACATAATCTGAATCATATTTAGAGAAAAAAAAAAAAAAAAAGCATGTCACCAATCTGTCCTTCTCTTAAAGACCTGAAAGATTAAGTTGTAACATTTTGATGAATAAAATAAATAAAAAAATGCCAAAGAAAATAAAATTCATGGTTGAATCATTCACAATACGATTAACTAACATGCATTTAGAAAGAAAGAAAAAGGTTAAAATCCATAATTTTAACATACAAAGAAATTTAATTCAACTGACAAATTTGTAACGTGAACCTAATTAAAAAAATAATGCTACTACATTCATTTAGAAGACATAACCTGAATGTTTGTACATTTCTTATTTTATCTTTTTCAGAATAAATAAGATAATATATTTTCACTACAATATAAGGGTGAGTAGATGGTGATATTGTGTTCATTTGGTGTCAGATGTGTTCTAGTTCAGGAGCGTCAAACTCAATTCCTGGAAGGTTGCATCTAATTAAGATGCAACCTTAATTAAACACACTTGATCCAACGAATCAAGTCATTCAGGCTTAATTGAAAACACTGCATAGTGTGTGTTGGAGCAGGGTTGGAACTAAACTCTGCAGGACTCTGGCCCTCCAGGAACTGAGTTTGACACCCCTGTCCTAGAGCTTCAGAAGAGATCTTAACGGCATTACACACTGTGAAAGCTGTAAACCTTTCAAAATGAACTCAACGAACCCATTTCTCATTCAATTCTTCAAAGACCAGATTATCGGATTTCTGCGATCCAAATTAATTTCATAGCTTTATACTCCTACTGTATGCCAACAACTGTCCCATTTATTTTTATTGTTCCTGAATAGTTTCAGAAGAAACATCTGATAAAAATAATAGTAATGCATAACCAAGAACTCAATTACTTTTCTAGAGCTAGAAAAGGGTAACCTCTAAGCAATAAAAAAGTAGTGATTATCTGATTAGAGACAATAGATATTTGTATACACAGTCACAACTGGCTCATAAGGTTTTATGACTTTGTTTCTAATCTAGAGAGCAGAAGAGGCCAGATCTGTAGAGTCATGGCAGTTTATTGCACCTTACCTCATACTGGACTCAACTAATGTGAGATTGAAGGGAAGTGAGTGACTATCCTGGCACCTAGAGAGGCCACAGCTTCACATTTGTGTGACGTGTTCACTTACAGAGCGCCAAACTTTAATTCAGACTCAGCGCTGGGCTGCAGAGCACATGTGCTCATGATGTCACCACTGCGGTAATTGGAAGGGGCGCTCTGTGCACTTACTGATGACTGACTGTATTTTGCGGTGTTGCAGATCAGGCCGAGAGCTGAGTTAATGTGTGCATGAGGAGGTACGTCTTGGCTTCAGCGCCGTGACTCTACAGAGAGCTTGTGGTAGCAGTTACTGCCTCTCAGCTCAGGAAGGATTTAGGCTCCGCTCTTTAGTCTTCAAATGAAGTTCAAAAGAAACTATGATGGATGTTTAGCGTTCATGTGTTTGTTCGGTCGCTCGATCATGGCCTACCACAGAGATGTTAGAGGTTTTATAAAAGGAAAGAAAAACTAACTGATCACTGATGCCTAGAAAGAAAGAAAGAAAGGGAAAAAAGAGTTTTGATGCAATTTAAGAAATTCTTATTTACTTTTATTACACAAGGATAACAAACTGATCAAAAGTGTTCTATATATAGTGTATCTATATTTTCTATTTTGAAAAAATGCAACAGCTTTCACAACAATATACAGAATATAAGGTTTGACTTATAATAATACAAAATATTTGTAAAGCAGCAAAGCTTATTGAAGTTATTTCTGAAGGATCATTTGACATTGAAGACTGGAGTAATGGCTAGAAATGACAAGAGTAATTCAGATTTGCATCACAGGAGAAAACAGTTATTTTATATTACACAATCATTTTTTATTGTTTTTTTTTTTATTAAAAGTAACCTTCTTGAGAATAGACATTGTTCAAAAACATAAAAACAAATACACAAATTAATATAAAAACATCATATGAAAAAATGCTGTTCTTTTATTTATATTATTTTATATATTTATTACAAATTCATTTATTCATTATATTATATTGCATGAAAAATTATTTTTATTGTTGTTTTATATAAATATATATATATATATATATATATATATATATATATATATATACACAAACACACACACTATAGATATACAAAAAAC
>JAUMHE010000072.1:5467312-5478476 GCA_032359235.1 Enteromius mattozi
TGTAATACCTATGTCATACCCATGTCATTATGCAAATTTGTGTCCTCATAAACCACATAAACATGCACACACACACAGTTTTATCAAATAAATGCCTTGACAAAACATAAGTGACTCAACAAATAAACTCTATTACTTTATTATCATTTAAATTGTAATTTATTGCTTTGAAGAAAAGTTGAATTTTGAGCATCATTATGCCAGTCTTCAGTATCAAATGATCCTTAATTTGCATATGAAAAATCATTACATTTTTCTTAGACCTTATTTGCATATCAGATTTCATTAAAGAATTTCTAAAGCCATATTTGCATATCAAATTTATAGGATTAGGATAGCTACTGTACTGGGGGGACTGCCTTTAACTACACTACCATATCACTACTGAGAAATGTAGAGTTAAACTGATAGCTTCAGTATTTGTAGGCATGCAACGGCCTAACACTGCCTGGATGAAGCTGTAACACACACGAGTCTCTAGAGAGCGGTTGGATTTCAGAGTCTGTCATTGCTTCTTCCTGTGGGGGAGGTCAAAGGGGAAAGAGCTAACACTGAGAAACTGAGCGGCCCCTGAACAAAAGAATAGATGGTAGGAGAGAGCGCAAGAGTAATGGTGGGTGTCCCATACATCACCCTTTCTTCAAGCCTGCAGGATGCCCCCCCCCCAGTTCACGATTTGTAACCACCAGGAAAAAACGGCCCTGTCATTGTGAGCAAGTAGGTCAGCAGACCCCAAACAGCTGAGAGAACACAAATCTGTCAAATATACAGGCAAGAAGAGCATGGAGCACAACAAAAACATTGTTTTTAGACAAGTATTTTTGCTTGGTTGCGTAAAATACAGTTTGAGCTGCACAAAACTATTTAATGTTACTTAAATTTCTGTCCTTGTAATGAGACTTGCATCAAATTAAAACCTTAAAGTTTGGTGTAATCTTTTAATTCTAATTCTGGAAAAAAAAAAAAAAAAAACTAACAAAACTGCTTATTAATATTTTGCTATTTGGTCACCAAATCATGCAGAAATAATCATGAAAAGTAAAATAAAGTAAATTAAAAAAAAAAGTAAAATTACAATAAACAAACAAATAAATAAATATCAAATATAATATCGGTCCCCTGAGGACATTCATTATTGTGTCAAGGTCATGCAGTCTCTTAAAATATCAGATAATATTTCCTTTTTATGACAATGCAAGGGTAGATTGTAAAATGTCATGTGGTGTTACTATCCCAAAATATGATATTAATTAATCATTTGTGATGCTAGTAAAATACACTTTTAATTTGAAGAAAAAAAAACAAAAAAACAAACAACAACGACAAAAAACAACGGAAAATAATGATTACATTGTGCACAGATTTGAAGCATAAAGCAAATATTATATTACTTTCCGCTCCCAAAACGTCAGCTGTAAATGAACAACCAAGATGCATAAAAAGGTTTTCTGGTTTTCTGTTGTTAGTTTAAACAACTGTTCCATAAACAACCCCAAGTCCCATCCAATGACCATTTAATATGAAGTAATCACTGTATACTTTTTATTCTCAAATATATGGTTAACCTGAATTCTTGTATACCAATTTATAACTATAATTTCCCTTATTCAGCCTGTACGCAATAATCAATAATAATGACACAGCCTGAAGCCACCATATGGCCAGGCAAATGCGTTTATCTATATTGCTTCTGGTTACATACAAATAAATCACAAGCATTTCAGTGTGCATTATGTGTGTTTACATTTGTACTGAAAGGGCATAGCCAAAAGGGTTAATGTAATGAATGACATCTGACCTCGCCGTCAACTCAGGACATAGCTACACACAGAGCATAGGATACAGACATCCATGCACACACACGCAGGGGGCCTAGCATCTGGCTAAGCCATCAATGCTCTTGTAGCGTCTCTTGTCAATTTATGAGTCCTGTTTTTTGAAGTTAGTGCTCACTGTGGTGCTTTAAATATGCAGCTGAAGAGGCCAGAACCCCATCTTTGACCTCAATACAGCAGTGTATTCCTGCTCTCCAGCCTCACTCTTCTTACAACACACATAACCGAATGAAAAAAGGAAATAGAGGGGAGAGCAAAATACTCACAATGACCACTGGGTGCAGAATTGTGTGTAAACCACTTCAGCATTTTGGCAGCATAATTTGGACATCAAGCCGAAAGCAGAGTTGAGCAACAAGGTCAGTATGACAGCTTACGTTGCCTCAGAAGTGTGGGAAAAGCATGGCACTCTACCGTATGCCTTGATTAGTCACTGCTTCTAAAGGGAAGCCAGGTCCAGTTTCTCCACAATCCTGGTTTAAGAGTGATCAGAGTCATCTGTCTGTCACTGCCGGTTTCCAGTCACACCGACAGGCAAACAATGAGGAGGAAGTCATGAAATCAGCCACAGCCTCTGGTTTCTGTTGTGTCTGGGAAAGGCCTCAGCTCCCACATAAGAACCTGTGGAGTGGACAAAAGAGAGAAGGTCAAAGATGATTCCGGAAAACAACAAGGTTCTGGCCCGCAGCGTGTGTAAAACCCCGTCCTACTGTTATTTTAAGCTATCAGGAGAGCATTCCTTCCGAGCTCTGGGCTTTCAAACACTTACACAATCAGTCAAAAGGCTAGGCAGGGAGAAAGACCTGTGCATTTCTGAACAAGTTATACTTTTAGAGACTAATCTCAGGGAGTCTTGGGACTTTTCCCCCTTTTTCAAAGGATTAGTCGAACAAAAAATGTTTAATTCACCCTCATGTTATTCCAAACATTGTTCCACACTTTATATCTTCAACAAAACACATATTTCGAAGAATGTATTGGTCACTCTTTCCATGAGCTTAAAATAAATAGGCATTGTAGATTACACATGCTACAATTACCCTAAAAGTATATTAAAAGAAGTCTGTATGACTTCCTAAAGTCACATGACAATAAATAAATGGGTTTGGACTTTAAGTTGAATTAATAATGATACTTTCGTTTGGTTACTTTATTTTGTTGTCTTATTGTAATCCTATTTAGATACTAGTCATGATCAAATAAAGACTGAACAAGATTTGTTATTTTCAAAGAATATATAAGAATAATGAAGTGCAAAAATAAAATTATAAATACAAAAATAATGAAAATTTAAAAGATGCAATTATTTATTGTAAATAATATATGTAGTATATAGAAGTTTAATTAACTTTTATCACCACTTTTAATCAATGTCGAGAGAAAAGCTCAATTATTAATTATTACTTTAAAACATTGAAAAAAAAACTTTAAAACCTGAACTATGATTTCCTTGTCACAAAAAGATCGAATCTGATATTTTAAGAGAAAGTTCACATTAGGGTTAGTGTAACTATAGTTAAAGTCAGTGGGAAGTCCCCAGTAAGCTAGCTATGAAAATGTGTGTGTATGATTGCGTGATTATTAGTGTTTTTGTGCTGAAACAGGTGAGAGGTTGTATAAACAGACCATTTTGAATAAGACACACATTAAAGTAGACCATGCCCTTTAAAAAAAATAAATATCTCAACAGAGAACTGCTAAATTTATGTAATTCCAATGTGTTTTATGTGGTTAGGAATTACAGGATTCATACAACATTAGCATACTTAACATTTCAGGCCCCAAACTGCAGCGCACACCCACCCACACACTCATACAGGTCCTTCATTCAGGCCTGTGGGCTGTGGAATGTGAGTGCGTCCAGGTGCAGACGGAAAAGACTCGGGACTTTCCCCCCCTCAGCCCTTCTGATCCCTGTAGCAGAGCTCATGACTCAACACGGTCACACACATCAGAGAGAGTAAGAATGAGAGAGAGAGAGAGAGCAAAAAAAGAGAGCGCGCTCTTGCCTGTTGAAAATTTCCCACCTCTTCCCTATCGGCACTATAGCTACGTTTACACACTGTCACTGACAAGTGCTCTCTGAGGACTCAATAGCAGGAAAGGAAGTGTGAAAAAGCTTCTCTGGTAATTATTTATGAATATACATCCACATTTACACTTATCAAAATCTCTCTCAGAGCTTAATAGCCCAGGCTATGAATGGAGCCTTGCTGTTCCATAGCATATAGAGTTACACACCGATATCTAACAACCAAATATTTCAATCCAAACACAGAATTTGAAAAATACAAACAGAATACTGAAAAATAAACATGCACAGAAGATTCCCTCTCAAAGAAGTGTGTCAAATACAACTGTGTCTTTAGTACAAACTTACCACATGCTAAAAAAAAAAGAAGCAGTTGGTTACATGGATCCAAATCAGGATGTTGACCTCACATCGACCAAGATTACCAGCTGGTAGGAATGGGGCTGAACACGTAGACCCATCTTGGTCAAGCTGGTTAGGCCCGGTAAACCTCTTTTCCACGCAGACTAAAAGACCATATGTCGTATCAGCTAAACACAGCTTACCAAGACTTGGAGTTCGGTTTTTAGGGGGATTCAAGGAAAGATGGTCTACTAATCTAGCTCCCTAATTGCTGATAGTTTAAATGGTTAACTATGTAACCTAGTTGAAGGGGTAGACCTTTACGATTACTTTAGGTAAGCACAGGTTACCATACAAATTATAATCACACAATTTCTTTTTCATACAAAATTCATAAATTAATACATTTATCAATAAAATAAAATTTAAAAAGTTAATTTTGTATGTATACACTTTTATTGAACTATAATTGGGCATTTTCTTCTAAAGCTGAGGGATGTAGATAGAGTTAAGACTGTGTTTATTTTACAGGAATGTCCAAAGAAGAAGAAGAAAAAAAAAAAAACCTGCGACCAGCTTGACCAGCTTTAGATGTTATGACCTTGATTTTCCAGCAGGGCAGTCCAAGGTAAAAACCAGCAGAGACTGACAGTATCTCTAGCCCACATATGCTTAAGTTGAACACATTATGGCAGTTCTCTGAGTTCACAGCTGTGCTGCCCGCCTGAGCTGGGCCAAGCTGGCAGCGGTCAACAGCTGAAGCAGAGCAGGGCACCAAACCAGCTCTGTGACAGCCCACATTCCCTCAGCGCAACAGCCAAACACTTCTTTAAAGAGCCTGATGATGCATTCCCAGGCCTCAGCAGGAAAGCGGCTCTTTACAGCGACTGAGGCTGGATTCTCAGCACTCAGCACTGAGGTTTCTTTTTCACAGATCATGCCGCCACACAGTCGGAGAAGCACATTCTCAAAGTTCCTTCACACAGCCTGTGAGTGCATAAAAAGGCCTCTTATTAGACATCATATTCAAGTTAATTAATTAGTCATCTTTAAGCAGCAAAAGCACATTACGATTACAAACGAAACAAAATATAACTCATAAAGCGTAACTGCAAACGCTAAGAGACACGATTTACGTAGGAATAAGGATATGGGTGCCAAGCTATTTTTACAATATTGTCTGCAGTCTGTGTGCCAACAATATTTTTCTAATGTACTTTCCATCTAAACAATCTGTCCATCACTGCTCACTCTGCACAACTGCTGTGTATCCATTGCTTTTTTGTGGCTGTAATCCTGCAAGCAGCTGCAAAGGGCTAAAAAAGCCACATGATTTGAAGCTCTTGCCAGCTGCCTGCCATCTTTGAGTTAAACACACATCAAAAGTTCTTCATTTAACACCCTAGAGGCGAGGGAGAGAAAGATAGAGATAATGGGAGAAAGAAAAAGAAACAGAGAAGGCAAGAAAATGAAGATAATAAATGAAAGCATGTGTGGGAACAGTCGAAGGCCTGTTTTACACCACATGCACAAGCAATAAGTAAAGCAGCAGCATGACTGCAGTTCTGCTTTCACACTGGCACTGTTTCAGCTAGTAGCTTTTTGTTTGTGAACAAATTCTCATCCACATTTCACACTGAAGCCTCAGCAAAGTTGATACTGGTTTGATAATCGATAAGGCTAGCAATTAATCAACTAACCGTAGGCTTGTTTTTTGCTTGTTTTGTACAAACAAAAACTTTCCCAACACTCTACCGGTCTGACTTCATTTGTATGTCTCATAAGTGCTTCTGTTAGATTGTATGCGGTAGGGCTGAATTGCGTCTTGCACTACAGCACCACGTTGGTCAAACTACATTATTGCAGGCTCTTATTTTAGGTCATGTATAGAAGTAATTTCCTCCACTGAATGAAAAATAAAAAAGGTTATTGGGACTTTTTACAAAATCTCAATGATGACTTTTTTTTAATCAAAATCATGTGATAGAAATTCGCAAACTCCCAAAAGCGAGAAAAAAATTCAGAATTGCGTGATGTAAACTCGCAATTCTGAGAAACAAACTCACAACTGATAGATATAAACTAGGAATTGCATAATATAAACGTGCAATTGCAAATTATAAAGTCAGAATTGTGAGATATAAAGTGAGATATAAACTATATAAGCAGATATAAGCAATTGCAAGTTTATAGGGCCTTTTGAACCATGGGAATCTTTTCATAGTACCCAGACTAACTGTAAACTACCTACTTTTTGGCGTGTTTGCACCGCAGGAGCTAGGAACTTAGTTCCAGGTACTCCGTTTGGAGTACTTCAGAGTAGGGTCTTAAACAGTTCTAGGAACTATCAGCGATGTAAGTGATTGGCCAAACACACGCGAAACACCAGCTAACCAGCATTTTTAAAAAGCCATGTAAACATATTTACTCCACAAACATGGAAAACAGTGATAATGGCATTTATTAATGAATTCTTTTCTCAGTTTTTGCTCTTGCAATCGCGTAAATTGTGTGTTTACATTCATTCTATCTCTGTTATTATGAAACCCACAACAAAAATGGCTATGATCAACATTTTTCATTTACCGGTTTTTAAATTTTGAACTTCAGAAAAGTTTGCAGAGAAAAAAAAAAATACTTTGTTATCAATTGTGGTAAATTGTGCTAAAACACACCTTATGTGGTCTCATAGAAAATTTTACAACACAATTTCAGAGAATAAATTAAAATCCCCACCACTTGTCCCTGCTGAGTAACGGAATTGCTGCTCTATAAAAAGGGTAAAAAAGGGATTTCTGGGATAGTACATTATGCATTTCAGCCACAAATTATTAAATGATAATCAGGAGTTAATTTCTGCTTGAACTTGACTTGATTGCCATTAAAAATCTAATTTATCTGAAGGAGACCACTTTCAGATTCACAGTTGGCCAAGCAATCGCATCCGCAATTGTGTCACTGTATTAAATATCTTTCTGACCTAAGTATCTGAATGAGACAGGAAGTTAAAGGGCACTTCAGATCCTGAGAGTCTTCTTTAAAAGGCACTGGCACAAAGTCAATGTTATGAACAGGAAGTCAGGTTTTACAGTGGAAAAACTCACTTAGTCCATACACCTCAGACAAGCATGTATGAAAAGAGAGAGAGAGTAAGAGAGAGAGAGAGAGAAAAAAAAAGTACAGAACGCTTAGTCACAGCTTTGAGCTGGGCCACCACACAGGGCGAAATAGATTTGGTTGTGGTTCCTGGCACAATGAGGTCTTTCACATGCTGCCCTGAGGGTGGTCCACTTTGGCCGATCCTATCAAGCGGCCCTCCACTGCGAGATATCTCACTAGTCACCATGACAACAACCGCTCACACAGGTGCGTCAAGCCATGCAGGTGCTCTCGGTGAAAGAATAGAGAGGGGTCATGGGAAAGGATGGAGAAAGTGTGTCTAAAGAGAGACATATAGACTGAAAGGCCGGTAAGCAAGCACAGAACAAGGAATACTGTAGTAGTTTTAATTAATCTACCCAATGCCTTATGATATGTGTGGCCTCACAGGGGAGCCAATGACTTAACATTTATGTAAAGGTCAGATCTATATGTCAAATATTCACACATACACAGATGCACACACACACACACACACAAACTCACATTCACAAACAGGAGCTGTGAAAGAAAAACATTTTCTTTAGAGCTTGCATGCTTTTGTTGTTGGGCTTATAAGCGCAACAACAAAAGAATGCATGCGCTAAAGAAAATATGTTTTTCTCTGTGCAAATCCTCCATTATTTAACATGTCAGAAAGAGCAGATCTCTTAATATATCAAATTGGGGGTACATTGGTTAATTATTTCAAACTGAGGGAGAGCAAAGGAGTGTCTGGGGGTCGACAGATAATTAAAGAGAAAAAAATTATATATTATTTATGTTATATGTTTGATCTATATATATAAAATCTTGTTTCCTTCTGGAGCATCTGTGAATGAAGAAGAAGAAGAGTGCTCAGTTTAACTGTTTAGAACAAACAAGAGACTCATGAACAATTGTTACTAAAAAAAAAAAAAAATAGTCTCAGATCATCCAGGTATCCAAACACAGTATTGAGAACCAAGGGTTCCCAAACTTTTTAGGGTGGTTATTTTAATATTTTTTATAAATAGTACTAGTTTCCAAATAGGCCTAGTCAAAAAATAAAACTTGCTTAATTGTTTAAATATCTTGTTTCACTCTAATATTGGGTAAAAAACTATTCACAAACAATATTCTCCAGATAACATTGTAACAATTTGTATTGGCTTCAGAACAGTAATAATATAAATGTCACACAGTACTATATAAATATATAAAATATCACACTTAAATAGTTTCAAATACTGTATAAATAGGCTTTCATCCATGAAAACAAACAGATTTATTTATATTTTAGGAGAACATTAATTCATTTAAGTCTTTAAAAATACATTATATGGAGAATAAATGCTTCCCAGTAACTCTTTACTATAGTTCATTCCAACAAAGTCTCAAACAGAGCTCATATTTGCCCACAAACATATATGTCACCTGAATCAAGAGGTTCTATAAGAACTTGAACACTTCTCAAACTTTTAATAGCAAACTATCAAAGTTATCTTTTCACATATTTTCTATAGCTCTATACAGTATCCTTTTATATTCCCCCTAAGCAATAGAAGAAACATCTGAGACAAGGTTAATACTTAACCGAGTAATCCATTAAGTCCCTTAAACTATGAAAGCACAACATCTGAGGAAGAAAAATTTCTCCTGGGCTCGGTTGCTACCATGTTTGTTGATGTCTCCTTTTACCACAAAGTCATCTTATGAAACGAGGCCTTTTTGAGAGGCTGAAATGAAGAAAGCAGAGTGCTTTTAAGTCACAGATTATTTTGCGACCTGTCACAGGAAAAGAACCAGATATAAACGTAAGCCTCGTTTAGCATCAAACCCATGAGCGTGGGGTAGATGAAACCGGTAGCATGCTGAGAAGTGTGCATGTGCTAAAGTGAGAGGAGGTGGGTGTGCTCCTTTCCTTGCATGTGTGAGGTGGGCAGAAGGTTGTGTATTTTTGTTTAAAGTCGGTGCCCAAGAAAAACATCAAGGCATCATTACTCGTGAGGACCCCTTGCTGAATGAGCAACCTCCCCGCTTGAGCACCGCCTTATGGATAACATACGTCTGAGGGGAAAAAGGGAGGTATAGAGTGCGAGGAAATGAAAATAAAAACTGCGTATCAATAATCATGTTTGACAACGGCAACTGACTGGAACCTAAATATTTCAGAAAGGAACGCAACTGTGCGAGATGCAGCGGTTCACGGGTGTGTTTTGTCAAAGGTGGCCACTGTTACTGCTGCCAAAAGTTGCATTCCACCCCCAGACTGGACAGCTTTAGGATCTGCACGGAGGCAGGAAGGGGGCACGGTGACTTTCATCATACTTCACTAACAGCCTGTGTTTTAATACCTTCAGAATTAATGAGGAACATGTCCACCTCGCACATACATCAGACATCTAGTCCATACATCAAACCGCTGGCTGGGAAAATAAATACTGACTTATCGCACACCAGCTCCGGTTCTTTCTAGTTTCTCCTCAGAAGGCTGTTCCATAATGGGGTCCTTTTGAACTTTAATATAGAAGTATTAAACAACTACATCATGTTCTAGTTGTTGAATGACTGAAAGTTTAACATCTTTGGGCCAGAACAGCATTTTGTATGGTGTGCCTCCATATGACACTTTATTTGCTGAATTCCAAAGCTGCAAGTGTGAAAGTTGTCTGTGTGTTTCTGCCCAGTAAGCATAATGATAGAAGATGATGTGCAGAGGAATTAGCTTGAGGAGTAGACCACAACTATGTTGGCCTCTCTTTTTTAATATTAGGCCTGTGTGGCATATGTACAGTGTGATTTAGAAGAGATCATCAACTTCACTAAATGTCATCATTATATTTACACTATAGTCAACATTTGAAGTGGATCAAAACTTTTCACTAAAGTTGTCCTGAAACCTAAAACCAAAATGTGTTCTTGTTTTATGACAACTTTGATGAATTTTTTTGATCCACTTCAAATGTTGACTTCTGTACATGTCATATAGACATGTGGTGTTACAGAGAGTTACATTTACATTCAGCCTGTGTGCAGTTTTTGTTCAGCCAATAAAAAAAATCCCCTAATTTAAATTTTGACTGGTTAATAAAAAACAAGCTTATTCACTCTCAGAAATAAAGGTAAAAAAGCTGTCACTGGGGTGGTACCTTTTCAAAAGGTACACTTTAAGTATTGATTACCTTAAAAGGTACCAAAATGGACCCTTTCGGTACAAACACGTACCTATTGAAAAGGTACCACCCCAATGACAGCTTTTGTGTCTTTATTTCTGAGAGCGTGTGGATTACACACATTTAAACAATTCAGATAAGGTATCTAGAATTATCTGTGACCCTGGACTACCCAGGCTTAAGTGTCCATTTTATTTTTAACTGAGATTTATACATCATCTGCGCTGAATAAATTAACTTTCCATTGATGTACGGTTTGTTAGGACATTATTTGTCCCAGATACAACAATTTGAATATCTGGAATCTAAGGGTGTAAAATTAATAAATAAATAAATAAAATAAAAAATAAAAATATTGAGAGAAATCACCTTTTCACCTTTAGTTGTCCAAATGAAGTTTATAGCAATGCATATTACTAATAAAAAAATAAGTTTTGATATATCTACAATAAGAAATTACAAAATATCTTCATGGAACATGACCTTTACTTAATATCCTAATGATTTTTGGCGTAAACAAAAAAAAAATCTATAATTTTGACCCATACAATGTATTGTTGGCTATTACTACAAATATACCGTACTAATATGTGACCCTGGACCACAAAACCAGTCTTAAGTCGCTGGGGTTTATTTGTAGAAATAGCCAAAAATACATTGCA
>JAUMHE010000072.1:5486537-5502496 GCA_032359235.1 Enteromius mattozi
TAAATATAAAATCATCATCATCATCATCATCGTTATTATTATTATTACATTGTTGTTGTTGTTGTTGGTAACGGAGCACTCATGAATCTTTTCTTAACAGTATATTTGGAGATGATGATTCAACTTCTACCTACATCAATAAATAAACTTAAGGTCACTGAGTGTGTTGAGGACTTGGTTTTTGAGTGGTTATATAGATAAATATACATTTATGACAGTTTATTAGATTGTAATATTGGCATGTAGTGCCAACCATAGTATGTGGATAACTGTAAATATTACTAATCTCGCAAAGTGCACCAATTTGAACCATCTGTGCTGCCTTCTGTTAATGCTATAAAGTTATATGTGTGTTCGTGTGTGTGTGATCTTGTTAATTTTTCTTCCTTTTTTTTTTTTTACGTAATACATAAAGCAGGATTATATATATATATATATGTGTGTGTGTGTGTGTGTGTGTGTGTGTATGTCACACACACTGTGTACATTCACCTTGCAAAATGGTAAAAATACATTAATTAAATGCAATAAAGGTTATTTAGTACTGCCCAGAATAGACTAATTCACACATTTAAGTAGACAAAATTAATAATTAGAAAATATTTAAAAATTATTCCCTTCAAAAGGTTTCATGCTATTATTAAGGGATTTAATTTATACTTCAAATGTATGTAAAATAGCTTTTCATAGCTTTTCACGGCATGTACTAATATTAACAATAACAAAAGAATAATAACTATGCAATTTACTATCCATTTTATTTAAGGTAAATATGCAAGGTTGGTATAGCCTATATACTGTATGTGTTTATCATTATGCATGTATGTATATCTATCTAGATAGATAGCTAGACAGACAGACACATACAGACACACACACAGCTTCAAACTTTGCCTGTGTCACTCCAGATAACAAGTCAGTACATTGCAAGAAACATGGATACATGAGCTTGCAACCGGCACCCCAACACAATCCATCATCCAAGTCTGCTTGGCAGACTGATACATTCATATCTTAACTTTGCACAACTGTGGTATTCAAACAGCTTCCTGTCTCTTTTCTCATTTGGGGGATGTAAACAGATTAACACAAAATCTTTCGAGAGCCCCCTCCCCGTTCCCGACACAAACCAGTGCACCCAGAAGGAATTAATTGGTTTCAGCAGTCATCCCTGCTGAACAATCCACTTGAGCGCCCCCAATGTAGCCTCCCGGCAGAGACATCTCATCTGTCTCACACTCCTCCCCCACAGAGCCCATGTCTAGACCCTCTTGCTGCAGTGTGCATCCATGCTCACACTCGACTAGGGCATTAGGTTCACACCCTGCGCTATCAGTCGGGATGATGCTAGATAATGACTCAGACCGAGTTGCTAGAACACTCAGCTCTTGAGACACGGACAAACCATCTGATCTCTTTTTTTCCCCCCTCATGTAAACATGGCGTATTGCAGGCATGTAATGTGATTATTGCATGTTTGTAATGTCTGGATCGCCTCTGTATACCAACTTGCCTGTGTCTTATTGAGGAAAAAAAAACACTGGGGGGAAGGGATGAATGGATGTTTACCAGAGACCAAAGAAATGGAACAGTATCATAATATCATTATAGTTCCTCGTGACTCCAGGTTGCAATAGGCCTAAATGTTAAATAAAAATAAAAAATAATATTCTTCTAATATTATACACAAATGACCTTGTTGAGTATTCTTACTTAAACTAAGGCCAAAAAAAAAAAAAAGGGGGGGGGTTTGTATGCTTTCAAAAGGTAATAATATATACACTTTGGGTACTAATATACACATTTAAAATGTTAATACCATTTAGGGGGAAAAAAGGTACAAGTATTGACCTTTTAGCTTTTTTTTTATTGCTCTGCTGTGCAAAATAAGGTCCCTTACACTCTGCAAAATAAAGGTTCCAAAGTGTTTTATTTTTCCTGCAGTGATGTCATAGAGAACCATTAAGTGAAAAATTATTTTAAATAACTATTTTTTTTATTACTGTGAATAACTTTTTTGTGTAGCCTATATATAACATTAAGAAGCTTTTTCCACTATAATGAACTTTTTGTTGAATGGAAAGGTTTTATGCCATTAAATAACTTTTATTTACTTTGTGGTGAATCAGAGTATGATACTAAATCCGAAATGTATGAAGCCATTTTCTGTTCAGGTGTTGTCGTAATTACTGTGTTTTGCCTTTGTGGGGCAGTACTGCTCCCAGAAATGCACATGGTGCAGAATTATTTTTCTTTAGTTTTGTGAAGTGTTATATTCAGTGAAAATACGAGAGAAAGAGTCGTGCAACTGACGTTCAGTTCCAGCTGATTTTATTTCCTTCTTGGAAAAAGACAAAGTTCTGTACAGAGGTCTGACAGGCAGTGACTTGACACAATTGGCTGGCTTTTGAGTTCACTACTCAAAATGTTGAGATATGGTATGGCAAGACAAAACAATATTGTACACAGCATATTGCACAAAATGAAACAATAAAACATATCTATATATTCCAAAAGTCATGAACAACACTCTTAAACATAGGGATGTATAAAGATATATGTTCTTGTTCCTGTCATGATATATCATCGTCAGACATAAACACGCAATCTTTTACTTATTTTACACTCAATGTACATAGAAATCTTCATGTTGATCCTCTGCCTTAAACACAACTGCTCTACATAAACCTGAATTCAGAAATACAAAATGCTATTCGCCATGCCATAATATACTAAAACAATTAGCTACATTTAGCCAACAAGTAGAAAAGATTAAATATCCTTGTACAATTATGGAGTGAAGACGTACTTCATTGTTCATGAATTATAGGCATTTCGACCGTATCTGTAATTCCATCCAGTGGTTCAAACCGAAACGTGTCACTATAAAAGCACAAAGAAATTGGTATTCAAAAAGTACAGTATCCCCAATAAGGACTCGATAAATCGCAGCTGTCGCTGCTGCAGCTACATACAACCTCACTCAGCGCGCGCATCGTAGGCTAATGACGATTGGTCGTTGAAATGCAGATACTGTCTCTTTAAGAAGCCTGTGGATTGACACTGTAAACATGTTTAGGGGGCAGATTTTGGAGACAACCCAACCCCCTGGCTTTAAAAATCGGAAATCCAAACAGCGATATTCACCGATTGACACCCCCTCGATAGATTTTGTACAAAAATACACTCAGAAAATAATGAAACATTTAATCTCCGTTCCATGTGAGAGGTCATCAATTAAATAATACGAAACAAGTCTAGCCCTTCCGCGAGAAAGACGGACATGTGCATGTGTAGCCTATACACACAACAGACTGACTAGAACACAAGTGACGGAGGGGAAGAGAGGAGCAATGTTTGGCCATTATAAATACATCGATATAAAAAATGCCAGCGCTGAAAAGTTACGAGGATGAAAAAAGTAAAAGGCAGAGAGAGAAGGAGAGAGAGAAAACGCTCCTCGGATTAATTTTGGTCCTGATTTGTAGTGTAAAGAGTCGAATCATCTGAGTTGCGTCTGAATCCTGATGTCATGACGACAGGAAAGCTGGTGATTGTGTTTGTTTTTGCGTCTCATGTGGCGCTGCCATTCGGTTTCAATGAATCAACACCAGTTACGCTTCTCAACAGCCTTAAATCGTAATGAAAGCATGCGATGCTGGTCTAACACACGATTCTGGTAAACAACCTCGAGCGCTCGCGTGCTCTCCATTCAGTACCTCCATCGAAACAAGCATATGACCAGACTTGTCTTCTGTTTAAAAACGTCCCTTTTTTAAAGTCGAGGAGGGCGCACAGCGTGAACTCGCCATCGCGCAATGCCCTCCTCATCTGCGTCCAAAGCGCGCCTCCTTCCAGCACCAAACGAGCAAGCTAAGCACTTTCATCTGCACTCTTGTCAGTGGATAATGAGAACCCACAGTATCTGATGCATGATAAACACGAGGAATCATGTCGTTGACTCGTCGTCTGACTCGTCTCGGAGGATTTTTGCAGCCCTCCAGTCATTTTTCAAACTGTCATTTCACAACTAGCGCTCAATAAGTGAACACCAAGTTGGATATTGTCGATTCGAGCCAGTCCCCTAATATCAACTCGCTCACCTCTGGGGTGCAGTAGTCGGGGAACTCAAAGTGCGAGCCGGAGCCTGACTCAAAGTTGAACTCCAAATCTCTGTCCAGAGGCGCGGTGCCAAAGGTGCTGAAACTGTCAAAGCCGGGGCTGGGGTCCGCCAGCTCGTCCTCGAACTCCTCATCCGAAGAGGACGACTGCGAGGAGGACGAGTGCGAGGCGGAGGGCGTCGGAGACGGCGCGCGGGTGTACTTGAAGCGCGCGGCGGGCTCCGCGTCTTCCTTTCCGCTCGCGAGCCCGTCCTCGTAGAGGCTCAGCGGGTCGCTGGATTCCGCCGAGCTGCTCAGAGTGGGGCTGGCCGGCACGGCGACGGAGGGCGGGCTGCTATCGGAGCTGCATCCCCCGAACGCATGCCCGCGCTTTGCTGGTTTCTCAGGGATCTGTTTGGCCGCGGACGCGGACCTGGACTTGTAGAGAGTGTGGTGGTCTGCCGGGACGGAGTGGGAGGTCAGCTCCAGCGCCGTGGACTTTCTGTGCGACCTGCTGAGAGTTTTGGAGCTCTTTTTGGAGGCAGACTTCGCACCGGGGCTGCTGCTCACGCGCTCCGCCTTCTCCCCAGTCTTGCCGCTGGATGACTTCACCTTCTTCCGAGGTCGATATTTGTAGTCTGGATAGTCTGCCATGTGCTTGAGTCGCAGACGCTCAGCCTCGCGGATGAAGGGGATCTTGTCGCTGTCTTTCAAAAGTTTCCAGCGCTTGCCGAGTCTCTTGGAGATCTCCGCGTTGTGCATGTCCGGCGACTGTTCCATAATCTTGCGCCTCTCTATCTGCGACCAAACCATGAATGCGTTCATTGGCCTCTTGATGTGTCCCGATGGGGTTTTGCACCAGGCGATGTCCATTTTATCCCCAGCCGAGTTTGGAGAGCCGGGAGTCGGGGAGGCGTCCATGTCTAGGTCCATCTCCCCAGAATCAGTTGAATCGCCGTGGAGCACGTCGCTGTTGTTGCTGATGTGCGTCTGCTCCACCATAGCCAGGTCTGTGCCCATGCACTCACTACAACAGTCTCAACTTTTAATTGCGCACGAAAATCCTACACGTGCTGCAGCTTGAAACGCTTGGAGAGCGCTAAGAGTTTCTTCTTCACAATGTGATTTAGTCAGTGTGGAAACAAAGTTGCTGCTGCTGCTGCTGCCTGTCTCTTGGTTCAGCACGCCGTCCACAAAGGCGCATATCCCCCGTCAGGAGCTCTGTCAAGTCCTGGCAATGTTGTCAAAATCAACAGTCTGCCGTTCAACTGCCGGTTCGACTGAAAACGAACCCAGAGTGCGATCTGGACGCGAAGTATCTGAAGCCGTTCAGTGGAAACGGACAAGTGTCTTCAGCATAGTTTGTCGTATGACCATGCGGTAGGTTTAGGCGACTGCACTTTTTCATGCTCTGAGCTTCCTATCACCCTTCACAACTTTCAATACTTCTGCTATACCGCCTCACAAGGATTTATCCTTTTCCGAAGGTATAAAGGAAAGAGAATCCAGCCAATCAGCTGCTGTCACTAGCCTATCCTCAGCCAGAGCCACACCCCGTCGCCGTCCATTGGCTGAATATAGTATCTAATAATAATCGGCGCGTGCAATGAGAAGCTTTCTGTCTGACCTCATTCCATCTACACTGCAAACTTAGTTTTAAAGGCGCATTATGTACTCCCCCTTTCCTAGATCGCAAGCAGAATTTGGCAGGGGTGCCTAAGTTAGGATAAGCAATTCTAATGTTCGATTATGAGCGATAACGCGGATTAAATCCAAGGATTGTTAAATCCAGTTTTAAATCACAATCAAGCCTTTGCCTTGACTTGCATAGATCATCTGTGAATTACTATTTACAGCATTAAATTGCGATATCAGTATAATTTCGGCAAACAAGACAAAAACAAAATCATAATCGCCATTCATTAACATTAGACATACGCAGCGCCGTGCGGTTTTTTATTTATACACAAAGACAGACAGCGCGCGCCCACATGCCACGCGCTCCTCCATTCAAAGGCAGCATGTTCTTGTTTGTGTTGGTAGCTCCCGCTCTTTTTGCCGGATTTCAAATCATCTAAATATATGTATATATATATATATATATATATATTATGGATAGTCTATTTTACAGCGATCTATGGGTCTGTTTCTTAAACAGTCGGTGGTGTTTATTATACTCTTCCAAATTGTGCATTTCTAGCTACTAGAATGAAGCTGATACCAGAATGCAGTCACACAGCAAACAGTCAAATGCAAGAGGTGAAGAAACAGCATTTGGCATCATGACTCTGTTCAAAACCGCCCTCTTTTATGCCTCTAGATGGCGTAGTAGAGCCAAAATAAGGCTGAAAACGTTAGTTGTTATTCCACACAGAAAGTGTCTGCTCTGAATAACTGTTTAACTAGATAAAACAGATCTGAATATGCATTACGTAATCAAGTCATCTATCATGAATAGAAAATAACAACAAAAGGCAAGCATCTCGAGTCCATTCTCACATTAGCGTGAGATGTGAAGATGAAGTGATGCATCTCCACTATCTCTGCTAAGCAGACAGTGACTTCCTAAACCCTGAATCAATATAACTGAAATCAATAGTTTGGTGACCTCATAGCTGAAGTATTTTGGGTTTGAAAAATTGTTAACCATTTACCTTCACCAAAAGTACACAGTGTGCATGAGATTCTCTAAGGCAATTCTGAGGCCATGATTCTGAATACAGTAATCAAACACCTTTGACTGTTTAAACAGGTGTGCTGGGAGAGAATGCACCTTGGCTTACCTTATCGTGTCTCATCACAGGGACAGATGGCCACCCTGCTACACTTACGATTATTTACTTTAGTGGTTACACCTCAACAGGAACGCTATAGGCCACACATACACTATTTTCTCCAGGTGAGTCAAAGGTGAGCACTTGTCAGAATTTATTGTAGAATTTGTCACGCCATGCTAACATATATTTTCATTTGTTTATAATCTGGATAACCACAGTTGCTGTGTTGTTTAAGACAGTCAAAAACATTTTTTATGCATTATGTTTTGAGGTTTTGGGCTATTTGGCTTTTCATAACATGTTGTTTCTAGTGGAAACGAAAGAGAACATCCTAAATACATTTTATTTCATGTTTATTGTATTGCACTTTATCTATTTTTCTACATTTCAAAACATGTATCACTTTAAACAGTGTACTCAGATATTATTGTAGCTTTTAAATTAGTTGTTATATTTTCCATTTTAATTTTAGTTGTCCTTAGCATGTCATGTTTAGTAGTTATATAATGTTGCTATTTAAAAAAAAAATATATATATATATATATATATATATATGTAACTTTAATAAATCACTTGCATCCACCAAACTACACAGTTGTATTCATATCTATATGTTGAAGTTTATTTTGCATAGGTGTTATATTATTTACATACATTTTATTCCCATTTTTTTTCTAGTTAATAAAATAACATCTGAAGTGATATAAAAAAATGAGTGCTGTCAAATGATTAATCGCATCCAAAATAAAAGTTTCATTTGCATAATTATATGTGTGTGTTCTGTGTATATATATTATGTATATATAAACACACACACACACATACAGTATATATTTTGAAAATAAATATTTATATATATTTGCATGTATATATTTATATTCATATAATTTATATAGTAAATAAATGTATTATATAATATATTCAATATATATATATATTTTTTTTTTCTGAAACATATACATGCATGTGTGTGTATATACATAATAAATATGCACATTACACATACATATATTTAAGTTAAATATATATATATATATATATATATATATTTTTTTTTTTTTTTTTTTTTTTTCTTTGGTTGTGATTAATCGCTTGACAGCACTAAAACAAATCCCTCTATAAAAACATTTAAAAAGTCTAATATGTCAATAACTGTAACAGATATTTTGAATGTGCTGTTATTGCTGTAAATTGCTGAATATTTAATTACATATTTCCTCATTTGCATATGGAAACATAATATTTCCGAAATAAATATTATAAAAATAAAAATTGTAATGTAATCAATCAACTATAGACATCTACAATTCTTCTTCTTATTATTATTACCCTATTCACCTGGGGTGTCATTTTAGAAAACAAACCCACAAGATAAAATACTTGTGTGATTGCTGTCAAAAAAAGAGCTTCAACAGAAGGATCAAAGATGGACAAATCCCTTCATAATGACAGTATTTGATCTCATAGGCTGAAACGAGAAGCTTTAGTAAAGGTCTGGCGACACAGCGCACCGACGGCAGCATGCTTAATTCACTCATTCACTCCCCACTACCAAGATGTTCAATCCAAACCCCACTCCTCAAGCTTGGCTTAGTGTTGCCATGGAAATCCTGACTGTTTGCTCTCAAAACACATCCAGACAAGAAAGTACATGATCTTGCCAGTCCTAGCCCAGCGGAGCTGAACTATACACGGTCGACGAGGACACGGAAACGTCCTTATCAATCCTGCAGCCCATCTCAAACACACACAGAAACAAATTAATGGATTTGCATAGATGTCAATCAGATGGCTTTGGGTTTTCAGTTGTCAAAAAGATGAACTGGGGTGAGGAACAGTGTATACACTGAGGTCAGATGGTAGTTGGAGCTGTTATGACACGGTCTGGAGGAACGTGCCTCTGGGTTACTCATTACATTCTTTCTGTCCCATCATTGCTGCCTTCCTCATTACCAAGCTAATTTCTCCTGCCTCTCTGCGCACAATAGAGCCTTTGTGTGTGTGTGTGTGTGTGTGTGTATGTGTGTGTGTGTATGATGGCTGAGCTCCTGTTCAACTGAAACTGTCCAACCTTACCCCAGCAGGTATTCCTTTTAGCCTTTAAAGTTGTGTTTGTCGTCTGTAAAGCTTTAAGTTCTCACAGTCTCGCTCGAAACTTATGCTAAAAGGTCACCCAGATGTCTTTCTCTTGCTTTAGTGGGAACTTGTTTGTGGTGAGGTCACCCAGATAACTTGCACTGAACGGCCAAAACGGTTACAGCCAATTGTCCAGCTCAGCAGATTATTTCCCCCGGAGCAGAACACTGAGGTAAGGACATGAGTTCAGGAGTGAACGGCTGATGGCTTATCTTTCACGCGGCTTTACTTCCCCATTGCTGCAATAAATCAGGAAAGGCAGCCAAAGACACGCCCCTTTTTTCAGGTTTCTCATGTTTCCAAAAAGAACTTTCAAGAACAGTAACGTTTGTCTCGATAGCATCACTTCATCAGCTATTCTCAAAAGTAGTTTCATGTTAATTATAAGCCGATGTATTTGCTCGATAAAGAAGCCATAGGAAAACGGAACAGCGCTTGTTGGAAAGATTCCAGTCGTGATATAATCATGTTCATTTGTTTAAAGTGTTACCAACCGTTGGACTATAAACTGAAGTGATGCTAATTAAAGACCAACAGACATAATGACACCAGTATCACTGTTCATCCAGAGACGTGTTTATTTCAGTTCATTTATTTTCAGCGACATGTTATTTATTAGGTGAGTGAATCACAAAACCTGTCAAGAGTTTTATTGCACTCTAAAACCAAAGGAAAAAATACCTAAGAAAGTTAAACGAAAGATTAAGAGTTTTGCATTGTGCTATTATTTGCATGATAATTAAACACTCCCCCACAATTCTCATTAGTGTGATGTCAGAAAAAAGTAATCCTTGTCTTATTATTGTAATGTGAGAAAGAATTATATATTGTTTGAATTGTAGAGTGTTTGTATATCATGGCAACTTTGTATTTACATCATTTCCTTCTAAGAATTATTGTTATGTTTTAGTAAAGTAATAAAATCAGTGCATTGCTGTAAGTGAGAATCTAATAAGAATTAACATTAAAGATTCTTTATGGAAAAAGTAAATATATGTATTATGATAATGAGATTTTTTTGGAATTAATTTAACAAAACATTATTACTCAAAATTGGGCGTCGTTATCTTTATGCAAAATAAAGTAAAATTCTTCTTCAATTTTTATTTATTTATTTTTTTGGAGACTTATTAAAGGAGTTCGTAGTGAAAAACTGAGAATTTTTTGTCTCTCTTTCACTCTCTATTTCTTCACTTTTGTCTCCAACAGCTTGAACTTGATCTCTTGTTTAGCAAACACTGCAGGTTTTACTCAAGGTTATAAATCTTGTGTCTTTTCTTTCTTTCACCTTTTTTTTTTTTTTTTTTCGCAAAACCGTTAGGTATTATGTTTCTTTTAATATTTCATCGTGTATGGGGTGCAAACATCAAATTCAACAGCACCTTCTGAGAATGATTTTCTCAACTAAATAGTGAACCAAATGTTTTGTTGCTGCTCTGGAGGCAACAAAAAGTGTTTTGATGAACAGAGTGCATTCACTCGTAGAAAGGTCTTGTTTATGTTTTGAAAGCCACCTTGAGCAGTAGATTTTCTCTGGGTTATTGTGAGTGGTATGTGCTTTTAAATAACAGGAGAAGGAAATGCTGTTGTGGACAGCAAATCGAGTGAAGATAGAATGGCTAAATTTATACAGTTATAAAGAGTGAATGGCCACTCTGCATTCAAACATATGGAATTTGGCTCAAGGTTTGTATCAACGTGAAGTATGTTTTGAGAGATTATTGGAGCGGCATGTTTAGCCTTGTACTTCAATGGAGGTTTTGTCCAGTCAGGTTGTGGTTTAGCTGATACCTGACTCTATGTTTGTGTGTGTGTTTGTTGGCAGGCTCAAGTCCATTTTCCTGTCTGTTGGAGTTACAGAGGATGCATCACTGACTGAACAGGTGCGGTATCACACACACACACACACACACACACATAATACATGAAACCCAGACACACTGACCTAAATGAATAAGACATTTTTAACGTGTAAATTCAATACAATGGTTTATTTTAAGGAATTCAGAGAATCAGTAAAAAAAATAATTCTGTCATCATTTATTTACCCTTTTCGGCCTCACTTACTTTCACACAAAGAATGCGCTGGAAGCTCTTCTCCATGCAATTATACAATGAATGGAGACATGTGCATGTGAGAGCACCATAAATGATCATAAAGCAGAATTCATGAAGGAAGTCATAGTGATGGATTCATGAAAGAATCATTCTTGCTCATCTGACCTTTTACACTGAATCAGTTGATTCACATTACAGATATGCAATATCTGTTCACAAATGATGCTGATCTAATTGGAGTCAGTGTTCCTGAAGTTAACAGTAATATCAGCGAAAGTCCACATAAATCTCTGTCTGTCCCTCAAACAAATCTATCATATGAACTCATAATAACACAAGTCTTATGGGTCACTTTAATGGTGTTTTCTGTCCTTTTTAAATCTTAAAAGCTCTTTTCCCTATCCACTGCATTAAAAAGGGTGATCAACACTTTACAGAAAAATTCTCCTTTTGTGCACCCCATAAGAGAGAAAGTCAGTAACACTTTATTTCAAGGTCTTTTAAAAGGCCACTTCAGTGCGCTTAAAGAGAGGAGACTTTATATGTTCACAATAAAGTGGATATTAAGATATTAAGCAGACAGACCTACTAATACTCTAGTGACTGCTGATTGACATGCAGTTGCAAAGACTCTACATTATTACATAAAGGTTTCCTTAAGTCCTACTTATGTGGCTCAAAAAGCCAGTTCAGCTTATTGCATTTGAAGTAAATGTAAACTGTAATATATTTTCATTTAATTGCAATTAACTTTCAATTAAGTGCCTTTCAGTTTGCACCTTAGTGCATTCATTCCCATAATAAGTACTCTTTTTGCAGACGTAGGTGTTTTTAAGGATTTTTTAACACATATGCAAGATAAAGAGAAAGAAAAAGCGAGACTGGTGAAATGAGGAGAAATAGAGAAGTGTTTTTCTTGGACTCCAAACAATGATTGTTTTCACAATTGCAGTCAGCAGGGCATCAGAGTTGGAGATGGAGAAAGCTGATCACTCCAGCAGTTAATCGTGTGTTCGTTTAATGGCTCCCTTTCTACTGTCTCTCCCTTAACTATCTCAACCGTATGGATTTGAGGACAAAGACATTACGTTTATGTTAATTACAACAGCCATGTGCAGACAAAAGACTGCAAAGGTGTACCTGTACCATGACAAAGAGACTGTGAATGCCATGGCACAAATATGAAAAGCCAAACGCGGGGAGGGTGGGCATGTGAGCGTGTTTATGTGTCTGCGTTTATTCCATCAGAGGAGAATGTGACATTTGAAGGATGAGAGACCCTTTTCATACTGGAAACTGGAAACTTAGAAGCCATTTTCATTTCATTTATGCACTTCACAGGGAACAGAGAGGCAGAAAGACAGAGCGGCAGGGAGGAAATTTGGAAGTGAGGGAAGTCAGTGGAGAACAAAAACAGAAAGAAAGTAAAGGTGGGTGAAGGGCACACTAGATGCATTCTCTGTCGCATACAATGTCCTGTTTATTAATAAATAGCACTGTTGTTACTCTCCAACACTTGAGACAAGTATTAAGATAGGGTTTTAAGGTGGCACGTCACACCAAAAAACTTCCCAGCATCCCTTCTGCTCAGCAAACGATGACGCATCATTCTGCTGACACAAGTCAGCTGATTGCTGTGTCACGGCAATGGTTTTAGGCGAGTGGCAGCGCTCCGGCTACAGACGTAGAGTCTTTTTTTCCTCCCAGACGCACTGCGGCACAGCCAGACGACTAGAGTGGAGGCACAGGAGCTCACAGCTGCAGTCTACTGGCTTGTTTCGGGGAGGCAGAGGAGCCAAGCACTTCCTCTCGAAATACCGTCGCTCTGCTCCTTTTTGCCGTTAAGGAATCGTTTTCATTGGGGCAGAGAGTAGAGCCAAGAAAGAAGACGAACTCTTAAGTCGAGCAACTTGGAATTAACGTCGGTCTCATTTGTAGACAGAAAATTTGGAGAAGCGAGCCCGCTGATTTTTTGAGGGCTGTTTACGCCATCGTTTGGCAATACCAAATCAGGTTCCCAGGCTGAGAAGTCGGTGCTAAAAGCTTGGATTCCAGCGTGTCACCTGTCCGTCCCGTCGTAAACCTGTCCCACACAAGACGTCCAGTCAACCGGGCCCGTCTGCATTCCCCTTCACAGCCACCAGCCAAAGTGGCTGCTCCGCTCCAAGGTTAAGGTGGCTTTCGGTCTTAGACTTAGTCCTTGTCCAGAGGGCAGGGCAGAGGCGAGCAGAAACGGCGACGCGGCAGCTGAGCTGAGCTCAGCCAGACAGACGCGGTGACCTAAATCAGCCCCAGTCATGTCTGGACGCAGCCAAAGCGAGGCAGACGGAGAGGAAGACAGAGCAAGAGAGAGAGGGAGAGAGCGACCCACACGTACCGACTCGAACATATACTCGCATTACGGTAGGTTTAGATGACTGCAATTAGCCTGTAATGAAATGTAGTTTGTTTCCCATCCATTGACGTTCAGTTCTTGCTGATGCTGTCCTTAGTTGAGATTAGCTTGTCTGTGGCTGTGCTTCTATCTTTGTGCCATAGGGATGGAGAGAAACGAAGGAGGCTGTAAGGGGAGGGGGAGACAGAGTTGTCTCTCTCTCTCTCACGCTCTCTTTTTCGCCACCGCTTTATTTTGTTCCATTAGCTGGTGTTCATATTCACCGTATGTCTGCGCTGAGCTCCACCATTGAGTCGTTGTCCCCCTCACCTCCCCTGTTTGTACTTTTGCGTCCAGGTAAGACATTCACTTATTCATCTTCGACAGCCAAATATGCGAACCCCTTAGTCTGGGCTGGCGGGCGGTTTTGTGCGTTAACGTTTATTTGCTTTTGGTGAATCTGATGCACATTAAAACACAAGATGGTGAACAAGAGCACATCCCCCTCCTCCCAAGCGCAAATTCCTTGGGAATATTATGAATTTGCACTTGATAGATTGTGCTTGCATTGCACATTCTTCTCAAACTGAAAGACAGTTACTAGATAGTAGTTTAATCACTGTATAGTTGAAAAGGCAAAGCCTTTTTAGAGTTAAATGAAGGTAAACACGTCTTTTAAGTGTGTAAGTTCAAGTAAGTGAAAATGCACGTCCTGATTTTGCCAAGTACTATGTGTCCCTATGTCAACATATGTTGTTGACCCTAGAACAATGTTTTAATGCAAAAATATAGTCTTGAACATATCTCTACACCTAAACCTACCCTTACTCATGAGTAACGCCTAAAATTAGAGGAAATGATAGATGACTGACACTGCTGTCCAAGCACCAAACACTGATTGTAAGCCTAAACTTCACAAAAACTGTAAACTGTTTCTTCAAATCTGATTGGTTAATCAAAATTTTGTCCCAGGGTCAACAAAGATGTTGACCCAGGGACATGTTGCACTTGGCAAAATCAGGTAACAAAGTGAAAATGTATAATTTATGCCGTTATTTATTTGCTTCTGGCAACAAATATTATATTACATACGCCAACGCCTCGATTTTTCTCTTGGCACAAATCATCCCACGCTCAGCAGGAACACAATGCTGGTCACAAGGGAAAACAGTCTAGCCATAAGCGGGAGACTGCTATCACGAACATGTCCACTCGGATTTCTTCGGCTAGCAAATCACTTGTTAGTCACCGCTTGGAAAAGTACAACTTCACAGTTTCAGTCTCCTCCGCCTGCGCTTTGAGCTACAGTAAGAGCTCTCACATGCTGCTGTAATTGATGAGAACTCAAAGATACTTTGAGGTATTTCTCTGTTAAGAGGCTCTCAGGTAAAAGTTACAGGTGTCGTATTACATTTCAGGGCTGTGAGTTCTGTAATCTTGTGCAATGCTCTTGGTCTCAAATATAGTCGGGTGCGCAGCATGGCGCCAAAACAACATTTTCACAGATGGCCCATCTCTTCTGCATGGGGGGCATAAAGTAATGTCAACCTACATGCAGGTGTAGTTTAACTCAAGCCGATGGAACACTTGATGGATGATGGAACACTTAGTATAATATCTACTGTAACAATTATTTGTTTTATATGTAGTATTTTAAAAATGGGGATTCTATTCTATTATATTATATAAGAGTAATACTGTTATTACCGTTGTGCTACAGTCCAAAATAGTTTTAGTTGTTTCTGAATATATAGCTAGTATCACATCACATTTAAATGAGTAAAGAGACAACTGTCTCTTCGCTTAGCTGCTCCCACATATTAACTGTACTCTGATCGCTCAGTTTTTCTGATAGCACTCTTCCTGCCACCAGCAAACATGGAAGAAGCAGCTACTACATCACATTAAATTAATTACCTTAGGAATTATTAAATAACATCTGTATCAACAGCACATTTTTATCTATGATACCTAATGATACCTAATTGACATTCTTTCCCAAGATGACATGAAATGCTACATCAAAAATATTACATTGGTCATAACCAAAAGGACAGATTATAATTGGGATTGAGGGTTAATCAATATACACTTCTTAAGATTTATTTTACATTTACACTAGCCAAGTTTCCATCCAGTTTTTACGCTGTTTTGTTATCAACAAAGAGAATTTGCGGGAAAAAAAAAATGTCTCCAAAAAATTGTTTCCATCCAACTGGCCTTTTACCGATAAAATGGTGTGCGTGATGATGTCATCCTTAAAAAAACGAACTGTCGCATAAGTTTTGGTGTATCGCAAAAAAAACCTGCGCTTAAACTGTTTCCATACATAATTTCACTATTGCGCAAATCATATGCAAATAGTCTGTTCTTAACCCATTTAAAAGAAAAAACCTTAGCCTATTATTAAATTATGGAGGCCTACATAAAAATAACAAGTTTTCATGTTTTTGCACTTTGTTAGACTATTTAGATACTCCAGCATCAAGCCATAGGCTATTCATAAGCAGGTGC
>JAUMHE010000072.1:5502914-5522427 GCA_032359235.1 Enteromius mattozi
ATAGGCTAATTCTGTCATGTGACACTACATTTATTTGCGTTAAAGCCCTTTTTCTCGACAAAAGGTGTTTCCAAACATTTTTTGCGACATTTGAAGTATCGATATAGCATTTATGCGCTAAAGTTAAACGGAAAAATACTGTGTCGACATTTACAAAAAGTTATCGATAATTAGCATTTCCATCAGCTATAGCGGTAAAACATTTGAAGCGCTAAATATAGACCTCAGCTGATGTTGATATTTTATTGTTTTTAGGTTGTGTAAACAAAATCCAACGTTAAGTTAACATCAAATTGACATAAAAATTTTTACACTGACACAGCAAGATCATTTTCATAATGACCAACACAAGTTACCAAAACCAGTACTAGTGGTGTCTATATTCCCACTTGAGGCCTAAAGTAAGTAAAGTAAAGGTCATTTGTGGCTATGGCATTTTTGTTATTGCGATCAACACCATTTATTTGTGCTGAATGCGTTTAGCTTTATAAATAATAGATTTTAGACTAATTTAATGCAGTTTCTCTCCATGCCAATTTTCGCTCAGGATTGACAGCATCAGTAACACTTTCATAGACTGTACAAACCATCCAGTCAGACAGTATTAGCCACATCAGTACTGCTTCCTTAGATGATCTTGCATCATAGATATTCTTCAACACTCCCAACGTAGCATTTAATGCAAGCATATTATATCATATCAGGATTACATGCATTCAAACTGTTGCTTTTCTTTGCTTTTTTTATAGCAAAAAGTGGGTCACACATCTCAACTCGTGCCAGACCCCACTCATCTCCATATGTTCCCTCAGTGCACTCAAGACTTTCATTTGCCAGCTCCTCCATTCTCGTACAACAGTTATTATATCCCTTTTTGCTTAATACAGCGCATTTGAGCATCAGCTTTGAAGCTTGGTTATTTTCTGAAGCCTCCTTTGTTCCGAACTGCCTTCAATCATTCTTAAATGACTTCAAATGACTGAGCCGCCAACCCATCCACACGCACAACCCCGCCACAGCAAACAGCGCACATCTGAATGCACTTGAGGTCCTTATGACTGAGAATTTACAGTCGAACAAGCTGTAAATAGCTTTACCCCGTTATCCGTAGGTCTCCAGAAGGATTCCTTATGTTGTGGATTATTTTCGAAACCCAAAACCAAGAAGAAACAAACACTTTCCAAACACTTTTAGAGGTTGTTGAGTTTCCAGAGTCTGTATACACAAAAGTCACTTGGTTTGAGCTTAACATAAATCATTTTACTGAAATTCGGTCCATTCCTCTAAATATACATTTTCGTTTTTGTGGTGTTCGCTACATAGCCTGCAGCTGCCATTAGCATGTCACTGATAATGTTTTCTAACCGACAGCAGACTCTGCTCCGTATGTGGGTCAGTGACACATGAACTGCGGAATCACTGAGGACGCACTCTGTTGAATTACCACCCTAAAGATCACATGTAATCACACGCTGCCATCAAAACCGAGGACAAACATTTTCAAATGCAATGTAGCGCAAAAACACACATTTGCTAAATTGTTTGAGGCTGACAATTGCAGCATGCAACTGATTTGCATTTTTATATCTAAAAGCACAGCGCGTTGTTTATATTAATGCATGTTTTCACCCGGTCGTGCTGTTCCTATCAGTTCAGTGTCTTTTGAATGCATAAATAAGCAGGAGTATTGCACTGACTAGCTTTGTTATTGTCTTCATTACACACTGACAGTAAGCAAATGCGTGGAATGCACTTCAGGGCGCTTTTCATGGCTTCATTATGGCTGTGTAATATTCAGTCGAGCTCATGTCCATTTTTAAAGCTGGCATGGGGTGTACTGTGCCTCGATGTTTTGCTGCGGTCACTGGGCTTGTTATTTCCCCTGAGCTTTTCCTTTTATAACCACCTGAAGCTAACTCGCCTCAATATCTGAATCAAAATTGAATTACACAGATACGCAGACTGTTTTTATTAAAAATCATGACTTGTAACACTGTTAGAATCTAGTTCACATGTTTACTGTAGTCATTAAGCATGCTAATTACACGGTTCTTTCGAATGCTCAATTCTGATTGAACAATCCTGACATTCAGTGGTCTAATATTTTTGCATAATGACCCCATAGCTAAATTTTTACACAGCTGTGTTTTGTAGCGTTTGTGCAAGCTAATTAAATAAAGCAATATTTCATGTTTATTTTTATGGTTATTATAGTTTCTATTATATATAATATTATGTACTATTTATGGACTGTATAGATTATTAAAAACCATTTGGATTTATCATATTGCTTTTTTTTTTTCTTCAGTTTTGTCCAGCGTTTTTCCCAGTCTCGGAAGGGTAAAATGAGCCAACTAACTAAACAAAGAGAAGCTACATTTGACAGCAATTACAGCTGATAACAAATGATAACCCCCACTTCGTATCTGAACCCTGATGGGCATTTTGGGGTTTATTTTGGTTTATAATGACCTGCTGATTGTAAATTGTCCCTGACATACCAAAAGCAGATGCAGCAGAAAGTCAAAAACCAGTGCTCTGTTACAGCTGACTATAAACTCCTTCACAGTTGACTCCCAGAAATGTTGTTTATATAAATAGATAAGTTGATACAGCTCAACGCAGCATGCCTGCATAAACACGATTTGGTTTTCTCCAGAATAGCTCTCTGCAGAGGCTGCTTGGCGTTCCTTTGCACACTTTATGATCCAGTATGAGGCATTAGGGCCTGAGATCTGAGCAGTGTTTCCTATGAGGATACTTTGGCTATGCTTTGCGATCTGCCACTCACCGCTGACAGCAGTCCATACACACACCAGCATCATTACCCATTCCCATTGAAGCCGAGCTCTGCTCTGTTTGTGTTTGTGTGTTTACAGCAAATGGCCGGATAAAAGGCGGGCTGATGTGAGTTGGTCAGACAGGCTGTCACGAATGAGACCTCTGTGGCTCTCTCCGATCAACACCAGAGGGCATCCTCACCCGAGTACTAGTTTTAGCGGACTCCATTTCCCATACCTTTCCCGTACCTGGGTGTGATCACGCATCCAGGTGATTCTTGTTACCGCCCCTTTATATGCCACGCTCTGACTTCAGCAAGACGCGAAGTCTTGTTCTTGTCCCGTCTGACAATTCTGAGCGGTTTTCACGAATTACCTTGCCATTCTGTGTATGACCCTGGATTGCCTGACTCTTTGCTGCTCTGACCATTGCCTGTTTGACCTCGTTTCCTTTAATAACACACTGCAAATGGATCCCTCTGCCTCTTCGTTACAGAAGACGTCGCCAATCGCGGATCCAGCAATCATATTCCAGCTTACCTCTGAACTCACCGCTCAGGCCGCCATGTTGCTGTCTCACCAACAACAACTCCAAAGACTCACTGCTGTAACCAAGGAACTGGTAAAGACGCTACAAGCGGTACAACTAACATCACCAGCTCGGCGATGCCAGAGCGTCCTCGAGCCAGTCAGATCGTGAGCACGCCTACATCCAGCCCCCGTTTGTCCTTCCCTGACAAATATGACGGATCAGCAGAGAAATGTAAGGGATTTCTTCTACAATGCACACTCTTTATCAATCAACAACCAAACTTGTACCCCTCAGATAACGCTTGTGTGTCTTTCGTCTGCTCACTGCTCACCGGACAAGCTTTGGACTGGGCTACAACGCTGTGGTCTGGCGGTAACATAACATTTCCCTCATTTAATGTCTTTTTGCAACCGTTTCACAATGTCTTTGAGCACCCCACTGGAGGGAAAGAGGCCGGGGAACAACTGTTGGTGCTCCGTCAAGGAAGGAACACCGCAGCGGATTATGCTCTCACCTTTCGCACCTTAGCGGCCCAGACTGGGTGGGAGAGTGGTCCATTAAAGTTGCTCTTCCGCCAGGGGCTTTCAGCCGAGCACCAGACCGAACTCGCATTCCGTGATGAGGGTAAAACACTGGAACAATTCATTGAACTAACCATTCGTATTGACAGTCTCCTTAGAGCTCGACGTGTGGCTTATCCTCATATCAGTCAAACATCAGTCAAGTAAACATCAGTCAAGTCGACCCTGAACCCATGCAACTTGGTTCTACTCACCTCACCTCTGAAGAAAGAGATCGCTGAGTGAGGAACCGCCTGTGTCTTTTCTGCGGACAACCGGGTCATCTACGAGCTCACTGCCCAATTCGACCCCCCTGTCAAGGAAATAATTCGGTGAGTGCTCCACTATCTACAGTAGAAATACCCATTGAAATTTGCTCAGATAACATTATTGTTAAATCCAATGCTTTGACCGATTCGGAGGCATCTGGGAATTTCATTGATTCAAACTTTGCCAAAACTCATAACCTCCCTCTTGTTCCATGTGACTCCTGGGTGCCTGTAGCAGCTTTAGATGGACATCCACTGGGATAAGGAGTAGTCCAATTCAACACTCAAGATCTCACACTTACAACTGACAACTTGCACAATGAGTAGGGATGCAACGATTGTAGATTTTGTTGGTACGATTATAGTCTGAAGAATAATCACAGTTTTACGATTATGACGATTATTATGCATTTATTCATTTCATAACATTACTAATGTATGAAATCACATGAACACTCTTTAGATATTAAAGTTTTATTTAACACTGGCTTTTAAAACAGAAATAACACAGTAACCATTAGTACAGCACAAAATAATAATAAACAAAAGTCCATCTCTCACATTGGAATTTAAAAAAGTGACCTCTGCTCTGTAAACATCCATGACCGTATTTATCTTTTGAAAATAACGCATTGAACTTTATTTAATGGTTTCAGTTTTTACATTCTTTACATTTCTTTTGGACCAGGGGTAGAGACTTTAGACATGGCGAAAAATTGGTTCACCATGGTTTTTACTTATGATTAATACTACAACAGGGATAGTAAATAAAAGTTTCTGAAGTATTATTAATATACGACTAATATTAACTTTATTTAACCCATGGGGAAACTGGTACTAATGATGGAAATGAACTAAAATATTATTATAATCAACTGTCATCCACAGGTAGGATAGACTAATTCACACATGCAACTGTCACCTCTCTCTCTTGATCGATCGATCGAATACTTAATTCAAGTAGATAACTGATTACCACACTTTTATTTCTTTCTTATCTGAAGCGGTCACAATGCTGAGCTAACAAGCTCATAGCTTCACGTCAGGTGGTTCACGCCGTGCATTAAAATCTAAGCCAGGGCACCACTAGTGTAACTTTGTTTTAGTTTTGTGCAATCTGCAACAGTCCCGTTCTGTGTAACAGAAAAACTTGGTTTAGCGGAACCTTTACTGTTAATTAACCGTGATGATTCCTCAGGAATCCCTGAGGAAGTATCACAACCTGATTGAGTCTTTTAGTAAACGCAAGGCCACTCAATTGCCTCCACACCGACCTAGTGACTGTGCCATCGAGCTGCTTTCCGGGGCCATCCCCACTAAGGGCCGTGTCTTTCATTTATCTCAACCTGAGTTGGAGGCTATGAGAGAGTACATTGAGTAGGAGCTAGCAAAGGGCTTAATTCTTCCCTCCACATCTCCAGCATCGGCAGGCTTCTTTTTTGTAAAAATGAAAGACGGTGGACTGAGACCCTGCATTGACTATCGCAGCCTGAACGACATAACCATAAAGTTTCGGTACCCATTACCGCTAGTACCCTTAGCTCTTGAACAACTCCGCTCTGCCAAGTATTTCACCAAACTCGATCTTCGCAGCACCTACAATCTCATTCGTATCAGGGAAGGAGACGAATGGAAAACCACCTTTTCCACAACATCCGGGCACTTTGAATATCTCCAGTAGTCCCTCTGTGTTCCAGTCCTTCATCAATGACGTGTTCCGGGACATGCTAAACGGATGGGTAATTGTCTACATCAACGATATTCTAATATATTCTAACACTCTGAAGGAACACGTCCAACATGTCCGGGCAGTGTTTCAACGACTCATCCAAAACCAAACTAGTTAACGGAAATGAACTAGACTGGTCACCTGCTTCCATCAAAGCCTTTCACAATCTAAAGGAACGGTTCACTCAGGCCCCCATTCTTCACCACCCAGACCCTGATCGCGAGTTCAGCCTCTGCCTCTGACTCTTCGTTACACAGGCCTTGCCAAACCCACAGGCTGTTCTGCTGCTTTGCTACCGCTGTGGTGTTTTGATGTGCGCTACTGTGCAGATGCAATTTTTGGGTGATCACCAACAAGCTACCGTACAGGAGGAGACTCTGGGAAAGTAAGGGATATCTTTCAAGGTTAGTGTCATATCCCAAGGGCGCCATGATGCAGCTGTTGCTTCAGCACAATGTCAGATTGCCGGGCCATGTGGCATCTGTCCCTGCTTGCCACGCCAAAAACAGCTTCACAGAAGAAAGGATGCCCTTGTGAAAAAGAAGTGTGCTTAATTGTGTTGAACATGCAGTTGTAGTTCAGATTTTAAAAGTATATATACACTAGTGCTGTCAAATAATGAATAGTTTATTTACTTAAGAATGTGTTTTTTTTAAAAAGCATATTTTAAATCATTGTGTTTTAAGAACTTGTTGTGCTTTAAATAAATTCACTTATATTTTGATGCATTGACTAAGAAGCACATATACAGTAAGACAATAATTGTAATTATAGTGTGGTATGCAATTACAATATATGCTAAATGTATTAAAATGCAACTTTATCATTACAAATGCGTAATTATAAATATATTTAAATATATGAAATACAACTTTTAGTAAATTTGTCAGTGTTTGTCAATACATTTCGGCAGTACATTTTAACCATATATTTAATGCTATTTAAATAGTTATGAAATTATAAATAAATATGAGCTTAAGTCCTATAAAAGTCAGCTAATTAAATTTTATATAAATGTAATTTATATAAAAATGTATACATTTATAAATGTTTAATATAAATGAAAATAAATTATGCATATGAGAATATTTTCTTTTTTGATAATATTTTAGCAGTCATGTGTTTTTCCATCAGCCATTCAGAAAGAAAACTAGCGGTGCCAGATTCACGAAAGAAATTCTCTTTTGATATAATCAGTCAAAAAGGTCTGAAATTGTTCCTGATTAAGTTTGATTCATTACACTATCAGAAAACACCGGGCTGGTACCCTTTCAAAAGGCACCACTATGTTTTATGTACTTATATGTACTGTATCTTTAAAGTACTAATATGCACTCTTTAGGGGTAAATAATCAAAATATTATCTTTTGAAAGGGTACCGCCACAGTGACAGTTTTTGTACCTACTTTTCTGAGCGTAGGTAGATTAAAACTGAATGTTAGATAAGTTGGATATTTACCTACAATCAATGATCGTTAGTGAACAACAAAGCTTGTGAGTGACTCTGTACTGCAAGTAAAGACAACTTAAACCAATTTATATCCAAAACTAGAAACGCCCCTTATTATATCCATAATAACTATACTAAAGTGCAATTCTTTTTCACAAGTATGTGCATGTTCCAACACCAGCCCTTTAACTGAGGACAGTCGAATTCTTCCTTGCCCTCGAAAACAACTGGACTGCTTCATTTTTATCCATATCAGCACACTACTATTCTTGCGAGCGTTAAATATTCACAGGCGGGTCAGTTGAATGCCCATGTTTGCAGATAGAAACGCATGACCGAGCTCTCAGACGACCTTGCACCACATTGCACGGCTTACACAACAAGTCCGTAATGAGACGAAGGTATTAGTCAGTTGTCTACCCTAACAGATACAGGCTGCTCCCACGCTAGGATGCACGGCGTGTTATTGTGTTCCACCGGTGGCCTGCAGCGCACGAATAAACACTACACCAGACTGATGGAAAAACTCCAAAACCATAAGAACAACATGTACAAACAGGGACAGAGACAAAGTCAATAAATCTGAAAGCCTTCAAAGCTTCCTGAGAACAGACAAGCAATGAAAGGCCACGACCGGCACCTGTTCGCTTTGAAAATGTCACTTTTTCACACTTTGAGTATTTATGCAAGCCTCGCAATACTAGAGACTGGGATAGTTACCTAACCAGTGGAAAAGAGAAAGAGTGATGCTGTAATCGAAGTGCAGGGTCTTTCTCACTGGTTGTTGTATATGTGCTGATCTGCCCGGAGGTGATATACGATCAAACCTAACTCAAAAGCAGTCTCTTCTGCTTGATCTTACCACGTAGTACATGAAGCCCATGCAGCGCTGCTGGAGCAGAATGAATGGAGCTGCAGGGCCAAACTTCCTCCCTGCTCTCCATCAACAGAGAGAAGGACAAAATGTTTTCTACAACACGAGTTCTGCTTGCACAAGCAATGCATAAGTCACCCATAATGACTCTGCATATAAACACATACTGACACACACAGAACTACACCCCGTCTTGCTAACTTACATGTAAGTAATACATAGCGGGTTCAATTACTGTCTGAGTGATGTATTGCTACATACCATATCCAAGACATTTGTTTATTATTGTTGTTTAAAAATGTTACTAGAGGCTACAGCACATGGGACAACAGACTGTATTTTTCATATTCAAGCATTTTTCTTTTTTATTTCAGTAAGAAAATCCTGCTCCAGTGTGCCACAAGTCATGGGGGAAGACAGGGCTTTGGAAGGAGAAAGGAAACCTTTGTTATTTTCTGTCCATGGACAACATAATTTCTCTCCAAGAAGCATACAGTCAAACCAAAAATTATTCAGACACCAGATATATAGTGGATGCAACTGTGCAGTGAGGATAGCCAAATAAAGTAAACTGTGACATTGTCTAAAGTAAACTGCGAGACAGTCTAACACAAGGATGGCTAAAACCAGTGAAATATCAAGTGATTTGAGAGGAAAGGTAGTCAAATTCTACAAGGATTTCAATCAGAAATATCGCAAAAAAATTAGATATGCCTAAAGGCACCGTCTTTTCCATTGTGCAGAAATTTTGAGAAAATGGTGAGATGAAGAATTTGCCTGGCCGTGGAAAGAAAAAGACAACACCCAGAACAGACAGACTTATAAAACAGTTAGCAATAAAAAACAAAAAGATTTCTGCTCAAACAATTGCTGCTGAAGTCAAAAAGGCCACTGACACTGAGCTGTGTGCTCAAACCATTCGCAACAGGCTGAATGACCCCAGAAAACTACCCCAGAAGAAACCCTTGAAATCAAATAAAACGCCTCCAGTTCGCTGAAGAACATATCAATAAGTCCGCAGAATTTTGGAAGTCAATCCCTTGGAGTGATGAGAGTAAATGTTTGGCAGTGATGGCAAAACTAAAGTGCGGAGAACCAAAGGAGAAGCTTTGAAACCCCAGTGTCTTATTCTTAGTGTAAAGAATAGTGGGGGCAATGTTATGCTGTGGGGGTGTATGGCAGCTAGTGGATTAGGTAAAGTACATTTCTTTGAAGGAACTTTAAACTCATATGTCAGATGATGCCATCAACCAGGAAGTTCATGGGCCATCGGTACATCTTTTAGCAGGATAACGACCCCAAACACACTGCAAAGAAACTCCTCTTCTTTAAACAGAATAGGATTAATGTACTAAATAGGCCACCACAAAGTCCAGATCTAAACCTGATTGTGTAAATATTGTCATACTAACAGTTGTCTGAATCATTTTTGGTTGATTGTAATCCATTACATACCTTTCTATCAAAGTTATCTGATATTACAACCCGATATCATGGCAATTCGTACATATTTTACGAGGGTGCTAATTCGTACAAATTCATACAACCTCACTTTTTTGCTAAATTGTACGTATTTTATGAGTTTTCGTATGAAATTGTACAAATGACCTACACCTAACCCCGCCCCTAAACCTACCCGTCACTGGGGTTTAGAGAAATCTTAAAAAAAATCGTACGATTGAGGTCGTATGAATTTGTAGGAATTAGCACAAATTTAACACCTCGTACGAATATGTACGAATTGGTCGTGAGACCGTGTTGGATGTTTTCAAGATGAATTTGATCGAACAAATTCTTGTCATTTTTTATTACCATTTTCTAAATTATAGTAAATAAACTGTGGTAATTTAAGAGATGTTGAAGGTTTCTGAATAAATTTTGGTTTGATTGTATATGCTGTTGGGAAATCTATTTTAAAACTATCTTGTCAAGGTAAGAAACATTTAAAGTAGTTAAAGTACTGTCAATTTACTTAAGATAGCAGGCTAAAGGTAGACTGAGTGAAAAGGTTTTTATAGATCAATAGGAAGCAAAGAGTTTTGGTAACATTTGACTTTCATTATACGGTCCATACTTTTGAACAGTAGTACGCATTTTAATAAATAGAAGTACAAACTAGAATACAATCTAATTTGCATAACTAAACAGTAGCATTTACATTAATATTCCAAAAATATTCTCCTGTACTTTCGCTGATAAATGCAGTTCACTTACTACTTTTAGTTCGCTACTTCCCAAAACAAGTTGCTAATATAAACTGTTGAAGAAGCTAAAGAGGTAAAAAGACACTTCAATCACAGCTCCTGCTCACACTAGATCTCTGAACAGAATACAATTCTGTGCAATTTACACCAAAGTCTATGTGAAAGAGCCCATTGTGACTGTGGAATAGGTAAATACGATATGTGCCTGAACATTCCCTGTGCTGGTGTATTTTTCCTTAACACCAAGTCGCTCTTTTACACTCATAACCCTACGTGTCACATCCTGCCAGAGGATTTTAAAGACGTAGTGCAATTTTCAATAATGTTCCTCAGGTCCTAAAGGAGCTCAATAACTCCAGGCCTACAGAGGCCACTGAATCAGCATTTCAAAGTGAAACTCCTTTCCACAAAGACCTTTGAATTGAAATAGAAAAGTTTCTCTTTCCCAGCCGTACGGGCTCAACTCTGATTGACCCCTCTCAATCTGTGCCTCTCTGTTGTAAAGAACAGGCATAAAATAAGGCAGAGTTAATAGAGTTTAAGACTAAGAGCCAAACCGCATTGGAATAGGAAGGAGATGGAAAGAGTCAAGGGAGGGAGAACAACCGAGGCCGAGAGAGATTGAGCAAAGGGAGGAGAGAGAGAGATCCCTAAGGGACAGGGATTGGGTCTGGGCTGCCTGAGGAGATTCTTGCCTCTAATTGGCCGAATGCCTGGGCGTTCCCACAATGCCTTGCGTCTCAGTGACTTTCCCTAAAGTCTCGAAGGACTCTCAAGGTTACCGTCACTCTTCAGCATTATCGCTGCTCTCTAATCTGCTTTAAGCGTAGCCATGACGGACTATTGAGAAAAGCTGAATATTTAAAAAGCGGAATGGGTCATTATTCACCTCATACAGCTTTTCATCAACTTTTGAGATATACTTCAGTCAGCCCCACAATAAAACAGGCATTAGAGTAAAATATCGATGCTCAGCAATAACTAGATTTTCTTATGCATGTGTTTGTTTTTACAGCAGTCAGCATTGTGCTGTGACTGAATTCTGTTTGTGTTAATCTTTCTGCCTTCCTCTCAAACAGATTGTTGTGTGTATGAAATAAAGAGGATGTAATGAAAAGCATGCCCTTGAATCCAAAAGCCATCGAGGTGTCTTTTCACTTCCATTCCTGCAGAGATCTGCCTTTTTGCTTTTCTTCCAGCTAAAGCTAACCGAATAAGCACTTGTGTGTATCAAAGTGGAATCAAATAAAGAAATCATCTCTGCTTTCATTTCGCCCGTGTCTTTTCTTCTGGAAGCCACAGGTATTAACCAAGCAAAGATATTTTGTGTTATTAAAATGGCAGCTGAAACGGAATAGTTGTATGCGCAATTGCGTTACTGTTGTAGCGAGATATTTGGTGCCGCATTTACATATGTAATCTGAAATTGATTGATAAGAAGCAGAGGTGCTCACAAACTAATAAACCAAACCCCTTGACCCAAATCTACGCTTTGATCCCGTGGTGACGGGAAAATATGCATAAATCCCGCTTCGTATCCAGAACCTCAGCAATTGAGATTTTCAGGAAGCTCCATCTATATAACAATATTAAAACATTTATGAATGCCTACAGAATGAACAAAGTTTGCATTCCCTGCATGTTAGCAGTTTTCCATAACAATATTTAGCCAGGAGCCATCTTCCTTTCTCAAACGTGAGCATTCGGTCAGCATTATTATCAATTATGCAGTAGTATTCACCTTCTGCTGGAAATTCATTAGAAGATCAATAGAAATCACTTATGTCCAGCAGCAAAATCATTATATATGTGCTAGAAATCCTTAAGCAGCTCAAGAGGGGAAAAACATTTTCAAAGGAGTATTGATTTAAAAACTACCTTGGATTTCAGCCAATAGAGTGTTGCGCTCCGCACTTTCAATGGATTACAGCAGTATGGGCTCATACAGTATATGTGCACAAGGCATTTTAAAAAGGCCTTGGATGTGTATCGTGAATGTTAGCAATTACTACAAAGGATTACAAGAGAATCGTGTGCTGCATTTGTTTTTGAATGTAGATGTTTTATAATAGAATAATGTCTGTTGGAACACAACGTGCATACACCAAACTAACAAACATATAGCACTGACAGCAACCAACAACATATTATCATATAATGAAACCAATAGCTATCTTCAAAATGACATCAATTATATTGGATTCATTATTTTGTATAATAAGAGAAAATAGGAGAATGTGCTTTGAATATTACACATATATTAATGACTTATACACATACAAACTAACTATTTATATGTTTTAAAATTCTGTTTAATTCTGTGTTGCTGAATTTTCAGCAGCCATTATTCCAGTCTTCAATGTCACATGGTCCTTTAGGAATCATGCTATTTAAATGTGTCCTTTCTGAATAGAATAAATAATGCCTTTGAATTCTTATTCAGTAGCAAGTTTTGTGAATTATTTCATGTTAACAATAGGTTACATGCTGAAAAGCTTATAGTATGCTCTTTAAAGGAATTTTTACCCACTGTGATATGTATTGAGCCATATTGTCACAGAAGGTCAATGTGTGTTAAATGAATTGTAACTCTGTTCTAGGCAATAACAACTGGAAATGTTTAATGGATGTTTTTTTGAAGTCAATACTTACAAGAAGTTAATTAAAAATAATAATAATAAATAAATAAAAATAGTCCTAACCTGAGAAATATTCACTGGAGTACAGTCTCTATTGTCCACAGCTGTTATCAAACAGGAATCCAAAAACATCTTACATATGAACGGTTATATAAACCAAACAAAAATGAATTCTGTGGTTCATGAACGAGGCTCAATGACTGTTTCCAAACAGGTTTTTAGGTTTGTTTCCCCTCAGAACAGATTTAGAGAAATTTAGCATTACATCACTTGCTCATCTGCAATGAATGGTTACCATCAGAATGAGAGCCAAACAGCTGATAAAAACATCATAATAATCCATAAGTAATCCAATCTCCAGTCCATCGGTTAATGTCTTTTGAAGTGAAAAGCTGTGTGTTTATAAGAAATATCCACCATTAAAGCATTTTAACTTTAAATCATTGCTTCCAAAAAAAATGTAAAAATGCCAAAAATGCAAGTCCATACTCAATAATAATACTTAGAAGCAAACTCTTCTACATCTTGGATCATCAAAGGATGAGTAAATTTTCATCAGATTTTCATTTTGGTGTGCACTATGAAAGACTAAAGAAAATTAAAAAAAAAAAACTTAAATCCACTCAAAAAGCACTCTTTTTAGAATCTTTGTTGCTTTACTTATGAATTAAGGACTATCATTCAGATTTATGGTTAATTTGATTAAAGTGTCTTGAATGTATTTCACTGAATAATGGAAATTTGCTTCCATTAACAGTGAACTGCATGCTTCTATATTTTGAGGGCTGCACTAGAAATAATTAAATTAAACATTTTTGTTAATAAAAAAAAAGGTAACACTTTATTTTGATGGTCCACTTTAGATATTTGACTAACAGTAAGTAACTTGTCAACTACATGTCAACTAGCAGTCATTAGAGTATTAGTAGACTGTCTGCTTAATATCTCCTAACACTTTATTTTGATGGGTCCACAACATAAATACTGACTATCGGAAACTTTGCAAGTACATGTCAACTTATTCTACTAACCCTAAAATGAATTCTCTATGCTCAGAGATTTCTCACTAAAAATGACTAGAACTAACAATTCATCAAAATAAATAACCAGCAACCACAAGATAAACATCTCTCTCTAACAGCAGAACTAAACAAGAAAGACCCTCCCGTCTCATGAGTTTATCCATAAATATACTGACATTTGAAAATCCCACATGTGCATTGGGTTATATATTTAGCCTAGATGTTTATATCATCCAAATGATGTAGACGTCATACATGAGGCGTGCTTTGACATTTGAAAAATGGACAATATGAAATATCTGCTGTGTAGACACACGTTGTTATTTATTTTACAGCTTGCCTTAGGATATTCAATACATCTTTAACGTCACAGATTAAAGATTAAAAGCGGCACTTCAGAAGCAAGAGATTTTCCGCATACTAATACTGATTTCAAATAAAGTCCCATTGAGTATAACCAGACCACTCCCGTGTAATTTAATATAAGCTGAATTACGCATAATCTGCAGTCTTCCATGCTAACCTGCTTTCAGCAGATAATATTAGCATTGACCAGTTTCCTTTCACATTCCAGGAGCTATTATTACTGACCACAGGCTGACTGGTGGCGGGAGAGGAAGTATTGGTAATGTTTGTTAATACAAAAATAAACAGATTAGAGATTTACTAAATAGCAGCCTCTCTTGGGATTTTAATATGCTTATCTGGCGGCAACAACAAACTAGCATTTAAACCGTCAACAGTCTTAGCATTTCACGATAGGCTGATCATAACAGCACTTTCTGTTTATCTCTCTCAGACCAGCCAATGATGAGCCAAATATAATCGAAAAAGAATTTAGTCATGTTAAACACAAAACAATACTCGCAACCAATGACGCTAGTTAAACTGAATGTATTATGAGTATAAAATAAGAAAGGTTAACATTAACATTATCCCATAGCTTTTTGGGCCTAGATGAGCTAAACTAAAATAAAATAATGTAAAACTGGACTTTTATTCTGGAATACTATGCTCAGATGATTTGTTCATAATAAGATTGAACAAATATTTTTGTAATTAAATACAACGATTGATTGATTGATTGTTTATTTTGAGCTACTTTGTTCAATAGTTTGGGGTAATATTATTTTTTTAAAGATATTTATATTAAACTTTTTTTTTCAGCAAGGATGCATTAAATTCAACAAAAACATTATAATACTGAAAAATATTTTTTTTTAATAAAATCTATATAACAAAATTGCTGTTCTTCCACAATCCATAAAAGAAAGATAGAAAGGAAATATATATATATATATACTGTATATATCACGGCTTCTACAAAAACATTAAACACCACATTTTAAACAAAATTCTTGAGCAGCAATATTAGAAAATTAGAATGATTTCTGAAGGACTATGCGACACTAAAAACTAGAGTAATGATGCAGATAATTCAGCTTTGCGTTAGTGGGTTAAATAGGATTTTTACATTTTCAAAAAGAAAAAAAAATATTTTAAATTATAGTGATATTTCACAATTTTACTATTTTTACTTTATCTTATATTAAATAAATGCAGCTTTGGTAAGCATAAGATAATAATAACAATAATAACACTACATAGAAAATATATATATACCTATTATTGTAACGTCTCAGCTGGATGTGCCAGCGACATTCCGCTAGATGGCACTCCAGCCCCATGTGTACTCCTTGTGTGTTTTGTCTCCGCTCTATGTTTTCTCTACGGAAAACGAAACGCCCATTGCCATAACAAGTTGTTGGCGACGTAGTACGTTGGCGGAAATTATGCAAATATGTTACTTCGTGACTTGTAGCGTAACAGAAAAAGATTCGAATTGCTGACGACTCGTTTAGGCGAATATGAGCCGACTCTTTTTTTTGATAGACAAAAACTTCATTTATCGTGCACTGTCGGCATCACAACTTTGCAGATAGTTTATGTTCACATACAGCTACATGACACACTGCATGAAAAATAATTTTTGAAAAGGCATAATAGGGTTAAATGTAGTTTTGATTTCTTATGTTAACTTTTAAAAGAATTCATAGGCAAAAAATTTATAAAAGGTTGACATTAATGTGTTTACAAGTTCCTGATGTGAATGTGCAGGCCCTTTACATAACCCTACACAACATGTAACACAATGCTGGACATGAGTCACAATGTAATTAGGTAGCAAACCAAATGGTGTTATTCTTGGTAGACTCCCATGATTCCAATGATTAAAAAAAGCTAACAAGAAAGGTACAGCATGGCAGCTAATACACGGCATATTTCCAGCCAGCTTTATTACTTAATTACACCTCCTCACAGGGCCATTACACAGCAACAGGTATCAGGTGGACTCTGGAGCCCGCTGTCATCTGGAGTGTTAGGGACAGGCATTGTGGGGAATCACAGACAGAGAGTCTTGCGCCTCCAGGGATGTGTGTGTGAGGCAGACGGGACTAATTGGCACTGTTTGTTTCTGGCTGTATGTGAAAGGCTGGGCTTTACTCACCCTAAAACTCGGCCCTTATTTCCTACACGCCGCCTTCATTCCCTTCACCTGCCAGTAATGCCTCATTAATGCATTGTGGGTGATAATGTGCTATATGGGTAAAAACAAGGAATAGTTAATGTGGGCAGTAGTAGGAGTGATGAATTGTGGGATAAATAGGGTATAAGATAACATGCAAGTTACTAAACACTGATAGGTGAGACCAAGGATGTAATATGTTTATTAGCATCTCAAATTATGATATAATGTTTGCAAGTTTGTCTGCTATTAATTAATTGTTGTGAAATCGATAACTTATTGTCACAAGCAGGCTAACTAGCAGTGTAACAGCAGGTGGGGTGGATTGTAACATTACAAAAACATACGTTAAAACATGCATATAATATAAACATAATACGATTCCTTAAAAAACAAAACAAAAAAAAGAAAGAAAAAAACAGACATAAAAATGAGTAACTTAATTTTTCCCTTAAATAATTTATATTTGTACACAAAATATATATAATAAAATAAAAAAACTAAATAAATATTTTTGTTTTGTTGTGTTTGAAGACGTAACAGCATTGCTTTTACAAAAACAAGCTCCTTTTATGTATATTTTAATACCTGAAAATGGATTGAAGACTTGGATAATGTTTTGTTTTGTTTTTTGTTTTGCTCTAATATATATATATATTATATATTATATGAAGTATTGCTTTTACAAAACATATTCCTTTTATATGCAATTGAATACCTATTATTCATTTATTTATTCATTTTTTGCTTTATTTTGTTTTATTTAAACATATGAAACCAATGCTTTTACAAAAACATACTCTTTTTATATGTATTTTAATGGATCTTTTGCAGTCTTGGAGGATGTTTTTTGTTTTGTTTTGTTTTGTTTTGTTTTGTTTTGTTTTGTTCTTTTCTTTTCTTTTCTTTTCTTTTCTTTTCTTTTGAAGTAGTCTATTCAAAATACCAAAAAGGAATTATCTCTATATGTAGAATTGTATAAATCATAATTAATTTATAAATAATTTTATTTGTACACAATAAATATTTATATGTATTTTAATGGATCATTTTCAGTCTTGCAGGATGGTTTTGTTTTGTTTTGCTTTGCTGTGCTTTGTTTTTTGTTAATATGTTTGTTTGTTTGTTTTTTCCAAATACATATAAAAAGTATGTTTTTACCTAAAAATGTATTGTTTGTTTGTTTGGTGACCAAGGACAATCACATTTTTGTATATAAAGGACTAATTGTTAATTGCTGTTAATAAATGGCCTCAATAAAATAAAATAAACCAAAATCACTGCCTATTTTATAAATGAATGTTCGAACATATATTAAAAGGAATATGTTTGAAAAGTAAGTCCAATCAGTCCTGTAATTAGGATTCCAGCACTGAGCCATTACAGCTCACCTCTCGCCACCGCCAGGTTTGTTTCAAAGGCCCTCCCATAGACAACATTATCTTTGATTAATTTCTGTTCATCAGCAGGGACGAGCTTGTTAAAGACAGTGAAGATCTCCTGTACGGTCTGAGATTAAAGGGTGCAAGCGTGTGTCTGGAATGAGCGAGTAAAGCGCACAGACACACACGGCGAACACAAACTCATCTCTATTTCCTAAACACAGACACAGATCAAACCAGCTCCATCACACCCGCTTTGATGTTCATTATCAGCCCTTAATCTAATCACACCACCTAGCTGGATACAAGCTTCATCCACAGCATGGGAGAATCCAGACGCGAGCGCACACACGCACAAAGAAACCAGACGCTGAATGCACAAGCATGGAGACTTGCTCAAACACAGCGCAAATCAATACCAGACCAAATATTGGAGGAGCCACCTAAAAGAAGACTTACATTTGCAGGCGCGCACTTACATATATTACGTATCAGTTCGCAATAAAATGGACACCCTTTCGGCTGAATTGCTCCCCCGCATGTAAGTTCCTCTCAGATTTGAGAGGGATCCTGCTTTCTGTGTAATAGCTCTTGAAAAGGTCAAAGCTGCTCTATAGTCCAGCAACCTCATTCTGCCTTGGCCTTTGCCATGACCAGCTTTAGCATAATGCTGGCAGACACGTTTGCTACCTGACTCGAGCAGACAAGCACAAATACAGACACATGTGCAGGCCTCACACAGAGCTATCCAAAGAAACCCAGAGCGAAGAAAACCACCAAGGTCATCCATACATGTCAAGATCAGCTTCTGCAGAAGCCGCGATGAGGAAGAACGATGAGGGATGCTGTTTTAAAGGTGGCTCCTCCGAGAAGGACATCGACCTATTGTACCTTAATAAAACCTTCTTTGTCAGGAAAATAGTCAATAAAAGAGATGCTTGCTTTTCAGAAAATGTTGATCGTCTGCCTCACACTCTGTAAAAGTCTGTAGAATATGACCAAAAGTACTGTATTAAAATTAATAAATAAATAAAAATCTGTATTGATTTTTTTCTTAATTATTATTATTTTTTTAAATTTAGGGTTAAGGGAAATTTAATGTTAAATGTACTAGTAATTTTCTGCCTGGATATTATCACATTTTTGTCTTACAGCGTATGTAAAATACACGTTGTGTGAGACTTTCTGATGTTTTTTTTTTTTTTTTTTTTAAACATTAGCAACATTACAGATTAATTCCCCAAATTTCTAGCAACATTAAATAAATATCAAAACTAAATGCATGATATATTAAAATAATGAAAAAAGTCTTTATTTACAGTTTAGTATATAAATATATTAAATGTAATATTAAAAAGTGTAAAAAGTAAAAGTGCAATTGTAAAATTATATATAAAAATCCCTAGTTCAATTGCAATTTGTGTGATTTTTCTAGCAACATAAAAAAATACTTCATGAACATAAAAAAATAAAAAATAAAATAAAATGCAAAATCATTCAACCCCCCAGAGACTGCAGTACTTTACAAATAAATGTATATATATA
>JAUMHE010000072.1:5554500-5569502 GCA_032359235.1 Enteromius mattozi
GTCAGGACACAAACTTCACTAGCATGTGAGGCTGAGTTATGGTGAGGCCATGAAGCTAATAAAGTAGGACTGTGCTACTGTGTTACTTACACTAAATTTATTAAATGTGCGTAAAGCTAGAATTTGCAACAAAATTTACATCATAACCATTTCATTCTGTTTTGTCCTCTTTATGAAGGAAGAAATTGCCAGAAAGGGTTTTGAGAGCAACAGCACAGATGTCAGAATTTAATATTTATGTGCCCCCTCAGATTTCTAAGTCAAGTGTACTTTGAATAAAACATTCCAAAAAATATTTGTATCACCTGTTTCTTAATTAATTCATAATTATCGCAAGTGAAATAGTATTGGTTAAAATGATGTGAGTTACCATTTGGTTGAAGTCACAAGTTGAAATAATACACCTACATAAAGGAGTTTCAGTTATTACATAAAGGTTAGTTTTAAAATGACAATTATTCAGCAAGGATGGTTAAATTGACCAAAAATAACAGCAAATAAATTGTTAGAAATAAATGCAGTTCTTTTGAACTTTCTACTGAAAGAATGATAAATGAATGAATGAATAAATAAACGGTTGTGGTTTACACACACACACATACAAAATAATAATAAATTATATATATACATATATATATATATATATTATTTCCCAATGTACAACCTACTAAGAAAGTTTGTTTTTTGCTCAGAAAATCAGCATATTAGAATGATTTCAGTCAGCCTTGGTGAGCAAGAGACTTCTTTGTTAGTTAAATGCATGAAATATAATGAAAAATTACTACTTTAATTTAGCCAATCAGAAACACTTTTTAGCCTATAATTTGCACTTTTTCTATGAAATCACAAACAGCATATTTAAAAATAGGAACTAAATATGCAGTTTGAAAAACAAAGTATTTTTCAGAGGTAAAATTCACTATTAAAATTAACTACAAAAAACATAAGATTAATTGTGACAGCCATAAATAATACAGTGATTTAAAAACTGTTTATGCATGTACACATACAATCCAAATCTGTCTTTAAATCTGTACACAAGCAAACAAGCATTTTCCTCTCATACATGCCGACACTAAACACAGTTCATCCGAGCACTAAATATCGCTCATCTTCACAACAAATGATTTCAAAACCTGCCTGTTTTCACATGTATTGCTGTGCACTGTTCATTAAAAAGGAATATAAATGGAAGGTAAGATGATGTTGGAGGCTGCTGACCCCATGGCCTGTGTGTAATATCCCCAGTGTGTGTCGAACCCCCCTCTTCCTCCTCGGGGGAGCAGTCAGATTAGGCAGCGCAGCTCTGCAGAAGGCCTCTAATCACTCTGCATTAGCATAACAAAAGAGGGAGAGCGCCTGGCCAGTGCAGCCGCGCGCCACACAACCCATTACTGGCAGCCTTTATTACAATTATCACGTCCATAGTGCCTGCACTACCGCTGACGGGCAGAGAGTGTGTGTGAGGGGTTTTAGAGGGGCTGTGTGAGTGTGTGTGCATATACAAGTGGCTGGGTGTGAGTGGGAGTGCGCGCAGCTGTGTGTGCAGTGTGTAGTTTGAGCTTGAGTGTGTGTGTGTATGTATATTCCATGAGTTCTCAACGCCGGCTCTGTGTAATTCTCATCACGTAGTCTCATTCTCTCTTTGTTGGCTTGGCTGGAACGCATGAAAGAGAAGGTTGCATGCACCTGATTTTATGCCATCCGCACTGCCTCTCCCACCCCTTGCAGTCTAGATTCCCGTCTGAGCCGCCTAAACACACACAAACACACACACACACACACACACAATCCCTGCTCCCCCAAAGCTCTGAGCCCTAGGCTATAGAAATAGGAACACATTAATTATTTTTCAGGGTTGTGATAACAATAAGCACAGCTCTGGGATGCTAATAATATGATGACTCATAAGTCAGATTATTATAATTAATAATGATTACAGTGACACTCCAAATAACGTGCAGCCATCAACCTAATGAGAACATGCATCAACCTATATCTGCCTCGGGTTTCTAACCGATCCCCGCTGCCTCTCCAGGCATCTATTCTTAGAGGTTACCTAATACGACAACAAAAAGAGAACAGAAGGGAAAATTCAAATGGTTGTTTATTTATATATTTATTATTTCCAATCTGCACTGGAAGAAAATCAGCGGGGGAAATAACAATCAAAAGCAATAGTCTTGGGACACACTGATATTTCATTTGAAGTTCATGCAATTGGCAGCAGTTGACCCATATACCACTGTTATACTGGGAAAAAAGCTAAACTTTGAACATCTAATTATGAATTTCGAAGTATTTTCCCCCTCCCGAATGAAAAAAAAAAAAAAAAAAACGAAGGCCAGAAATAGAAAAACTACATGTTTGGCTCACAGCTTGTTTGCGAACCGCATAAACTAAAGCCGACCCACATAACCTTCATTTAGCCGTGACTCACTGATAAAGCACCTCCCTAATTTCTGGCGACTTTGTGATAACTGCCGTCCCGTGTGAAACAGCCTCTGAGACTCAAGCCCGAGTCACTAACCTGTGTGTATTCATGATTGCTTGTTAGCAATTGTGTGTCCAATGGTAATGAAGTCTTTTGTGCCATGTGATTGCACCATCAATCAAAAATACACAGCCCTGATTGCTGCCGGTCTCCATTCCTGATGCAAAAGGCAACAAAGTGAAACACTTGCGCAAACTCAACATAATCACGTGTCGGTCGGCACCAAGTCATACGCACACATGAGAACTCAACATAATCACATGTTAGCTTCCAGAGTGAACTATTAAACACTGATGGGGAATGCTGGTAACCAAGGTTACTTTTCATAAGAACAATCACACTCCAAAATGTCATGCGAGTGAAAGATTGCAGCAGGAACTTGAAGACCTTCCTAGTACAAAAGAGTATTGGCTCCAGATTAAACCATACAACTAAGTCTAGCAGAAAAAAAAAAACACTTCAACTGTCCCTTTTAGCATGCAGTGGGAGCTGTGTCTTCACTAAAGATCCGTTTCAGATTATTTTCATTTAAGCCGGTGAGCCTGTTGAGTTCAAACTGCTGTAAATGCATAGTCAGTATTCTGCTGCAAAGGTCACCAAATATCATGTTTGTTTATTAGGCAGAAATGTCCATTCACAAATGTTACCATGCAGTGATGCAATCAGGATCACGCATTCAGCATCATACTTGATTAGGGTTGGTGTCTTGAACTAGTGCTCCTCCTCTGTATTAGATGAGCCTGTACTGGGTGATTCTATAATTGTGGATACATTTGGTGTCCCCACAAAAACAAAGTCATTATTTTTTCTACTTTTTTTTCAAATGGTTATATTTTTTGTTATTTTAATTAATTTATTATTGTTCTTTATGAATTACAAGATGTGCAGTCCATAACAATATAATAATTTATTTTAAAAGTGTCTTAAATAGCTAAAAATCATGATTTCTTCTTGTCCGCATTAGTCTGTGTATTTTTGTGATAATGTATCAATGTTCAATCAAAATATTTTATAGTACTTTTCTTTTGGCAACAGTTTATTAATTTTATTTATTAAAGCGCTAAATAGTTACTTAGTCTACCTAGGTAACAGAGTTGACGGTGACAGACAGGGACACCAAATGTACCCGCAATTATAGAATGAGTCATGTGTTTGTGTACTGAATGCATCAAGGAAACCAAATGAGGCTGAGGCAGCAATTTATTACATCTTGAAACAAGGATGTGTATGACATTGTAGTAATTGTACTATTTATGATAGCAGTTTGCCTCCCATTATCTTTTCTTAAACTACATAATGCTTGTCTGATTTTATGTAGACCAGCTTTTTTCAGCATAAAGGCTTTAGTCCAATCTTGTTGATGATAATTAGCAGTGTTGGGGAGTAACCAGTTACATGTGACAGAATATGAGACACAAATGTTTTAGGAGTTTAGGACAGTAACTGAACTGTTTTCTGTCAGTAACTGACAGAACTGTTCTTCCAAAGCATTTCCTTTCATAATAAATATGCAAAAAAATAAAAATAAAATAAATTCACCAGTTCTTGTTATGGCTATCTATACCTATCCTCTGATCCTGAATGAACTCAATAGTAAAAACACAAAACAAAAAGACTGATTTTGTGGCAGCTCATGAAGGATTTTGATAAGTCTGACAGTAATCAGTGTTGAGTACTACTGAAAGGTTAACCCTGCCTGCTTTAAGTGTTTCAAAATTATTAACAGTTGAAAAAAAAATGCATTGGAAATGTATAAAAGTAATCATGTGTAATTAGTTTCATTATCATTTTAATAAAGTAATTGAAATAGTTACAGTACTATTACATTTTAAATAGGGTAACTTAATCTGTAACCCAGTGCATTTCCAAAATAAGCTTCCCAACACTGATAATTAGAACCATTGGTAATTATGGGCTGCCACAGCTGGGGTGTTGACCAATTAAATCTGGTTAAGATGATCGATTAGGATGGTGAAATTCTTGATGAATAGATTGGGACATTCAGCTTACTAGCATCTTTAGCATGTGAACTAGGCACAAAACACAACCCTAACCTTAACCCTAAAATTTTCAGAATGATGATCATTTATCTAAGAAAAGTGTTTTGCCAGTAAAAAATAAATACATACAGTAAATAAATAAAATCAGAAGAAAATTTTCTAAAATTGTTTAAAAGTTTGAATGTTGTTCAATCTTTAATTCCAGTAGTCATTGTAACTCTAAACCAAACCCAAGGGCAACAAGTGAAGGAAAGGGGGACACCTTATTAAAGTACAAACCATTTTGTTTCGGGAAATGTAGACTGAAGACACATGTAAATCAAACACAAACAGCTATATTTAGCAGAGTCTGATGCCAGTATGCTGCTGCTCTATGACATTTGATGAAGATGAAACTAGGTAAAGCACAACCTCTTGTCTCTAAAAACCTATCTTCTCTCATCAACAAACCCATAGCATGTGACTTCAGAAGCTCAGAAGACAGAGTGATGTGGGTGTACACACTAAACAAAAGCACACCACATGGACAGAGCAGCTTACACTCAAGTACTACGTGTTCCCTAAACCCAAGGGAATAAAGTACATTTATGGACATCACCAGCATCATAGTGTCATCAGTATAACAGGTGGAAAGAACAGATTTGGAAACAACACTCAGTCACCACATACTCAAGCAGCATCTTAGCCTCAGAGATCAGACAAATGTCCTACGCGTGACTCGAACCAAAATGTTTTCAAGAACTGTTGACAGTCCACTCACAATAAGTCAGATTTTCCCTCCAATCAGTTCTTGGAGTTCTAGAAGAAATGAAAACAACACCCACAATGGTTCTAGCTACAATAAATCTTCATTTGTCCAATGTCAAAGTGGTCTGCATAAGGAAATGTGTAAAAGAACTGATTTTCATGTAAATAATTGTGATTGGTTAGCAAGGCATGGCACAAAGTGTTTGGTCATATTGAGTATAACAAAGGCAGAGTTGATGGGGCTTTGCAGGATGCAGGTTTAATATATGAAATAATGTCATTGAGCAGAGTTTCTTTGGCATCATCCATAATATAATCACACAAAATCATTAGCTATATGCGGAAAGGATGAATAGCAAAGGTAAAGCAAAGGTCATCGACCAGTCCAATAGTAAATCTTTATCAGTACTGTTAAAATTATGTTTTGTCAGCAGTGAAATCAGCTATAGGCCATCATTCACCAATTCCCAGCTGTGAACATGAGATATGACATCACCAAAACAATGAAATATCCATTAAACCACTTTCAAACCAAGGTTATTGACCATTGAAAGATAATAACGGATTTTAAACAGCATATGTGTTTATTAATAGTGTCATGTTTAGGGCATGAGTACCATGATTACCAAATGACCCTCTTTTGTCAAGGCTATAGTGTTGTGTTATAGGTACTGCCATGTCAAGTGCTTCTACTTGAATATGAAGTACGGTCATATAAGGACCCTATGCAGATTGTTCTGACTCAAGCTATTACCTGGCGGTGGGGGGAATATAATAACTCAACCTATATCTATAGGTACTACTTCAATGCCTTTTTCAAATGTATTTTAGATCAGCAAATCCCATTGAAGCCACAGGTATTAAGTACAAAATCGTACGGCCTACGATTTCTCTCAGTTATGCATTATACCTTCATGCTGTGAAATAACTTTACGGTATACGCAGAGGGGCTGATAACAATAAATATGTCTAAAATTAAATCAAAGCTTCATGTAGCGAAAATATCTTGCATCCTTCTCATAGACTGCAATTGCAACACCAAGTTAAGGAGCAGAAAAACACAGGCTCACATTATTGTGTATATATGTAAACTCTGGAAGCCCTCCAGGCAGATACACAGCAGGGACCGTGTCCACCATAGTCACAGACTAATTGTGTGATTGGACAGGCAGGAGCGTTGGGGGAGCGTTGGGGAACATTGGCAGAACGCTAAGCCCAGGGCATAAATCTAAGGTTCTGCTCTGAGAGCTTGTGACAGCACTGGCCCACATATCAGCTCCGAGCCCATCAGTCTGAATAATAATCCACAGGGGCTCTTCAGAGGGAGGGGGGAGGGGGGGTGCTCATTCTGCACCCCACAGCAGGGGACTTCAGGTTTATATAAACTTTGTCTCGATACATTTCAAATAACAGAGGATAGCTGGGTAATAACAGCCTCTGTGTATGTGTGTATGGCTAGAAATGAATTCTGAAAGGACATGTTGACTGTGATCGCATGCTGAGACAGACAAACATAAGCCAAAACAGGGTCTTGGAACACTATTCCAGCCAGGACAGGTTAGGGGCCATAGGGTGTGTCCCAAAATCCCCTTAGTGTTCCCTACTGCTTTGAGAGGAACAAACAGAAGCTGGTAAAGTGGGTTGGTGGATGGAAGGAGGTCTCTACTGTAATGGCTTTCTTTTAGACAAGGTCACTGGTAAAGAAGAGGAGGATAAGGTATAGATGAATGCAGAAGATCAGAGCTGTCCAGTCCCACTTCTGGAGGGCCTTCCTGCAGTGTTTGGCTCCAAAGCATAGTCTCAGACACCCTTCCATCTAAGTCAAGTCAAGTTAGAGGCCAGGGGCTATGCCCTAAAACCCCACAGCCTCAAAGGGTTACTTCATGACAAAATGACATTTTTGTTGTTAATCACTTACCCCAATGTCATTCCAAACCCGCAAAACCTTTGTTTGTCTTCTGAACACAATTTAAGATATTTTGGATGAAACCGGGAGGCTTGTGACTATACCATTGATTGACTGCCCAGTAAATAACATTGTCAAGGCCCTGAAAGGCATTGCCAGAAAAGTCCATCTGCCATCACTATCCAAAATGGTGCTACTATGGAGGCAAATTATTGAATAAAATCATTATATTTATTTTCTTTGAGTACCAAAAGTATTCTCATAGCTTCATTACATTACAGTTAAACCACTGATGGGAGGTGGACTATTCTGATGATGTCTTTCATACTTTAATGCGCCTTGACAGTGTTATTTACTTGGCAGTCAATGGGAAAGTCAAAAGCCTCCCTGTTTTTATCCAAAATATTTTAAATTGTGTTCCGAAGATGAACAAAGCTTTTACGGGTTTGGACCGACATGGGGGTAAGTGATTAATGACAAAATGTTCTTTTTGTGGTGGAGTAACCCTTTAATGTTTAACCCTCCAATGCAACCTTGAGAAGTATAAAAACAATTTGGTGAGATGGGTGGTTGTCAGGAGGTCTTCATTGTAAGACCTTGTGTGACATTAGTGGAAGGAAAATCGCGAAGGGGTGGGTTAACATACACCTGCTTTACACCAGTACTTTTAGTTTGGTTCTTTTTGACAAGTTTACTGATGAAGAAGAGGAGAATGATGTGTGGAGGAAGAATGAAGATGATAAGCTTTCAGTCCCACTTCTGGAAGTTTTGACTGATCCTCAAGACCATAGTTAACTGATTCAGGTAAGTTAGGAACTCTGCAAAAAGATTACCCTCCAGGAGCAGGACTGGACACCCCTAGAGAAGATGCAGGAGGGACAATTGAGCAAACAGAGGAAAATATTGATACAAGGATTAACTGCCTCACGACCCCCTGAGAAAGAGGAGAAAATCACAGAATTCTCTAGGGCTTAGACAACAAGACTGATGTCCATCTTGTTTGTCATTCTTTTCCCATTGTATTCTTCTCAATGCAACACACACCATAAAGAAAGGCCTCAGGCATAGCCCTGTTGTTTACCGTAGGGAGATGACTAATCCGACAGATTACCTTTTTATACACCACCTTTTCACGTTCTCTAATCTATGAGCTCCCCTTTCAACTATCCACTAAAGAGTTAATTCTGTTTTAACTCTTATTTTACCTGCATGACTCTTCACCAGGGTCATTTTAAAAGTCAGGAATAAGGAGATTACACTCACACCCTTAAAACCAGATATGGTAATCTAATCCCTTTATGGTTCCAGCAAGTGATGCGAGATGTAAGACAAGGACCCATTGTGACACTCAGTAGGCCAAGTTTTTGTGCTAAAACAAATCTGAGTGTTAGCCGCCACCAACAGATGGGCTCAACTGCGGGTTTAATTGCACCAAGAGTCCAGATCGGACAGTGTTCGACTTGGCTGGATGCTTTAGCAGTATATTAGGCTCCAGGTTGGTTGTACAAGCTCCAAGTGATTATTGCTCAGTTGTCCAAAACTGATCAGACACTGATATTAATGTTCAGCTGCACTCACAGTGACATTTAAACATCTGGCATGCTTATGTCAAAGACACACGGTCTCATCAATCAATTAGATGCTAATTTTTTGTTCTAGGTATAATTTATTACTTAAAATCCTTAAAATCCTACAAAAAAGTAATGTAAAGTAAAAGTTTGCTATAATCTTTTAATATTAATTATTAGAAAAACATAATTTTTGAACAAAAAGATGGCACTACCTTTAAAATCAAAGTCATATGGGGCAACCAACACGCAGGAACAGCAAATGCTATCAAAGAGTGGACCCCTGCAGACCCTTGTGACTGTGTGTCAAGGTCAATATGTCTTTTATTGACAAGGCAAGGTTGTAAAATGTCATGTCATGTGGTGTGACTGCTCAAAACAAAATAACATTCATTAATTAATAATACATGATATTTGCGAAATGTTTGTGTACCTAAGGGTATGTATTACTACTTGAAGGTACAAATATGCACCTTTTTTGTCCCTATAATAGTTTTGCCCAAATAACAAGCTAGTGATATACTTCAAAAGGGGAAAAAAAATACAATAAATTAAAACCTGCATGTAAATATCTATATGACAATAACAGCCCACAGGACAATGCAAGAGTCCATTAAGTGAAGAGCTCCTGTTGTGGTATTCAAATGCTAGGTTCACAAGAACCTAAAGAACATCAAAGCATTCTGTACATCAGTAATGTCAATAGTGAGCAGATTGCCAGTGGAGCCTCAGTATGTCTGTCAGGTCTTCGTTGCCTCCAGACCTTGTGTCCTCACACTCCCTCAGGATGAGTCATCTTTTGGCTCCGGCCATCAGCCAGTACTGACTGGGTAGAGGCTGTCTGCGCCCCAGACATGTGCCACTTCGTCTGGCCCTCTCTTCCACATCACCAGGCAGGGATTAGCTCTGCTGAATGAGGCCACCCCAGCTCCCCAAGAAACAGGGAAAGAGGGGGTTGGCTCTTTGCTTTTGCTAAAACAAGACAATTTTTTTCTGGCAAGTTAACCTTTGCAGACGGCAAGGAGACTTTTTTTTTTTTTTGGTTTAATTTGGGTACATGGGTATCTCCCATAGGTAAAGATGCTAGTGGAGAGAAGCTCAGGGCCTGTCAACGTGAGGCAATGAGGAGGCAGAGGGCACCTCTACAGCCAGAAAATTATATTTTCAAATATAAAGAAAGAAAAGGGTATAGCCAGGTCATATTGGTCCCGGTGGGAACGACAAAGTGCTTACTCTCAGAGCAAACTCAAACTCAAACAACTAATGTGGTGCACCCTTATCTACACTGGTGTAAAAAAAAAAATCCCTAGTGGAGTTCAGTGCTGTCTATTTATTATTCCCAGAATGACCGAGGTCTGCACCCCAGCTGTCAAGCGTATGCAGTCTTTTAAAATGGATTGTTTTGTGTTAACTGCTTGCAGTGTAAATACAATCTCAGCTGGTGTACACATAATATTCTGTGCGCTAAATTTGCCAATTTTGAAGGGAGGCGCTTTAGTGAAAAACATCACAACATATTTTCTCTCACTGGGAACTTTCTTGTCATAGAAAATGATTTGGAATTGATCAAAGTCGGACCTCTTGCTTCTCTCTTGAATTCAACCCTGTTGTTTAAAGATTCAGCTTCTTGCTTTCTGCCGCGTTGTGGATGTTATTGTGCTAGCTTAATGCAACTTATCGCAAACTAATAAAAAATGTTATGAAGAAGTATTCTGGTTTCAAGTTAAGCTCCAACAGTACATATGAAGCATAATGATCACAATAAAAAAATTATAAAATAAATAAATAAATCTATGTAAAAAATCAAGGTTACGGTGATACACCTACAATGAATTTAAACAAGGTCATTTTAGAAGGATTTAAAAGCAGGAATGCAAAACGTAATGTTAAACAATAACTACATTAACTCTTCTGTATTATTTGAGTTGTAGAGATGTAAAGAATTGAGGGTTTATGGCATTATGTTTACAATAAAACAATGAGTATTACAATATAGATTGGTCTCTTTTACTTCCATTGTAATTGCTTCATTTTATCCGATATTTTTGCTTTTTTAAAAAGGTACAAGGGATAAGTGAAAATAAACTTTTTTTGTTAATTATATCTAATGATTTTAAATGAGATTACATGTACTGAACATTGAGCACCAATAGCCTCATGGTTAATGTGCCTACATATATTGCTATTGCGCTTGTAGCGACCCGAGTTCGAATCCCGTCTTGTGGTCCTTTGCTGATTGAGCTACTCTCTCTCTCTACTCAATGCTTTCCTGTCTACTCTATAATGTCCTGTCTAAATAAAGGCATCAAATTCCAATAAATAAATTCTTAAAAAATAGTGGGTGTTGCTCATTACTGCCCTCTGGCTTGCTGGAGACAGTGTGCATTCCAGGTAACCTGTCAACTAGATTTCAAAGATGTTTGAAACAGAGTCAGGCAGACTGATTTGTACATGTTTCTAGTTGCCTATGATCTAGTCGCAGGCTTAAAAATGGCAGACAAGCTTTTTTCATGTTTTGATTGTAAGACTAATTCATTGGCTTCAAAGTCATAAATTAGCAAAACAAGATCACTCATGTACTTAGTCACAGTCAGACAACACGACTGCTCCTCCTTAGGTCAAATGACTGTTAGACTGTCTCAGCGTCTCTGAGGCAAAGGCACTTATCTATTCCTTGTTATATAAACCATAAAGAGAGGTCAGCTGAGGATGTATGCACTAAAGAGGACAATGTATACAAGGATTAGAAAGATATATGCACTCTAATCTGTGAGGGGGTAATGAGATATAGCAAGAAGGAGGGGTTAGAGTAAAGGTTAAAGCTGGTGTGGGGTGGAGGGTGTTTGGCCGTGTGCCCCACTCTCTCTTCACATGCGGCGCTAAGAGGACGGAGTGTGCTGCTAATCCATCAACAATTCTTGTGGAGAGAAGAGAGGGAGAGACGGAGGAGGTGCTGTAGATAAAGAGCCGAGGAGGAGGAGAGGAAAGCGGGGGCTTCAAAAGAAATCAGCTATTGATCTTGCAGATGACACAAATGTGTACTGCGTGTGTACGGATTGTGGTTGTGTTTCTGCAGTACACTTTGTGTGTCTACAGTACACTTTATCTACATGGAAAATAATTAATTTAAAGATGAAGTAAATAATTATTTGTGTCAACAGCATTAGCAAGAATTAAAGTAATAGTTTTTGAATCATTTTTTGATCTTTCATTGGTTGGTCAAACGGTTAGCCACGCCCCCCAAACTCATATTATTAGTTAAAACAATGTTTCTGTGTCAGGCTGGATATATGTTCATAAAACAAAGCACGGACCTATAAAATCAACCTATAGGCCTGTTCACAAGCTAAATGTTTGATGTGAAATTTTACGTTGTAACTTTTGTTTCTTAATTTTTAATCTCTATATATATTAAATAAATGATTTGATCACATTTCCATTGCATTGAATATAATTTCAAATGCATCTTTGTGCTTTACATCCAGAGCAACTATTCAACACTACATGAAAAAAATTTCCAGAGTATTTTCTGCATTTATCTGAAATGACTGACATGCAGCATAAACAGCAGAATAAACATAGCATCATCAATTATCAAAACAAAATTGCTTTTGTATTTAGTCAGACGACAGTTAGTCAGACTACATGGGTGGGCCTACTTTTGCTACTTAGAACAACACTTTTGGTGCCTCAAATGGAAGTATTTTTAAATCACTTCAAATCAAATTAGAGCCATATCTCAACTGATGACACACATGGACAGAGCCACATATCAAGATCCCTCTGAAATAATGAAAGAAACAAAGCCAAACACATGGACAACTGAAAGAGGAAATAGATGATAAATAGGAGATATGCTTGCCTGTGGTTCGGTTTAATATGAGGACACACTTGGCCTCTTCCAGCTTTTATGTCTGAGTGAAGGTCAACATCTCTTCATGCATTTCTAACTCTCCTTTCAGCGCCACACAATCAAGCCGGCATATGAAAAACACAAATCACAGTCATTTGCTTTCATCCACGGCTGCGAGGACGGGCTGTGTGTGGTTCTTGTCTTACAAACTCGACAGCAGAATCCCACCCTGCTGTAATCTGAAATACGTTCTGCATTAAAGCCATTGACATTTGCCTCCAAGGATTCAGACCCCTTCCTTCACGCACCGTTCGCCTGTGCCAGATGCGCAGGGAGGCTGGGACTGACTGCCCCGTGTCTCCTCTGGCCTGATTCAAACTCCTCTCCCTCAGAGCTAAGGGGGCTTTATGGAGCACGAAAAACAAATGCGCTCTTGAAGACCCCATCCAGATGCTCCCCCTGATACTGAGGGCACATAAGCTACATGTGACCGACATCTGGGGTGACATCATGTAAATTTGACCGCTTTGCTCAATCGGTAATGCAGAGGCCACAACGGCATTGACATACAGTATGTCACCATATGGCAAGATGCCTGATGTTGTGAAGGGAAGGAGACATTGGTAGCACTGTTAATTTTCACTCATTTGCTATAGTCATTATCTCTTTCGTGTTTGAAAGAAAATGAACTTTAAATTTAGTCAATACTTTGTCACTTCTTATTCATACACATTTCTTTTTAATGCATCATATTTAAATTATATTAAAATAGATATACATTTCCATACTGTATATAATGTTGTTTTCAAGGCTAAATCCGCATGCATTGTTATTACATATTTTCATTTAATAAAATTTTGATATCAGGCATTTTTTGCTTATCAGCCACACAATGCAAATAATCAGTTTATAAATTAATTAACACCAGTTTGTTGTATTGGCCATAATTTTATTATCATTGCATCCCTAATAATACAAAAATAATAATAATATTAATAATAATAATAATAATAATAAAATAAAATTACAATTGCCATTGTGCAAAATGATCAGAAATTATATCAAATTATAACAGACCTAAAATGTATGTCATATACAGCAGTGGTTCTCAACCAAGGACTCAATAAACTTCATATGGGGCTTCAAAATGACTTAAAATAATTCTAATTATCACAAAACTAGCATTTAAAAAAAAAAAAGACATTTTGTGTATTTCATTAAATTCTTCTTTTAATAATTCTACAAATAATAATAAAAAAATAATAATAATAAATAATGTTTCAAGTTTCAAGTTTGTTTTATTTATATAGCACATTTACGAACAGCATGCACAGCTGACCAAAGTGCTGAACAGAATAAAAACATACAACACAAATATCAAAAACCACAAATACAAACCATAAAATCACAAAGAATTAAAAGCCAAAGAAAAGAAATAGGTTTTTAGAGATGACTTAAAGACAGTTAAGGACTGTGCCGATCTAATATAGGCTCGGAGGCTGTTCCAAAGCCTAGGGCCAGCAACCGCAAAAGCTCTATCTCCTCTATGCTTTAACCTAAAATAATGTAAATAATAATGTATTATTTAGTTATTTATTTGTATTATTTATTAAGGAGACTGAAGGTCAGGTAAATCTGATTCATTTAAAAGTGTGATTTATACACCTGTAAAAGTAATATATCCTGTATGAACAGTTTTAATACTTTTATGATTTTTAATGTATTATTCAATGAATATGAATAAAATTTAATAATTAGTAACCCTTTATTTGTAACATTTTAGTGCATTGTTAATATATGCCATTGTTTAGTTTTTTATTTGTAGTTTTTTACATCAGTGTTTAAATATTGTTAAAATATAATGTATGCTGCATAGCTGAGAAAAGTGAGAAACCTTTAGTCATCATAAATATTTATCACACATTTTGTCAGAAAGATGACACTGATTTGTAGCAACACAACTAACGCTACCTTTTACAGTATCTGTTTATAAAGGTTTTTTTTTTATCTACAGCGACACAGAAATGGAAAGATGTCCACAATAGGAGCGCAAGGTACACAATGAAGAGGAGAGGAAATTTGCAGGCCACTGAGTTTGCTTTCTCTGAGCTTTCAGAATTCCTCTGTAGTAGCGTTAGCGCCTCTCCTTCTATTGAAATGTAGACATTGATATATTGGAGGGCTGCCTTTAGAAGTTCATTGCCAAACAGGGTACTAATGAGGGGACCGGCGCCTGAAGCACCACACGCTTTGTGCAGATCTAGAGGATGAAAACATATTCAGGTGTCAATCTCACGCTGATTTAATAAAACTCACAGGAGATGGTTCATTGTTAGCGCCTAGCCCTACACGGAGCACCGCGGCCACTCACGCACCGCTGTTTCTCTCCATTTCCCTTTCTCTCTGTCTCTTTTAGACCTGCTTTTATGTCTAC
>JAUMHE010000072.1:5570062-5586606 GCA_032359235.1 Enteromius mattozi
CCGCGGCCACTCACGCACCGCTGTTTCTCTCCATTTCCCTTTCTCTCTGTCTCTTTTAGACCTGCTTTTATGTCTACGCTGTTTTTACAGTCTATCTCGCTCTTTGTCTCTCCTGAGGAAAGAGGAAGCAATCAGAGGCCTTTTATTAGACCTGGAGGCTATAGAGAAGGGGTGTGGTATGATTTTCCTCATTTCTGTCATAGAAGAGCTCAGCGCCTCAAAAACACAAAGCACTAGAAAACAGCACAGCGGGGTCCGCCGGCAGCAAATGAATAAATAAAGGCACATGAGAGAAGTTCAGTAACCAGAGTTGTCCAGGTATCACTGACTAAGGGCCGAATGCCACGCTTACATCCAAGTAAACAAACAAACACAGACTTTAAAGCCAATGTGAAATTGTTTGCCACCCAAGCTACTTTGGTAATATGAAGCATTTGTGAAGGAAATAGTATGTTACCTGACAACAACAACATATCTATTTGGAATTGATTGGATAGAATTTCACAGGTGAGTTTGCTAAATCGATGCTGAAATAGTTATTTGGATAACAGTACAAAGAAACCAGGGGAAATATTTTGATTCAAGATTAATTGTTGACATTGAAGTGACATGAACATCAGATCCACATATAATGCATTTACATTGATACATATGTCCTTGGTAGATACTTTCTTAGCAGACTGACTTAAAGTGCTCATATGTTTTAGAATGGCCATCAGTGAATCTAGCTAAAAAGTCAAGTGCCTAGGAAGATACAAAATAGTACAAAGTTACAGCAATGTACCATCAATACAGTGACTAAAGATGAGTTGAGCCTATAGTAGTCAACATTTGAAATGGATCATGCAAGTTAATCAAAGTTGTCCAAAAAAAAGGGGTACAAATGACACCAGGAAGCGCAGAAATGTGACTGTTGTGCAGGTCTGAGAAAAAGAGTAGTAGTTATGTGTATATAGAAAGGATAAATCACAATATTTCTGAAATGTGAAGAGTGTGGCAAGGTTTAATTATTATTAGTAGTATATTCGTATATATAGTATAGAGTATATTTAAGGTTTACAAGCATTGATTTGTTAAAGTATACTGTACTGACAGCATTATGGGTATTGTAGTTCTAAAGAGCGTTTATCATGCTTATCACTGACATAAAAAGCATTTATTTGAGATATATGTGTTAAAAAATTACAAACAGAATAAATAAATAAATGTGTACACATTTTTTGTAGTGAAAAAAAATGTGGTGTAGTGGAATTCACAGATAAAACCACTAAAAAGTAGTTTTATGTGATCAAGAATTTAAAGCAATTTCAAATTTGTAGCATCAACCAACTGAAATTTTGTTTTCAATGTTACTTCTGTGTAAACTTACACAGAACACTGTTGACAATAGACAAAGGGCTTTTTTGCGCATATACTGTACCTATTAAAAATACAATTTTGATATAATTAGCTGTTTTTTGTCATGTGTAAAACTGCTATTGAACTGGTTCACAGTAGAATGGTAAAGGGCTGAGTACAGATATCTGTGGAACACCAGAGGTACGAAGGGTTAGGTAAATGTGCTCTTTTCATGACTTGGCATGATCAGATAAACAAGACAAAATAAAGTCAAAGTACAGATCCAGAAATACTGTCTCAGCTTGGAAATTCTTCAACTTTGTGGGAGTAAAGAGTAAATCAGTGTGGAGTTGAGTGAGGGCATTCTGGCTAAAGCAAGCACTTCATTTAGAGTGGCCAGGTTCCAGCCTGATTAATAGAGGTCAAGCAGATTGTTCTCAGAAAGAAAGTTACACATACCGGACTCAAAAGCTTTTGACATAAAAGGGAAGAGGGAGAACAGCCAGTAGTACTCATCTGGTATCTCTCAAGTGAGGTCAGATGTGGAGTGGAGTGGAGTTGGGGTCAGCCGGTAGATTGTGTCAAGGTTCTGAGTGACCAATGCTGGATACTTTGTTCCTGAAATGATGAACTCCTCAACCATGTGTGTGATATTAGAGGGGGAGATCGAGATCAGTAAAGTGAAGATGTTCCTCTGAAACCACCATTGGCTGAGATTTGAAATTTTCATGATCATGTAATGAACAAATCTGACCATGAAATAAACACTTTGACCTAAATCTCTGGAGGTTGAGATAGTGTGATATTCTGTCCATCCTCAATGGACTCCTGCAGATAGATATCCTTATCTTTGTTTAACATGATCTTGACTACTGCAGAGAAACTCATAGTCTGGTCAAATCTTAACATGACTGCTTTGAGGAGGAGGCGCCTGCCTCTAAAGAACAGTTTTGCTAAATACTGTTGTATAATTGTGGATAATTGGCTGTCAGGTGTAGGAGAAGCATTGTAAATTGGCTAAACGACTACTTAGAAAGAGACATAACACTGAGCTGATTTCGTCTGACAAGAAGAGGCCATGCAACAATAAAGATGCACACTGGTTAACTGACTGAAAACTATTTGTTTATATCAGAGAGCGCTGTTAATTAAAAGGCAAATGAAGACAATAGAGACTGGCCTGATTAACAATGTAATACACTGACACACTCCCACGCAATTTGTGTTGCCACAAGCAAGTGAAAAACAACACAAATGTTTAAAACGGGGCATTAAAAAACTGAATATGTTAAAATATTAAAAATCTGTACTATTCGTAATTGCAGTATGATTTAATTGATTACAATGTGTGATCTTCTACATCAATGAACTCCCAGCTAAATAAGTAAAATCAACCAAAAATGTAATCTAAATGATTTCATTAAAGTTAAAACAAAAATACAAATAAAATAAGTGAAGCATATATTATATTATATTATATTATATTATATAACTGTCAAACGATTATTTGTGATTAATCATATTTAAAATAAACGTATCCAAAATCCATTTTATGTAAATATACAAATACACACACATGCAATATATATTTTGAAAATATGTACACGTTTATACATTTATGTATGTATATATATATATATATATATATATATATATATATTGTTACATTTGATGTTATATATAAATATATTTATTATATAAACTCTATTTTTTTTCCTTTTCACTGTTAAAAGTTACTGTAGGAATTACAGTATTACTGGCAGCTGAATGCCAGTAACTTACTGTAGATTTAAATGTATGTTATTTACTGGCAACAGTTTGCTTAAAGATAAATAAACATTAAACAAGTCTTTATCTTTGCAAAAAATAAAATAATAAATAAAATAACAGCCTCATGCAAAGCACTTCTGAGAACCAATATCCAAAAAAAAAAGAAAAAAAAGAAACTAAAAACATTTCTGGTTCTCAGAATTCTCAGAATGCTTTGTATGAGGCTGTTTTTAATACTTTTATTATTTATAAAAGACTTGTTTATGTTTAAAGTTCATTTATATTTGAACAAAGTGTTGCCAATAAATTTGATAAATATAAATCTACAGTAAGTTACTGGCAACCAGCTGCACAACTACAACATTTTTTTTACAGCATGTTTGCATTTATATATACATAATAAATATACACAGTGTACACGTCTATTATGTAAAGAAAAACTTTTATTTTGGAAGGTAAATAGTTTTTGTAAATACACAGGTCAGATGTTCCAGTGCATTCTGAATGTCTATGCAATATCTTACAATAACTTAGCGCAATTCAGACTCACTAATATATTCAGCCCTAGTACAGTATGTCTCAAAACACTCCAGAGAAACTACTTTTCTTAGTAGTTTAATAGCACAAGGGCTAAACAAAACTGTCTCTAAACAGACCTTGAAATAACCAGAGAGCTCTAGCTCCTTACTATTGGATGCTCAATACTGAAAAAACACACACAACATTTAGACCTATATTTGAGTGTAAAAAACAGCATTAGGAAATTATTTCTGTGTTTCACTGTAGTTGGTCCAAAATGACTGTTGTTAGCCTATGAGCTTCTCAAAATGTACTTTGAGATTGCTGTGAAAGGCTTGTAAAATAGCTTCATTTTACAAATGGCTCACAGAGTGTTCAGAGCATAATGCTGTCACACAAAGTGGGAACATTTTGCAGCATTTTTACTTAGAAAAGGTGTCAGGAGTCAGGTTTGACCACTGACTGCGGAAAACAAGAAATGCAGTGAGAACCCAAGAGAGAAAGACATTTAACAATGTGCTCTCTCATGCACCTGTACAATAGAAACGGAGTGTGCAGATCAAGTATTATTTTGGGTCATGTAATCACTTGCCAGAGTTTCTGCTGACCATTTTAAAGAAACTATGGAGTCTTTAGTGTCGTATTATGGTGTCCTTGCTGCTCAAGGAACATGCTGTATTATTATTAACGTTAAAACGTTTGTTTGTGTGTTGTGTTTGTCTGTTTGCTTATTTGTTTATAAATTAACTTTTCATCAAGGATGCATTAAAATTCTTCAAAAGTTTGTACTGTAAAACAGTACTATTGTAAATTATAATTTATTAAATTATAATAGATATAACAATACATATTATACATATATTATATTGTGTATAATAATAACAATAACTATTACTATTGTTATTTATTATTATTATTACTATACTTTTAATATATATATATATATATATATATATATACATGTATGTAATTAAAAAAATAATTGTACTGTGGTGCATGCTGAATTTTTTAGCATCATCACTGTCACATGATCCTTCAGAAATCATATATGCTGATTTGCAGCTCAAGAATAAAATCATTTATTATTATTATTAATATTGCCAAAAAAAAAAAAAAAAAAAAAAATCTCAGGATTCTTTGGTATATAGAAACTTAAAAAAGAAAAACATTTATTTTAAATTGAAATCTGATATACAATCTATAAATGTTTTTACTCTCACGTTTGATCATTTTTATGTGTCCCTGCTGAATAAAAATATTAATTTCTTAAATAAATAAATAAATATCCTAATTGACCCGCAAGGTTATGCAATTAAATATTTATGTGAAATATTTTGAGCAGACAGGGTTCTTAGTTAAAACAAATACACTTTATTGACTTAAGGTTGTTAGATCACAAATAAATCAATAAAATTAGTTTCATTTTATTTTATTTATTTATTTAGAAACAAAAAAATCTTACTGACTCTTAGACTTAGCTAAAACAAATGTGTTGCTTTTAATTCACTTCAATAGGGCTGATCAAGCAACACTAAATATATTATATACCAAAACCACCTCTTAAAAAAGTTCTCTAAAAATAAAAACAGTTCAAATTAATCAAAGGAGTCAAATATGATAATGTAAAATGAAAGCCAAATTCATTGTTTTCGGCGTACAGTACTCTGGCCGACAGGCCGCTATCATTTGCGTAATGGGGACCACACTCTCTACCAATCAAATGCAGCCTAACAGAGCAACCCCACACCATGGCAACAGCGGCAACGGTGGCCGTGGTAACAACAGAGAAGAGATGTCGTCCTCAGTGCCAAAAAAGGGAGCACGCTCAATAAAGATAATTACGCCTTTTTAAAGTACTGGTTGCAATCTTTCAGCATAATGTGCTAATTGCTTAGAGATGTAAGGAAAAAAGCAGGATACAACATCACTTAAGGAAAAAAAAAGAAAAAGAAAGGGGTTTTGATTGGGGGGGTTGGAGGCAGATGCGGAGTATGAAATTATCCGTGGGCGCTCACACACACAGCTTAGCCACGACACGGACAGGATGCAGGACGACCTCCCACACTTCTATCGGGAGATGACAAGAGTCTGTCTGCTCAGAAACGCTCCACCTCCCCACCCCACCTCAACTCCGCATACTGAAAAGGTTACAACTGTCAGTCAAACACGACTCTTTCTCTGTCTCTCTCTCTCTCTCTCTCTCTCTCTCACTCTCGCATGGACGTTTACTTAGGACAGGACAATAGAAGAAAACATGCCTTCGCAGCAACAAATGTCAAACGGGAAACATTGAGGAATAGTTACACATTAGACAGTTAGTGGGAAGGGGTGCGACCTAGAGATAATCTGCCCCATTTTAAAAACCTCCGACAGGTATCTTGTAGCGAGAAGCAAACAAAAGAGCAGATTCAGACAGCGTCTGTCTCGCCGCGCAAACACGCCCTTAGAAGCAGCCCAAAACCTGGCAACAGGAAGCTTTTTTTAGAGCACATTTTTCATTTTCTTGACACACACACATACACACGGCGTAAAGTTGTTTTCCCCTTTGCCGGTGTTTGTAGAATTCGATTGGCTGAAACGTTGCTAGCCAAAATTTCTCCTCACTCCGGCAACAGCCGAGCACCAGTCTCCCCACGTCCTGTAAAGGGGGGCTTCAGCGCCTGATTGGCTCCTTTATCGTGCCCACCTTCCCTTCTCGCTCCACCAGCCAGTGTGCTAATTTATTCCGAGTGTCACACTCCAGTCTGAGCTGTGTGTCTTACTCCGCCGCTCTGCTTTGGCATGTGCCTCACTAACAGCAGGGGAAGGTGGGAAAGGTATGTGTGTGTGTGAGAGAGAGAGTCTGAGTACGGCGTTTGAGTGAAGTGCTTTAGAGTCTGTTTAGGAGGGTGTGTGTGTGTGTGTGTGTGTTTGTCTGGCAAACACAAGTGTTTTTTGTGGGAGGGGCATCTGAGTGCTGTCTGAGTGTGTGTTTGTTTGTTAGAGTTCACAGAGGACAGCGGATGAATGAACGTAGATGCTTCGCAGATTTATTCACAAATAGCATTGTCTGATTTATTCACAGTCAGAATCACATATGTGACATGAAAGCAGAAGCATCACACCCTTTCAAACTCAATGACACGTGGTGACTCAGATGAGGCTAAATGCTGAGTTGATTATATATCTGCTTGGTTTATTATATATGTATATGTAATATGAAACTAAGCATATAAAACAAAGCGTTATATATTGTATTGTGTTATATTATACAAGTATATAAGAAATGTATTACCAGTGAAATAAATGATTATGTAGGCTTAATACTACTTTTAGAGAAAATAATTGTGGGGGTAAATAAATAAATAAATAAATGTTGTGTGTGTGTGTGTGTATGCATATATATATATATAGAGAGAGAGAGAGAGAGAGAGAGAGAGAGAGAGAGAGGAGAGAGAAAGAGATAGAGAGAGAGTTTTTATTTTATATATATATATATATATCTTAAACCATTCAAAGGTTTAGGGTCAATATGTTTTTGTTGTTGTTGTTGTTGTTTTTAAAGAAATTAATATTTATATTCAACAAGGAACTAATTAACAAACTTAAACTTGAAAAGTGGCAGTAAAGAAGTACAAAATATTTATATTTCAAATAAATGCTGTGCTTATGAACTGTCTGTTGATTAAAGCATTCTGAGAAACATTCACAAAAAATATTAAGCAGCACAATTGATTTCAGAATTACTAACAAGAAGAAATGTTTCTTGAGCAGTAAATCTGCATATTAGACTGATTCTAATGGATCATGCAACACTGATGACTAGATTTATTCAGCTTTTCCAGAAATATTATAACAACAACAGTTATTTTAAATGGCAACAATCATTCACAATATTGTGTTTTTACTGTATTTACTGTATTCAAATCATCTCAAACTACATAAATATGTATGATACATGACACAAACCCACCAAAAAATAGACAAATACCACACTGGCATGGTGCCGAGTAACAGCACGAGTGTCAGTCCTGCCCCGATTGAACGGACAAACAACTCATTTACTGGTATTCTATGGCATTACGGAGGATTGAACAAGATCTTAAAGGTTAATTCTGAATAAGCTTTGACCTTGTGCTTCCTGTTGGGAGGCGCTATTGCAGGTGTCTTACGGCAGAACATCAATAGTGAGCACCTGTGGGGTCATTTGAATAATCTGCTTAGCGAGATGTGAGAATGTTGCAGGAGCTCGCTGAGCTTGCATAATTTCCCTGCTGTCTCCTCCACTGAAGATGCATGTCAACAACTGAGCTGAGAGACACTTTTCAAACTAGAGTTCACAAGACATTAGTACACAAGGAAAAATATTGCTTTAACGTGTTGGTGGAATTAGAAGAAAAAAAGAGAGGAGGGGGGTGATCATGGGTAATTTTAGGACACAAATCACAATCCATCACAGACATGTAACATATCCCAGAGGAAGCTCTGCTGCTTAGATGTTCATAGCGCAGGAGACAATTGAGTTATGTTTCATGTAAGTATTCACTTTACCTCTAATGTTTCTCCTAAAATTCCTAAGTAGAAATAAATAGAAACAAATGAGACATACATTAAGACTAAAGACTTTAGGCGTAGATCATTTAGTGTCGGAAGAATTTGATTAAAAAATGTTTAGGTTTGTACTGAAATCTTGCCAATCTTGCCAAGTTTGAGCATAATTTGAGACAATGAAACTCAAAAATAGACATATATGACATTATTAGCATCTTTATTTCAGGATAAACAGGAAACGTAAAGGGATAGTTCATCTATAGGTCACCAACATTCTTTAAAATGTTTTCTCTTGAGTTCATCTGAAGAAAGAAACTCATACAGGTTTTGAACAACTTAAGAGTAAGTAACTGATGACAAAATTTCATGTTTGGGTGGACTATTCCCACAAATATTAAATCACAAATGTTAAAACTGTAATTTATATTTTCTGTGGGATAGGCTAGAATTACAAACAACTGCACAATGTCTTTGAGATGGAGAGGAAAAGGCATTTTATTACTTGTTTTCTTTGACGTTTTCTTTAATTTTATTTCCCCTTGTTCAATATACTGAATAACTTGTGCAAAAATATTACAAAACAAGCAACTCTGTCCAACACCAACATCAGCAGATTGACTCATAAGCAGCATCTCTTTAAGCTCAGTGTTTTCTCACTGAGATCTTTAAGCATCGGGTGAATGTGAGAGTAGGAATGGCAAAAAACAAGCAAAAAATCACATGAGAACAGGAAGTAGTGTCTCCAATAAACCACAAGTGTCCTGTCATGTGATAATGCCTGCCTGTCATGTTCATAAATCAGCTGAATGGCTCCAAATGGACAGACTAATTACTGACTAAACTGCTCAAAAGATTTTAAATATTAAAACTTGAAATTACTTGAAAAACATAATGATCAGTGAGTGATTGGGTTTTTAGCGAGCACTCAGCTTGGTGAATATGCCTGCACCTGTGTCCCTGAAATCACAACACCTACAGTGTTTACTGAAGATCTGTTGACTAATGGCCCAAAAATATTAATAACAGATGAATAAATCGAATACAATCAAGAAATAGGCTATTTCTTTCTAGTTACCTTAAAGAAATTATTTATGAAAATGTTTAGAAAATGTGTGATTTGGCTTAAGCAAATTGCCTTCAACGTGGAAATGATGAGCAACACAATTAACATGTTTTTTTTCTAATTAATAGTTTGAGGTGAGCAACAGTTTATATTTCTATTTCAAATTAATGCTGTTTAACTTTCTATTAAATAAAAAGAATATATATATATATATATATTTTTTTTTTTTTTTTTTTTTTTTTTTTTAATCACGCTTTTTACAAAAATATTAAGCAGCACATTTATTTTTAACATTGCTAATAATCAGAAATTCTCAAAAATCAGCATATTAGTATGATTTCTGAAGGACCATGTGACACTGACTGAAGACTGGGATGGTAATGATGCTGAAAATTCAGCTTTGATCACACATTTTAAAATATATTCAAATATATTCAGTTATTTTTAAAATAATTCTATTTCATGTACTGTAACACTAAGAACTGTGTCACTCCTGAGGGTCCAAAACACAGACACAACTGCAACACCTTCTCTCTCCTAATCACACTTACACCATTCAAACATATTTATAACATACCCAACAAAGTTTATATCCGCTGTACGTGTGTTTTTGGATCACATTTCAGTGACTGCTTTCAATTGGCGTGGAGTGTGCACAGATTTGAGTAGTTTTCCAGCAGGAACAATGCATATGAAGTGACCCTCTCCCTCGCCCGCTGTTGGCAGCCTCTGTCTTCAGGCTGTTAATTGCACTTGGCATCTACATGATAGGAAGTCAGACTAAACTGCCTCCGTGTTCTGTTTGAGTCTGGCTCTTCCGAAATGCAGTGCTCACTAAAATGAAATCCGAACAGCGTTGCCACACACTTCGACTGTGACTAGCTTCTTAATAAACTTAAGTGCAGTAAGTAAAGCATCTAAAATTAAGTAAATGCCCCTATTTAAACACAAGCCTTCTTTTATAATAAAATAAATTGAACCCACCTTTAAAAATGTGAATTTTTTCGGAGGCTGAAGATGTGTTTGGGTCATTGATTTAGCACATAAATCAGTCTACAGTCACCCTGCAACAATTACAGTGACAGAGATTAAATGAGCCAATCAGGAAGCGCCAATGTCTTTGTTCACCTCACGTTATCTTCAGGGCCGTCATCAGCCATAGAAACACAAAGCCTTTCTGTGATGGATGAATGTGCTACTTTTGCTCGCAAAGAAAAAAAATACACATGCAAGATTTGAGTTGTTATTTCATCAGCCAATCGTAAAGGCAATATGGTCACGCTAAACAAAAGCCTGGCGATGCTCCAGCTGCATATAACAACTGTGGTTTCTCTTCTTCCCTCTGCAGTTCTGCTGCTCGCGAAAAAAAAAGGCCGCTAATTAAAATAAACCAAACACAATGAATGATGCTTAATGGCTCTAATTCAAAATAAATGCAGGGAGCTCGTCGCCGCCGCCATTGTAACAGGCTTAAATATCTAATTAATTATTGTTTGTTGGTGGTTAATCATGGAGGGGGAATAAAGCAATAACCTGGCATTGTTATCAGATATCATAAACAGGTTATTTCCGGGTCTGCCGATAAAACAATGAGGGTGTATTAATTGCGTCTTCTGATTGAAAATGACCTCGATGACCCTTTAAGTTTTAAATAAGACAGCTTTCTTAAAGCAATTCGCTGCTTTGGTGAGAATTCTAGTGAAATGAAATGGTGATTTGCAAGGATATATTTTCTTCCCTGCAGGAGGTCCGGAGCAGGAGAATCCCATTTAACTCCCACTCTGATACCTTTGACCTTGGCCTACTAATTTAAATGATATTACATGTTAATCATGTCTATTTATGGCTCGACTTGTTCCTATTCCAAATTATATATTTTCATTGAACTGTCAAGGCATCATTTAGCAACGTTAATATTTAACTCGGATACCTCAAATTAATTTTCTCACTGCGATTTAAGCTAGGAGATGAGCTAACCCTCAACTTCAATATTTAATGACAATGGATTAAATACCTATAGTTTAATTAATGGGAGGGGTAATTATTTATGTTACGGTTCATTAGTCAACTTCCTGCAATGTCATTGCTTTGCTTACTATTATTACCTCTGAAGTTTTCGGCGGATAGCTGTTAACCGGGCCCTTATTTTGATTTAGTGATTAAATGAATTGGCTGTGACTTGGTTCTGTTGATCTCAGGAGCAGTGATTGTGTCATATTCTGCTCCATTACAATCCCAAACATTTTCAACACAACGGCAGAGGCCCAATCATATTTGACAGAGTTATTGAGAATATGGAAATAACTCGTTGCTAATGAGCAGATGTGAGCTTGGCAGCGGGAACGCTGGCTCTTTCTTTTTCTCTTTCCTTTTCTCCTCTATCTCCAACCTCCGCTCTGTTTCCAGTTCTCTCACTTTCTCTCTCCATCGAGTCATTGAATTTCAGAAGACCCAGAATGACTTCAAATGATTTCCTGTGACTTGCTATCGATCTTTTTTGAATCCAAGCACAGTGCAAGGTGAGATGTGCGCTTCTTTCTTGTGCTGGTCCATAGTCTAACTCTGCCATTGTGCATATAATATAATATTATAGTGCATTATGAATTAAAATTAAAATAATTCGCAAAAATCGTATATTAATAAAGATTAGTATATGCTGTAAAACATTAGTGCATGATATTGAATGCTTTGTAATGTTAACAAATTAAACCTTATTATTATAATTAACATAATATAATTCATTTTAACATTTCAGAATGTATAAATTAACATTAGTGTATTATAAACATTAAATAATAATGAAGAATAGTATATAACACTAACCTAGATGAATAAATGATGACATCATATTCATGACATCAAACAAATTAACTAATTAACAAACTGAACCATAATTATATGTAATATAATATAATATAACATCTCAAGGTGTATGAATAAACAATGATGTATTATGAACTAATACTAAATAATTAGATATAATGTTTACAAACTGAAACTATTATGCTTTATTATACTTGTATTTCAAGGTGCATAAATTAACAATAATGTAATATGAACTACCTAATAATAATGAACAATAGTATATTTATGAATTAACATTAACCTAGATTAATAAATTATGTAAAAATAGATAATGACATCAAATGCATTAACTAATGTAAAAAAAAAAAACCCACGATGTAATATTCAAGATAAGTATGAATTAACAAAGATTTCATAACCAACTATACTGTATATTGTCCTAATATAATAATGTAACTAATATAATTGTAACTTTGGTTGACTTTTTTTTTTTTATAAATATTTTTAGTTTTAGTTTTAGTTACTGTTAATAACCCTGGTCTGAGATGTAGTAACTAAAGAGGCTAAACAATAAAAAATGTATATCTGAGTTTGTAAATATTCATCTTGTTTTACACAGGCGCAATACAAGTTATATTTGTATTACAAGACTAATTCCAAGCTTATTCCTAAATAAGGCATTGCAAGTGAGTAGTAGTTCCTAAAGTTTTACTGTATGACATTAACTAAGTAGCCTGCATGGTGCAAACACCTAGAAAAAAAGCACATAAAAATTACGTGCTCAGTAGGAATCCAGCTGAACAGCAAGTGAATGGTCTCAATATAGTGATGGCTAATGTACACCCAGGACAGGGTGTGCCGCGTGAGGATGCCAGTGGGGTGAAATCTCTGCTTGCCCCCTCTGTGTGATGGATGGGATTTGCCCTGCTCCATCTGGGCACGGACGGGCCACATCCATCATGTCCCCAACCGAGAGGGAGAATATGATATTGCTCCCCTCAACACACGTCTCAACAATATGGCATCTTTACCCTCTCACCCCACTGCTATACAATATTTCCCATGTTTCCCAATTAACTTTATAATAACCAACTGCTGCCTGCAGAGGTTCAGTCCTGTGACACTGTCGTTATGAAGTCATTAGGTACGTTCCCTCAGTGTCACTGTTTAACCAGCTGACCCGGAAAGAACTGTACTGTCAACTATGACCCTTCAGAACTACCACACATGCATTTGTAAAGCTCTTAAAGGGATAATTCACCCTAAAACGATTTTAATAATGAAAAGATTTTACTTACTTTCATGACATTTTTTTCTACTGTGCAAAACAAAAGGAGATGTTTTGTTGAATGTTCACGCATCATTAATACCAAATATATTGTAAATTTTAAAATAGGGCTGCACGATATTGGAAAAAAAACCTCACATTGGGATATCTATTTTTTTCTGCAATATATATTGCGATACGAAAAAAAAAAAAAAAAAACAATAAGAAAAATCATGTGGGGCCTCATTTATAAAACGTTGCACAGAAACCATCCTAAATTTGATTACACGATCATTTCTCCGATATGTGTACGTGCGATTCATAGAATGAATGTACGAACTGAAATTGTGTACGCATCTCTTTCAGATGTGAAATGAATCACGAATGATCTTGAACTTGCACACAAATGAAAGGTTTCAGGGTCTGTGCAAGGAGGCTCACTGGGGGAAAGGCGTACTTGAGACCTGGAGGCCAGCTGTGAGCCAGTGCATCCCTGCCGAGGGGTGCGTCGGTACAACTGGCAATGGGCAGACTTGGGGGAGGCAAAAAGGTCTACCTTGGCCTCGCCGAAGTTGCTCCAAATCAGCTGGACTACTTGGGGGTGGAGTCGCCATTCTCCAGGGTGGGTGGTGATCGGCTCCAGAGCTGATCGGCTGCACGGTTTCCTGACTCCACAGGAGCAGATGGCAGGCGAGTTGTAGCATGCGGCGGGAGCGCAGACTACCCTGTTGGTTGATGTATGCTACGGCTGCAGTGTTGTCAGAGCGGACCAGCACGTGCCTGTGACGCAGCATCGGTCGAAAGCGACCCAGGGCCAGGAGCACGGCTAACAACTCTAGGCAGTTGATTTTTTTCCTGCCAAAGCAGTCGGACGCCTGTCCAGGGACCCGAGGCTGCTTGCCCGTACAGCGCCCCAACCCGTGGAGGAGGCATGCGTGTTGACCACGACATGCCTGGCCACAGGCTGAATAGGCGGCGGCACTCCGGAAAGCGTCAATCCGGAGAGTGCCACGGTGCCATGCCCATCTCGGGACTCGATTGTGTCACCAATGCTGAAGCGGTCTCATATGAAGCAAGCCCAGCGGCGTTACCGCAGCTGCAGCTGCCTTATGCCCCAGGAGCCTCTGAAAAGTTTTGAGAGGGACTGCTGTCTTGTGCCTGAAGAAGTCCAGGCACTTCAGCACTGCCTGTGCGCGCTCTTTGGTAAGGCGGGCAGCATGTTGACCGAGTCCAGCTCCATGCCGAGAAAAGAGATCCTCTGCACTGCGGAGAGTTTGCTCTTTTCCCGGTTGCCCTGAAGGTCCAGATGGCTGAGGTGCCAAAGCACCAGGTCCCTGCCAACAGAACCCGCGAGTGGCTATGATGAGCCAGTCGTCAGGATATTTGCAAAAGGGACAGCCAACTGGAAGGACTGACACGCTCGACCCTGGACGCAAACCGCTCTTTTTTCGGAGGGTAAAATCGAGACATGAAAGCACATACCTTCAGGCTGATGGCTGCGAACCCATCCTGGTGCCAAATACACAAGCTCTTTCGTTTAGGATGAGCTTCGGGGTGAGCATCCTGATCGGCAGCCTGTTTAGAAGGTGCCGATTCAGAGCTTGAAAACCCCGGAAGGTTCTTACCCACCACTGTTTTTGGGCACGATGAAGTAAGGACTGCAGGCTCTGACCTTATCTCGGCTATACGGCACAATTGCGTCCTTCGCCAGTAGGACAGCAATGCGTCCGTACCTGGGCGGATGCTGGTGAAATGAATCGCCTAGCCGAGGCGTACCGTCCAAATCAACCACCGCGACGCTTTTTGGTTGCTAGGGGAATCAAGGGAATGTTGCCCGCCGTGCTCGCGGAGGGGCAGCCTGGGGGGGAAAGGAGGCAGGGACTGATCCCAGAAGGATAAACGTCCTGGAGAAAGTCTGACTGCACTGGGCAGCGCTTACCTGCTCCCTGGTTCCCGCGCTGGCGATATAGGGCTCCAGGTTCAAATCCGAGGAGGCAATGCGTTACTCAGGAAAGGGACCCCGAGACCCTGGGCCCAGAGGTGAGGAAAACTTATTATTATTATTTTTTAAATAATTTCCTTACCTCCAGGCTGCCCGTGTCTGGGGCTGAAACACGGGTGGCGCCGCTTGCCCACGGCCAGCTCGACATCGGGCCGCCGGTCTGCTTCTTAAGGCTCGGCGGGGGACGGAGTGGGTTTGGAAGCCGCAGGGGGCCGCCCTCGGCGATGAGCAGGCGGTGGCTGAGCACAGCAAGGCGTGCAGGGTGGTGGCAGCCTGGCCGCAGCGCAGTAAGCCCCGCCGGCGGGAGCGGACGGGAACTCACACGCTTTGGAGGGCAAACGCGTCTGATCCAGCCAGGCGGTGCCGCTGTGCGGGCATGCACCGCAACAGCGCGCTCAGCCTGGGAGGCCGCCGTACCACGCCTCGGGCTGCTTCTGAACTGCCGAGAACTGCTGGGCCAGTCCCTGACAGTGTCGCCGAATAGGCCGACCTGGGAGACGGGAGCGTCAAGAAAGTGTACTTTGTCGACATCTGCCCTCTGTGCCAGATTCAGCCATAGGTGGCGTTCCAGGACCACAACCGTGGACATCACCTGGCCAAGGGATCGTGCCGCGACTTCCGTCGCCTTCTTTTACCGAGGGCGAGGTCGGTCGCAGAACGAGGTTCCTGCATGAGCCCTTGATCAGGACCACCCTCGTGCCGCATGGCGTGCAGGGCGGTGGCAGCCTCAGCGCGGTAAGCCCCGCCGGCGAGGGTGGACGGGAACTCACACGCTTTGGAGGGCAAACGTGTCTGATCCAGCTTGGCTGCTCCGCCCATCGAGGGTGACGAGGGGTGAGGAGCCGGGGGCCCGCCGCGACCTGATCAGCTCCTCATGCACCTCCGGGAAGAAAGGCACCGGGGGGAAACGCGGGGATGCCGCGGTCCCTGCCCCGGAAACCAAAGCGACTCGCAGCGGCCACCGAAAAACCTTTACGGCTCAACGATCTGCCGCGGGAAGACGGTGATGGAAAAACTCACTGTAGCGATGGTCATGCCTTCGCAATGAACGCATGAGTCATCCACGAATGCTGCCCCAGCGTGAACTCTCCCCCGCGTGAGGCAGCGATCATGTCTGTGCAGAGAGGTGAGGAAACTACCGCATCCGGAAGCGCACGGCCGGATAGACATTCTGGAGAACGCCTTACCAACCGTGAGAAAATTGCTCTTTTTTCTCTCCCGGATTGCCCAGGGAGGACCTCTCGCGGCAC
>JAUMHE010000072.1:5595759-5613620 GCA_032359235.1 Enteromius mattozi
TCCGTTCAAATCATACATCAATGGGAAGCTTATTTATTCAGCTTTCAGATCATGTATAAATCTCAATTTTGGAAAATGAACACTTAAGACTGGTTTTGTTGTCCAGGGTCACATATAGATTTATATAGAGAACCATATAGAGAACCATGTGCATTTTAAGGCCATTAATAGCCGTAACACACCTTATTGTAACCTATGCATTCCTAATAAGAAGTCGTTTATACACACTGAAAAATATTTCATTTCCTATGTAATTAAAAAATAAATAAATAAAAAATTTGGCAATGACATTTTCAGATTCCTTAAGCACCACAGAAGAGAGCCGTTTTAAATTTGCACTTCATTCAAATTGCCCATTATCACTGTAAAAATTGATTACCCTTTTTTGTATTTTACGTACAAACCCTGAAGCAAAGTACAACCAAATAACCAAATACAACACAACGGAGGATCTAAGTGACCTAGTGTCATCACCAGCATGGTACATACTGCCTCTTTATAATTATGGGATATGGAAATAATAACAACTTTTCTTTGAATATATTATAATAATATAGTTAACTGAAAACATGTCTGAAAACATGTTTTTTCCCTCACTTCTGTCTTGTACAGGCATCTGATCATATTTTGACTATCTGGTTGACCAGCATGGCCTTTCTGATGAAGCTGGTTTAAAAAAGAAAGCTAAAATAGAGAAACCTCATAGGAACACCAGCATCTTAAACACAAATCAAGCCATTTGTTTCAACAGGGCCTCTGTTACCTACAGCTGAAGGTTGAGAATCACCTGCTAAGTTTTACACCCAAGTGTCAGAGCGAGTGGATACTGCACAGTATCAGGTTTACACAGAAACACACCTAACACACAAACCTACACACTGACTGAGCCTTACATGTCCTTACATGTCCAAGATGAAACTTACAGCAAGTTTGCAATTACATGCGTGGACACCCTCGTGTAAAACATACTTCCTAAAAGAGTTCTTACTACAGAAATATTATATACTGATTGCAGATTGAATGGTTTCAACACTTAATTACATCATAGTCACAATTAAATAAAATGGTATTATAGTTTAAATCATTATAGTTTAAATCATGAGTGATTTAATTACGACTTCATAATTTCTTCTGTTGTCCTTGAAATATGGTTGAGGTGCAGTGAATGCTGAATGAATTGACAAGCATAGTCAACCAATATACTTTAAATAGCATTCATTTAGAAACTGATATGTTGATTATTGAATATATTTAGAATGACCTATTACACTTTACACAACCATCACATATCTTTTTTTACAAAGGAAGATGAATGCACACTAACAGTGTATAAACGTTATATAAACAATTTAGAATTTGTCACCTGATATCACACATACATTAAGGTTATACACACAAACAAACAGTAAAGAAAGAAATATATATTTACCAATAGACACACACAAACACAAGCCCCTGAAGATTCAAAGACAGACTTTTCCAAAACAAAGCCCTGCGCAGAGGTGACAGTCTCACGGGACTATAAAGACCAACATCCACCCCCAGCCGCTCACACACACACACACACACACACAAAGCTCTCTGAAGTCCCCTGGGTGAAATCAGGCAGTAATAGGCCTCTCTCTAGCAAGCAGATGCATTATTTAAAACAATGTATGAGACACAGAGTGAGGGATGGGGGAAAAAGTGTTGTAACCCGGGTCAAATATGCACTTAAAGAGTTTGAGAGGGAGTGTTTGTAAATGTGTTCATTCCCCTCGTACCGTACAGACCCTCCAGGTAGAGCAAAACACCTCTCGGTTTTCACGCTGCGCCTCGAGGGAGCCGGCGCTCGTGTTACTCACACTGCTGAGTCTTGTAGTACAGTAAGTATTTCTGTGAAAAAATGAAACGCTTCTGACAAGAATCCGCATGTACGCACGTGTGAAAATTTTCCCCATCGTCTTACACTCCGACACATATCCTCTGAAACATTTGCATGTTTACAACAGCCTAACATCTTCCTGTTCCTCAACAACAAAGGCAGAAAAAACATCTTCCACCTCAGATATCTCTCTCAGTCTGTGGCAGTGCTGGAAATCAAATCTTCACCTTTCTTCAGGTCCTTCCGAATCAACCGTCGCAAACCGCAAACAGACCAAAGTGTCTAGAAACAGGCTTTATGAAGCCCTCCAGCTGAGAACGGCAGCCGACTTCAAAAATACCGTTCTAGTCTCTCCAAGAGAGACAGATGAAAACAAAAACGACATAAAAGGTTCCTCGCAGTTCCTTGTGCAGATTAAAGGAGATGAATTCTTGGCTGCCCTTAATGCACGTTTAAGCCCAGGCATAGAAATAGATATTAATTAAGAGCGTGTCTGGAAGAAATAGGCCAGAAAAAGAGCAGGGCTTTGAAGCAAAGCTAATCTTCAAAAGCCTGTGATGTTATGATGTTGCATAAGGCCACCAAGGATATTTTGACATAATGGGAACAAAATAAGTGGTTGCTTTTTTTTCGCCTGTTTATGTAAATACCACATTTTGTTCGTGGAATTACAATCCGCTAGTTAAAAATCACATCAAAATACAGACGTAGCGTGTGATCATACGGTGTGAGCGGTTGGCTCACCTAAAAGAAGAGTAGAATTAGAGGAAATAACTGTGGAAGATTTGAAAAACGCTGTTTCTCCTGGGATGCGGGCATGAGACATACACATGCACTTCACACATAATGAATTAATATGCAAATAAAGCAAAAACAGACCTATTCGCACAAACACACACACTCACTACCCACTACCAACACAGTTTGCCAAACTTTCCAATTTGTGAGATTTATCTGCATGTGCTGTGCAGATGGTGAAGCCAATGTGCAGATGCAACATGCATGACTTTTTCAAACATACATACACGCACTGTGATATAACCTCATTCTGGCCTTCACAGTCAAATTTTATTGGGTACTAAATTGTATATTGTACTGTATGTATGGGTACAGTGGTCCTAAAAAGACATTTGAATGTTTAAAAATGTATGAACGTCTTTGTAAAATAACAAAATATCGCAAATATAGCAAGTAGCATTTGATAATTTTGAAACAAAATCACATTTTTACAAACAATGACTTAATAGGTTACCCAAAAGTGAATTCTGTAATCATTTACTCACCCTCATGTTATTCCAAACACTTCCAAAGACTTTCTTTCCTATGGGAACACAAAAGACATTGGTATCTTATTGACTTCCATCATCATCAAAAACACTTTCTTTATGCTTCAAATAATCATAAAAACAAAACAGTCATACAAATAAAGGCATTACATATACTGTATATTTTTATCTTATTTTATTTATAATTGTTTTTGGTGGACTTTATAATATTTATAATATTTTATAATATTTTTAGGAAGACAAAACCAATGATGATGCATTAAATGTGTAAAATGAGAATAAAGTCTGATTTTAAAATTCTTATTTTATTTTTGTATTTTATTTATTTATTTATTTATTTATTGTTTATTATTTTTGCTAATATTTAAAAAGCAAAAAGCTTTTTGTTTGCAAAAACATTTAATTTAAAGTATATTTAAACTTGATTATTATTATTATTATTATTATTAATAATAATTCTTTATTTTATTTCCCCCCTATATATATATATATATATATATATATATATATATATAAATGCTTATACACATTTAAAAATATTTTGTCTGCCAAAGTAAAATAATGTGATGCAAAAAAGTATATTTAAAGTATATTTAAAAACAACAACAAAAGATAATTTAGGTTTTATATTAGTGTTTGATGTGAGTCAACAAATTGATTTGTCCCCTGATTTCTCTTCACCCTTGTGGCCTCTGCATACATGGGATGACATTATTTTAATTTCTATCACCAAAAAAAGAGGAAGAGAGTGTCAGGCCACCACGATTCAAAGGAAGGGTAATGAGTTGTCATCCAAGATCTGCCATACCAATCTATGCCACATCCCATATGACTTGTGTGTTGGGCAAACCAAGACCAAGGCTGATCTCCCTGAATAGAAACCGGCTACTGTAATAATCTGGTGAATAAACTGAATCTAATTGGCTCCTCGAACGACTCTTCATTATCAGTGTGACTGCACATTGTCTCAGCTCTCCAGAAAGTGGAGATTTATCAAGCACATTTACATCCTTCAGCAGGATGAGCTCAGCTACCAACTAAAGTGAACACTTCCCTCCAGCCAGTCCTTTTCACTCTAATTCTCATCAATATGACCCTATAGTCCCACAATCAGTTAGACAGTGTGCTCGCAGTCTTCAATCACCGTCAACATCTATGAAAGAACCTCAGCTAGAAATCAAACTTTGCTTAACACCGTCATCCTCAAACAGACGAGTTTAATCACTCTTTGTCTGCCTTAAGATAGTTTATGGGTTTTATCAAGGATTTTACATTTTGAAGCCCTATTGACGTAGAGCTGCGTTTGTCTGAGTGTGCATTGTGGCTATTGACCAATGAGGTTGAGACGTGTCATTAGAATCCCATTAGGCCTTGTGCTCCCCAGAGATAACCTCTGACCTATCGATTCCTTGCCTCCTTCCCAAGAGCCCTCCACAGACAACTCACAATACTAGCAATACCTTAAAAGAAAAATGTTATTCAGGACTAAACTGTTCCCAAGAGCTCTCCGGAAAGGACTCACAATGCTAGCATTAAACGTTTACCTGCAAGAAAATGTTTGCTATTCAGAACTTAACTCACATTGTTAGCATTGTTAGCAACAGTTAGCTTATTGAAGAAATAAAGTGTAAAGTCCAAAATCACAATGTAAGCAATATTTTGCTAATTTAACAGACGCTAAACTCTTAGTTAGCAATATTTAGCTGTTTAAAAGTAACTGATTCTATCTAAAGCTAATACTTCAGCGCTTTGGATTTGTTAGTGATGCTTAAAGAAAACTGATGCAATCTAAAACAAAATGCACACGGTTAGCAATATTGCTTTACAAATTAGCAGCTCAGTGACAGGAAAATAAATACAAAATGGGGAAAGGGAACACATATGGGAGAATTGAAGGAAAATGGATGCTGGGAAAGAGTCTGGGATTGATTTGAGAGGACATAAGGGGAAGTTTGTGTTTATAGGAGGAATATTATCTGATCCCTATATCCTCTAACGGCCTGCACATCAGGCTGAGTGCCATCATTGAGAAAACTCTACATGCAGTGTTTCCACCCTCTCGAGAAAGAGAAACATTGCTAGGTTAGATGCAGTCTATGTAGAAGAAATATTGAAGTCTGAAATGCAATCTAATTCTAAAGGGAGATGGGCGTTTATGCTAGAAAGAACACTCAACAATAGGGTGACCAGGTTTTTCAGGCTCAAACTGCACCAAAAAGGGAAATAATGACAGAAATGATGCTCGTTCCAAAAGATGTGCTTTACTTCATGAAAATGGGAGAATCATTTTAGTGTTGTTCCAATCCAATCTCACAGGAAATGGTAACTATTTTATGAGACGGCTATTCCATATGAATATAAAAACATGTAGTGTTAGAAGACCAACCCCCCAACAATATTCCTAAACATTAACCATCAACTGGGTGTGAGCAGGTCATACAAAAACATACTGTACAAATTCAATTTCAGAGTTTATATGAATTAGTCACTAATGCACCAAAACGTGAAATAATTAAATAAATAATTTGTGCGTGAAAATGGAAGCTTTTAAAAATTTTACCTGTTATCATTTCATTTCACACTATTGCTAAAGATATGCTACTTTGTACACTATTCATGTTACACTCCTGAAAAGATGACAGTAAATTTACAGTAAAACACTAGGGCAGTTTCGTTTTAGCTCAAACATATAATGGGAAGTGAGCAATCTATCTCACAAACAAATTCATACATACGTTTTTTACAAGGCGGCTAATTTGTACGAATTTGTACAACCTCAAACGTACTAATTTGTACGATTTTTTAAACCCCAGTGATGGGTATGTTTAGGGGCGGGGTTAGGTGTAGGTCATTCGTACAAATTCATACGAATTGCCAACTCATAAAATACATATGATTTAGGCAATATTTTGTGCGGCCATACAAATTCGTACAAATTAGCCACCTCGTAAAATATGTATGAATTGCTATGAAATCTGGTTGAAGTGAGCACAACCTGAATGCTAATAACTTTTATTAGGGTTTTATACATTGTGCAGTAAGATTAATTTACCGTTTTCTGATGTTTCAGTGTGGACAAGAAACTTTTGGAAAAACATTTTGTATTTAATTATTATTTAGAATTGTTTTATTATTATCATTTGTATTTTTAGTGCAATAGATAAATTGAGAGAAAACACAATCCGATGCGGTGTAAAATTTAAGATACAGGTAAAACACAAAATTCAATACAGAATATTCCTTTATATTAATACATTACACTATTCCCGTTTTTTTTTTTTCTTTACGGATTTAGCAAAGTGTGACTCTCTTCACTAGATATTGGTATCAGCCACTAAAACCTCTATCAGTCAACCACAAGGCACGATATCAATTATTCATGATTATCTATTTCCTCACCAGAAGATAAACTACCTAGATGCACTGTGATTTTCGATGTTTCGGCTGACTTTGTCTCTTTCTCTCACACATTGACTGTGTGAGTCGCACATCGACTTGATCATGGATGGAATGAGCACATGTGCTGAGCTATGTGATGGCTGTGGTCTCTCTCCCATTCACACACACACGCGGAGAGTGGGCAGATGTCCTACAGAGTGGAGATTAGGTTGATATGGAGAAGGAGCTCTCTGCTGAGAATCAAATGGAATCAGAGTCTCTCCACCTACCACCTGCAATCAATCCTGGGGAAGAGCTTCATCCTCACCGCACAATTACAATCAGCCATATTCAGTATCGGGTTTGTCCTCTTTGTTCCTCATTATCGACTACCAGTCAACTCTGTGCACTCAACCTCAATAAAACGACAGGAAAGCCACTGGGAGAAAAATGGATGTGGACTGACAATCTGAGGGACTTGACTGGAAGTGCAGGCCAGACATAAGAGAGCTACCCGCAAGAAATGGGTGGGAAGAGAAAATAATTGGAGTTTAAAAATTGGGGGTTTAAAAGATTGCATCCTCATTTTACATTCGGTCTGGCCATGGCCAGAAAAGAGAGGTTGTACAACCTGCTGGGATGGTACTGTGGAAAGTCATTGGTAAAATAAACACTTATAATATGTGAATATTGCTCTATAAAAGTTTAAGAAATACTAAAATTTCAAATAACTCTACTTCACTTGTTTTTTATTGGTCCAGAAATTAATGGCAGAACAGAAACATTACAAATGATATATCTTTATTGCAACTGTCTCTCTAAAAGAAAGCAAACTGAGATATTTTACAATAATAAAAAAATTATAGATTACAAAGATTAAAAGATTACATTAAATGACCCTAAAACTGCAATGTGCTGTGACCCAACAGGTAGTTTTGATAAATAAATAAATATGAAAAGTAAATTCACCCCAAGATCAGACTGGGTAACGCTCAGAAAAATGGCAGACGACCCAAGAACTTCACTGTAGACTCCACGGGCCTCAGTTAACACTTATAAAGTAACAATGATAACATTAAAGACAGTACAATTAGACAAGTATGGCATGTTTGGAAGTCATGCCAGAAGAAAGCCTCTTCTATCTAAATCTATCTTTAGGTTTGCAAAGTTGCATCTGAGCAAACCATATGTCTTCTAGAACAATGTCCTTTGAACAGACAAAGCCAAATTTGAGATGTTTGGCCATAATTCACAGTGCCATATTTGTTGAACACCAAAAGAGCATATCAGCACAAACCCCTCATACCAAAATTCCCAAATACTTCTGGATGGCTGATGATTTATAGCCACAGGACCTGGGCACCTAACAGTCATTTATTTGACCCTAAAATCCTACTAAAATATTCTAGAGACAAATGCGAGGCCACCCATTCGACAGCTAAAGCTTCAGGTCATGCAACAGGACAATGATCTTGAGCACACCAGCAAATCTACAACAGAACAGCTGAAGAGAATCGGTACCCCCATCAAAGTTCAGATCCCATCCTGACTGAAATGCTGTGGTGAGAGCTGTGCATAAACAAATGCTCAAATTACGTTATAATTTTAAAGCTAGAAATATTTTTGTTACAAAAACCCATCAATCTGCTTCAAAGAACATGTGATAAACCCCTGAAGGTGCATAGATTAGTTTTATGTCGAAGTACTTGCTGATATATCCGATTTACGGAGCTACAAAATAATGGGCACTATTCACCAGCATTACCAAGCTTGGAAGAGCCAGGATAATTTTTTAAAAACTCAGATCATCTGAAAGAAGAAAGTCATATACACCTAGAATGGCCTCATGGTGAATATAATAATTTTCATTTTCGTATGATATATTCCTTTAAGGTGTTTTCACGTGACTGTATATATATATATATATATATATATACACAAGCATACATTTTATTTCAGTTTTACTTATTTTAGTACATCAAGTACACTTCATTATGACATGGTAGTTTTTAGAATTTATGCCCTAAACATTTTAAATATAGAAATTACCTACATGTCCATTTCAATAGAGATGTGTTTAAGTGATTATATGTACAGAATGCATATTTAAAGTATTTCTGAATAATTAATAACTCTAGACAAAAAGGAACATAATGTCAATGATCATTTAAGTTTCCTAATTGGCAAATTTTCAAACAGTTCTCATTAAATGATCCGAGCTATAATACTTTATTATTTGTTTTTACTGTATGTCTGCTAAAGAAATACTCAAATGAAACATAAGTGAGACTACAGTCTCCTGGGCTGTGACAGAGCAATAAAACTTCCTTCTGGGAATCTAAAACTGTGTTTAGTGTTTACTTTCCAAAACAAGCGGTGACTCATTCTTCTGGAAAAATGGGTAAGAGAAACATTGCCTTGGCAATGAGAAAGCATTAGCACATAAACAGGCAAATGCTACATACAAACCCATGTCTAATGGATGTGAGAATACACAAACTGCACATCCCAGATGCCGTTAATATTCTCTCTGTTGTTCAGTCTGTTTCTCCTCTGCTCCTCGATCGCCCTCTCAAACAGTTTTGGCCCGCAGGAGTGTGTTGTTTACTAACCACAAGGGACTCAGTATCTCACAGAATGCTGACTACAGCGGTTTCACACACAGGTTTCACAAGGCAGAGATGTGATAGGCCCGAGGCGCACACACACACACACACACAAACACACACAACCAGAATAACAGAGGAGCATTAGCATGAAGAATAGAAAAGATAGCAGTGCTCGGAGGTAAGGAGCAGCTCTAACGAAGCAGTGTTGCCAGGAATAAAAATAAATACATGCGAGAAGACACCTGTGGAAAAGAAAGAATTGTGTTTTTCTCTATAATAAGCAATGTGGAAGGAACATTATCAGAGAACAGATGCAGCACAGAAAACTAGACTGAAATTTCCTAAAGCAAAAACATGTGCATTCAAGGAAGCACAAAAACAGTGTTGTAGTTTTAGGCAAGTTTAGGATTTAAGACATTATGAAAACCACAAACCTTCTGGCTTGGATTACTGCCAGGACTAAAGTCAAGTTTTGGACTGATTCAGAATTATATTCTCAACTGACATGTACTAGTGTCATCATGAGATACTATTAAAGTTCTGTTTGTTTTGGTTCGGTTTATTGTAATATGTACAGTATATATTAATGATCATATATTCCTTTTAGTTTTACTTATATTAGTACAGTATATCAAGTTAAACTACATAACAATTAGATGCTTATTTGTCAACTAGCTCAAACCAAGTTAAAGTTTAGATAGATAGATAGATAGATAGATAGATAGATAGATAGATAGATAGATAGGACATCTTCAATGTGTAATCCCTTAAATTTAAGTAAAGTTTGCAATCTCCAAAAATTGAAAGCTGAATTGCAGAAGTTTAATATCTCAGGTCAGAGTTCTAGAACAAACCCAAACCAGAGCGTTTGAAGAATATCAATACGGCACTGCCTTGCAAACTCAAAAAAAAAAAACCTGTCGACTCTTCTCCCCCACACTCCTTCATTCTAAGAATTGAGATAAAAATAAGACTAGGGGAAGGAGTGCAATCTGCGCAGGTTAATAACTTCACATTGACCCAGCAGACAAAAAACACTCTTCCTCCATCTGTCCTAATGAGACCGAGAGAAAGAGAGAGAGAAAGAAAGAGGGGAAGTGATAAAAGGAGGCTTAGAAAAAAGACAAGGATAAAGAACGAAAACAGAGGGTAGATGGAAAGGACAGGATAAGGCCATGATATAAAGTAATGGACGGGTTAATAAAATAAAAGAAAAATGGCACAAGCACTGCCAAGGCCCCACCCTCGCCTCACAGCCGGGGCCTGGCCCCAAAGAGGGCCTCTCATCAATAGGGGAAAAAAGGGACCATCTCCCCTGTCTGAGTCGCCATATGCTCACAATAACAGTCAAATTCGCACACAGATATCAGCCCTTTTCCATGCATATCAATTAGGTTTAATTAAGAATGCCGCTTGTCGACACACACACACACACATACCCACACCTCCTTCCACATCCTGAAGCTGTGTGTGAATACGGAGCATCTTGTTACAGCCGAGACTCCCAAATAAAATGCAACTAATTGATATTCACATATTCCAGAACCATAGGCCTCTCCGGTCAACAGATGGTGTTCATTTAACCCTAGGAGCCCAAAGCAAACAACACTGTGTCTTTTTAACACCTCCTGAAATACTCTTTCCACCCGCGCACCCTCGTGGTGACAAAATACTGTCATTCAGAGTCACTGGAAATTACACATAGAACCGCCGAGACAATTTCTCCCCAGCTGAGCGATAAGAAATATGTGGAGATAACGTACATGTTGATGTGTGTAAACGGAGGCGTGTTTGTCACGGCGTCTGCGACAAGATGGCACCGGCGTTCTGGGAGGAGGGCGCCCGGATTTGGGCTGAAGAGTCTCAGCCGCACACTGATAGGAGCAGCAGCTACTTAATGATGGTACCCGTCCCCCTAGAGGGGGTCTGTTGCCATAGTAACAGATGTAGTTTGGGTGGGATGCTCTCAGCCAGTTATAGGGTGGAAGGAGGGAGGGCGACGGGGAGAGGCGTTGGAGAAAAGGAGGGTCCTCGAGGGCCTTTTTAACACCCAGACAGCCTGCTCACTCGAATGAGCCTCACATTTCATCAGCTGTTGACGGGGTAAAGGACTTTCATTTACTTTGCATCACAGACACAACAAAAACACATATTTAAGAGACACCAGCTCAACTGATTTAGTATACGTGCTTTTCCTGCTGGATTGAACTGTTATCCAGCTAAACCGAGCAAAAAAGTACTTACAGACTATACATTTGAAGTGATGTTTGTCAAGAGACCTATATACACGCATTTATATGAATGCAGTCGCTTCCAGCTATGCAAGCTTGATTTCACACATTACTGCATTCAGAAATGTCCCAGAATTCAATCCGTTACGCAGCGTATATACATGCTGCGTTCTCAGTTCTGCTACAAGAGATGATATAGCACTTATTAACTTACACTTTACTCCCGAATAGGACATAACGACTGGAAGACGAAACCGGGTTAAGCTGGTTTAATAGTCTAGCTGGTGTGGTTTGCCTGAGATCAAGTGGATGACAAGTTAAAAAGAAGCTTGGCTAGGCTGAAAAACTAGTTTTAAAACTATGACCAGAAATAAATTAAGGATAGTTTAAGTTTTTGTTGTGTTTTCTTGTCTTTTACTTTACTTTGCTTGTTGGTTTACATTGTTTTTGTTTGTCTGTTTGCATTATGTTTTGTTTTGCTTTTTGTTTTTGTTTCTATGTTTGTTTGTGAATGCACTATAAATCTTTCATCTTTTTTAATATCCATTTATATTATTAGAGCACATTAACTATTGGCTGGTTGTGCAGCCATTTTTAAATCTAAATCTTTATCCATTTTATTATTATTTTTTTATGTTTAGCTATTTTTCCCACTTTTGTTGTAACGATAGATGTGCCACATTTTATTATATACATTTACAATGTATAAAATATATTGTTGAAATCACACACACACACACACACACATATATATATATATATATATGCACACAATATGCAGTGACAGTAATATTAGTAATACAGTAATATATTACATATAATATAATATTGTGCAAAATGACATGACCATTTAAGCATAATCAGGTGTTCAGAGAATAAGTTGCTATGACTGCTTACATTTCCTGAAAGTTACGAAAGATTTTGAAACCAAAAATTTCGGTTATCCATTTACTTATTTATAAACTTACCAGAGTCTGGAATGCAGATAACTGACCAAAACACCATGTGGTTGGCCAGGCCAGCATAAACAGTTTAGGCTGGTTAGGCAGGGTTTCTATAGAGTAGCCTATTTCTGAACCAGTCAAAGTTGACATTTTTATAACTGATAACACCCAAAATAGTGGTATAGACATTTTAAATCCAAAACGTACCCACCCTGTCAGTCCGATTAGCAAATGACATGCAACACAAGCACAAGGCCACTTCTGAGAAGAAGTTTAAGGTTGTCATTATGTCTCTGTGGCAATTTGTGTGTCTTCTCTCCCACATCTCCTCCTCTTTCTCTCAGGTGGCATGGTTTCACTATGATTAACGTGAGCATATTGCACTGTCTTCTCTTATTACACACATATACTCACAAGAGCGCACTCCTTTTCCATCTCTCCACATGCATTTCACAGCTTTACACCAGCGACAAGCTGGCCTTGAAAGCTACATGAACTCAATGCATTAAACTCAATGTATGCCACCATGTTAGACTGAACATAAATCAACCTTTTCAGACATCAGCGGGTCTGTTTTTACTTTGTTTCTAGACTGGTTTACTCAACTGAGAACAACATGAAATAAGGAAGTTCATCAAGTCAATGGATAACTTTAACTGAACAAACTTCAGCAGCAATTAATTGGCTTGTAGCCATTTCTTCTATCTTAATGAGCTTGTTTTCATTAGTATCGTTTAAGTGCAGTGCTGTGGAAATGACAAGGAAGTTGTAGCTGAATGTTATGAAAGGTAATAAAGTCCACTTTTTAATTATTCAGCCTGGATCTCATTAAGACAAACAAGAATCAGCGAGTGTTGGTGAAGAGCTCTCCCCGCCAACTTTATGGGGCATACTTCACAGGAATGACATATTGATGTTTTAGTGTGGAGAAACTATATTGACATCATTTTGAAATTTTAATCTATACTGGACATACATGGGTTACTATGGAAGCCTGTTTCTACAGCTGAATAAAAAAGGTTATTGCAACTTTATCCCACAATTCTGACTTTTTTTCTCAGAGCTGCGTGATAGGAACTCACAATTGCGAGTTATAAAGTCAGAGCTGCCAGATATAAACTTTCATTAAAAATCCCATTCCAGCTTATTATGCAAAGACACCCAAACCTGATTAAATCAGGAATATGGGATCAACTAACAGAGTGTCTTTGTGATGGGACTTTCTGTTTGTTCAACCAAAGAAAGATTAGGGCAGTATTTGGAAATTGTATAAAAGTGTTTTTTTGTTTGTCTTTAAATTAAAATAGAGATATATAAGTGGTATATCACAATATGTGCATGTATACAATTTACTAAGTTTTTATTATCAATGTTAACTTGTATAAAGAGTTTTGTGTAAAGAGTTTAAACCTGTATAAAATCCTACATTTTATTACATATCTTCATATATTCTGTGAGTGTACATGAACTAATGTGCAGATGCAGCAAGCAGTATGTTTGATAAACACCTGAAAATGAAATTAATGCTGTATATACACCGCGTTCCAAATTATTATGCAAGTTAAAATTCTGGTCATATTTTTTAAGTTTAATCTCTTTCTAGGCTAAATTTATCTGGAAAAAGAAAACTTACCTAATAATTTGGCACACTGAATATAAGGAGTTTTTGACTTTCAGCCTTCCCGGACAATTATATATCACTTATATATGATTAAATACAAAATCAATAGTAGTTATTAAGATCGATGTGGTTTGGGACTGGTAAAATGTTCTTGAAAAAGAATATGACCAGAATTTTAACTTGCATAATAATTTGGAACGCGGTGTATATGTGTATATATATATCAGGTTTTTTGTGTTTGACCAGCCTCAATATATCATCATCCACTTACCCTGAAGTTGTGTAAAAGTTTCTTTCATCTATTGGGAACACATTTGATGGTAGCCATTGACTAATATAGACGGTTTCATCGACGACTACATAAACAAACGTTACTGCGCATGCGTGCTTTTGTGGCCCTAACTTCCGGTAGACATCCAAATAGAATCAATAACAGCTAAAACTTTCTAGAGCAGATTATAAAAAGCAAAATATGTTCGCTGCGTAAATCGCTGATTTATTAAAAATGCAAACTCATTCTCTGCCAGCAGGAGGTGCTTTAAGCACGAGAAACAAGAGGTTTCCCCGGTAATGGCTGTAGACAAAGCAGCTCTGAGCTTACAAACGTTTCCTAATATGCAAAATGAAATGAATATGACATTTTTTGAAGACAAGTCTTCCTTTAGAAATACAGTTATATAAAAACACCCACGCCTCGGTTTTATTTTTAAACGCTCATTAACGTAACGTCCTTATGTTTATTCAATGAAGCCTTTTGGACAATCGGTCAGTTTTGATATCATGGCAGGTCGCCACAAATAAACATGTATAGGAAACACATCCCACAGCCCTAAAACCTGAGACCAAATTCATTACTCATCATTAGCTGCGTTTGTAGCTGCGGCACTAACCAGACCGATAAACAAATATAGACCAGAAGTTAACTTATTAAAACAGAAATCCTCTTGAATTGTGATTGTTTCATGCTCTCGGCGTGCAGTCAATAATACTGCACAAACTATGTTTATCAAACGGGTACATTAAATGTATTCCTTTAAATTAGTTTCGTTCATGGATTTTGAGGACGAGGGGATGTCAGGCAACCCGTTCATCTACTAGCTTCACAGACGAGAAAGATGTGTTTTCATCCAAACATCATAACTGGATGTTTGACTGGATGTTCAGCCTTTGATGTCAATAACAGAAGATTACAGAAGCACTTCCTCTTAGCTTTGCTATACGAACTACACATGAATATACAGTAATACAATCAGAAGAAAGCTGCAACACATTTTTGGGTTACAACCCACCGCTATAAAGAATCAAGTTGAATTCAATTGAGCAGAGTATTTCTACATGCCTCAATGCACATAGTTTCTCAAACACTAATCAATCATACTCAACCCCCAAAGAGGAGGAGGGAAGAAAAACATTTCTAATTTTGTTAATGCTTGTTGAGTGTTTGAAAGAGAACTACACAATTAAGAGATTAGGGTCTGGTTACGCTGAGAGGGTTCCTGGATATACCACTAATCTTTGCCTCATGCCTGCCGTCAATACATCCATAATGCACTGGCCAATCTTCATTTAAGAAACAGAATCTGTGTTACAAACGCTCTCTTCAAATGTAATGATATTAACAGTTCCACTTTCCTCTCAGCCTAAAACACTTAGCTGTTTTTCAAAGTGTGCTCATTTCCCATTAGCCAGGCCACTGAGTGAGGCCGAATAAGATTTTCTTCATTTAGTAACTGGACATAGCTACAGAAAGACCCTAAAGAGGATTATGACCCACAGATAGACAGAATAAAGGCCAGGGAAATTGCTTTGATTTGATATGATATGAGAAAAAATGGATGCATTAACCTTGTCACCTCAAAATATCTGCGTATCAAATTAGTAGTAAGACTTCCGCTGACGGCTACTCATTGCTTTTTGGCAAACCGCTCTCGACAGTAAAACGTTACGCTCTTTACTGAAAAGTTTATATCATGCGCTAAGTTTTCAATTAATCGTGAAATAAATTTAAAATGCAGGAATGACATCAGCAATTTTTTGACTGCATAGTTAAAGAAAAAAAATGGCTATGAACGTTTTATACAAATAAATGACGATTCCCTGTTAAAAAGCGAAAAGGAGAATAAATAGGGCACCAGTAGGTTTTCTTGTAGAGTAGGAATTGTATTATTTAGCGCCGCTGACCTTAATGATGGCTCACTTGTTTTGGTAGCACTTTCCTTTCAGCCAACGGCCCCTAGCAGGTCGTTAGGAGAAGCTTCTCAATAGCTCTGGGGCACACAGCATGCTTCTGGATTCAGACCGCTGGCATACATTTTTATATATATAGGCCTGTGCTGAAATCTGAAATTCAAACCATTTTTTTCTTCTCTGTTATTTTTAACAAGGACTGACAACTCCTGACATTCATGGTTTGTGTTTTTTTTTTTATGCTATTATGTCATTATATCATCGTTACGGCTGTCAATCAGTTACAAAATTTCAAGTAATTAATTTGCAGTTAATGACATGATATGCTGATTATTTTACGCCAGTTATGGTATTTTTAACTATCAGTGTTTGCTCACCAATGCAGATTATTTAAGGCAGAAATTGTGTCAGAAGAATCAATCAGTGAACAGACAAAAAGTTGAATTAAAATAAACATATTGGGTTTTTTTTATGGATACACCAGTACCAAAATTCTGGATGATAACAAGAAGTTAATAACTATTGTAAAAATTAGCGCTGACAACTAATCAGTGGCCTGTGTTATAAATATGAGTAGCATTATATTAATAAGTTAATAGCTAGTATTGCTATAAAATGTTGGCTCATTAAATTGAAATGCAATTCCTCAATTTTAAGCAATAATACTTTACTTTTGCTATAACACTACTATATGTTCATGTGTATGTATTATTTTGAGATGCATCTATTTACACTGAGGACAACTGAGGAACTCATATGCAACTATTACATTCAAACGGTCACTGATGTTCCAGAAGAAAAAGGATGCATTAAGAGCGGGGAGTGAAAACTTTTGAATAGACTGAAGACGTGTACATTTTTCTTATTTAGCCTAGATGTCTTCTTTTTTTTAGTACAGCCCTTCAGAAGCAACAGAAGATACTTACAATTTCAGTTTCACAGAAGACAAAATAAATTCCATTTACTTTGATCTTTAAATTAAAAAAGTTTTCACCCCTGGCTCTTAATGCATGTTTTTTCCTTCTGGAGCAGCAGTAAGCGTTTGAACCTTGTGTAATAGTGCATATGAGTCCCTCAGTTGTCCTCATTGTGAAAAGATGGGTCTCAAAATCATACAGTAAACTTTTGAACAGGTTCATTTTTAGAAATTCAATTGGTATTTAAATGAAATATCTTATTCAGGTCAGTACAAAAACAAACATGCATTTTGCATTATCCCTCCAATTTTGGTAAAACTATGAACATTTTTCCAGATACTGTGTGTAACATTTTGACCACAACTATATATATATATATACAGTATATATATATATATATATATATATATATATATACATACATATATAATAAAAAGAAAAAGTATAATTTTTCTGTGTTTTCAGGATTTCATTTCTAACCTGGTTACAGTCAAAATGACAGGCCTACATAAAATTTATTATAAATCTCTCATTATTATGGAATAGTATCATTGCAAATTATATTTGCAATTCCTTTTGAAAAAAGTCCGGGATATCATTCCATACATTATGCTGGATTATTGACAAATATTAATCTTTTATTTTTGGATTGTTTTTATACATATAAAACAGAGGGTATAGTTCCTCTAATACTAGGATGCGCAACAAGTCTGGAGGCATGGCGCCAATGGAGAACAGCATGGCATTTGTAACGAAGCGGACAGACAACTGGAGTTGGTAAGTATTAACAATGTTTATTTTCACAGGATCGTATTAGAACACAG